>CM076609.1:14242177-14788117 GCA_038502775.1 Hippodamia convergens | reverse complement strand
TTCCCGAAACATTACTCATCAACTTTAACAGGTGATTTTCATCTATAACAGTTGACAAAAAATCTAGAATGTGGAAAGTTTAACTGCCTGTAATTTTAATTTTTCGATATGAAGCCCAGACGGACATTCTAGCTGATTATTTTATAAGAAACAATGAATGTTCGCCCCTTCTGTTTTTCTAACAGAATTTTTACTATCACAATGTCACGATCATCAAGATTTTCAATTCCACTTTACTGATTCATAGCAATCACAAGTTGCAATTGCATTTTTTTTGTAACATGACTGTAATTTGATGATTTATTTCATCGGGCTGAGAACTTGGTCAATGACCTTAAATACAGTTAAATGAACAACTGAATATTTAAGATTATTTTATTCTGATAAAACATCATCAGTTTGTTGAAATATAGATAAATTCAAAAAAGTATTAATCCTTAAAACGACTGCGATATCATTTCAGGTTTAATAATAATTGGGTGTTTTTTTCAGCATGTGTGAAGTTTCCGAAAAGTTGGAAGCACTAATTCTGAAACAATGTCAAATATTTTGGTATTTTGCGCAGATCTACGACGTAATGAAACATAATAATTGCTAATAGATAAAAAATATAGGGTGCTATCGAATATTTATACGGCACCAATTAGGCACTGAATATTCGACATAGTTCAGAATTAGTGCTTTCAACTTTTCGCTAACTTCAAACTTGCTGAAAAACAAAACTCGATTATGATTATTGACCTAGAAAATGATATTGCAGCCGTTTTGGCATATATAGGCACCATTAGGTACAATTATAATACTGGCATATTAATTTCATGATCTTTAGAAACTTTAGGTGTTGCCTACTACGCGATAAGACATATCAGGACTTCACTTCCCCTTAATTCATTGTTGAGTGTATACTATAAGCCCTGTACTACAGTCACATTGCCTTCAATATTTAGTATTACAAATTCTACAACGTTCAACAGTGTTTTCATAGATTGAAAAACTTATAATTAGGATGATGTTAAGTGGGGTGTTCGTGATCACTGTAAACCCATATTCATTATGTAGGTATATTTACTGTACCTCGTATATATTTGTATAAATCTTTGCAGTATGTAAAAAGAAACAAATCACTTTTTGTAAAATTATCTAGTTTTCATGAGTATTGCACGAGAAGTTCTGAAACATTATCTATGTCTATACACAGACTAGAAAATTTGAACTTCTCCAACAAATCAAGCTATGAAACTTTTGAGACCCGTTTGCAATATATTTATCGGTTTTAAAACGTCGTTCATCGTTGTCCGATGGCCAACTTCTACTCTCTCCTGTTATTCTATTGTTCTTCTCTCAGATGGCTTTTATTATGCCCTTTTTCCAAGTTCTCTTTGGTTTGCACCAACATTCCTCAAAAATTTAATGACGTTTCGATCGCTTAAAACATAACCTCAAATTTGAGGAGGGATTATATCCTAAAATATTTTTCCAAACTGACTGAACATTTGATTGTTTTCTATGAATTATAGCAAAATATTTGAAATTTCAACTATCATGAAATCGTCAAAATGACTGTTAAGCTAGGTAAAAGAAATGACAACTATCATTTGTAAGACTACCAGCTAATGAAACGCCTTTATTGAACTAGGATGAAGTTCAACAAAATGAAAAACTAAAATATCACTAAGGGTCCCTTACGTCAGAACTCTGTTTTAGATTCCTTCGAACTATCGTTCCTTAAATATTTAAGTGACGTCACGATCCTTTAACGTTACCTCAAATTTAAGGATGGGATTATAATCTAAAATAATTCTTCTTACCGACTGAACATTAGATTTTTTTCTATGAAATTATAGCGAAAAATTTGATATTCCTTCGAAATCCTCAAAATGACAGTAAAGCTAGGTTAAGGAAATAACAACAACTAATCATCGTATCCGCCAGCCAATGAAAAGCCTTAATCAAACTAGAGTGAAGTTTAAAAAGATGAAAAACTGAAATATCACTAATAGAACTATTTTAATAATTAATTAGATAATAATTATTGTTCCATATTCTAAGGTCCCTTACGTAAGAATTCCATTTGAGTGACAGTCGTGCAACTGTCTACATTTAGAGATCCTTCCTTAACTTAAAGGAATGTTTATTATTTATTTATTGAGAAACAAGAATACAAACAGGTGTATGTTGGTGCAAAGCTTTTTTAAACATTTACCTGATGTAGTTAAAATTATGGATATAATTAAGTTTTAAAAAAGACAATTAAGTGTGTGATGCCTGCCAAGGCATACTATAGTCTGAGAGTTCTTGGAGAACAATTCCCTCCAAAATTAATTGTGATTAAGCTGACTTGTAATACTTTGTATTATATATTGCATGTTTGAGAGGATCAATAAACATTATTATTATAATTATTATTATTTTTGCTATTGTTAATATTATCCACTAATTGTCGTGAAGAAGGGGGAACCTCAACTCTGACTATGTGCCTTGCATAGAGTGCATGTTGAACTTCATTATTTAATTGAATGATGACAATAAGTCTAGATAAGTCGATATGATGCCTCATTATATTCAGCATCGTCTTATTGTTGATACGAAGAAACCAGCTGCTGAGAAAAACTTTCCTATACTCTAGTTGCATTGATAAAATTTTCAATTCTTTCGCCTCATAGCTGTGAGGGTAAAATTTTTCTCCAGGTTTTTAGAGCTGTAGTACAGTTTTTCAGCTTCCATAGTTGCCGAGGTTACAACTGAAGATTATGGCCATGCTGTCGAACTGGAAACGAAATACCTTCAAATGAGGTAGACGCTATTTCATAAAATGAATTTCAAATAATTGTTTATTCAGTGTTTCGCAAAAAAGAATTTGAATTTAACCGATCTTCTTTCTTCTTCACAAATATAATGATTTCCAAAACGTCCGTTGAAAGTTAATAACATATTATAAGGAATATTAAGTGCATTTTCTGATGAAAATTGAACTGAAATTTGATCGAAATCTCCTTGATTTTTAGATAGAATATCTTGTATTTTCAGAAACTAATAAAAAAAATTCAAATGATGAAAAATTTCGAGAGACAAATTTGTGAAATCCACGATTTGAAGATTTGGTTTGATAGAGAAGTCTAAAGAAGTTTTCGGAACTTTACTTGTTTTAAAAGTTCGAAGTTTTACTTTTCGTTCATTGTCAGGCTACAATTTTTCATAACTGATTAGCTTCTTCACAAATTTTTTAGTTCAAGTAATTTTTAGTATCATTATTGTTCAGAATTTATTAATGAGCTCTGTTTCAGAGACTAGGGTCGGTTTCACGAAACTTTAATTGTGCGATTAAAAAACCTTATACGTAAATTCGCACCAATGGAATCATTCATTTTTGAAATTTCAACGAATCGCGGTGGCTCATTAATTTAACGATACAAAGTTTTGTGAAACCGACCCTAGGAATAAAAACCTTGAAAGTTTAAGAAATGCAGAATACTTCGAGAGAAAACATTTCAATCGATAACCATTACTAGCAGAATCAGCAATTCCCACTGACATCAGTGCTTTTGTATTAAAAGCAATCGTTCTTGAGATGAATCCATCGACATACAAAAGAACAACAACAATCGTTATAACCACACGATCAAAATTTTCCATCCGAGCAATTCGTTCACAATATCCACAATTTCGTGTTCGCTTCGGAAACCATTTTAATTTTTCTGATCATTTTTTTCATTTTGTATTGGGAGTCCTGTATGCACTGTATTTGTCGCTGTTCCTTTGTCAGTAAAGCTCTAGAATCCTCGAATCTGCTCCGTAGAGCCAAACATAAATTCGAAGTCAGAATGGAAAAAGCAAAATGGTAATAGAACCCTAGAAGATTCATAGCATGACTTATCACCAACGACAGAGCGTCATGTTCATATTTGACACAACGAAAACTACGATGATTAAAAAAAACTACATGGCACACAACAAACTGCAAATTGGGATTGTTGACGGATTTAATTCCATCTCTTTGTTATTTCCAAGAATAATATCTGTTCTCAAGACCAGGTTCAACATTCTCTTCCATTTTCTTCGTTGATATGACGAGACAATCAGTGAAACTCACCAAGAGAAATAATAAATTGGTCGTCATCAAAGCTACAGAGCCAATCTTCTGAAATCGCGAAGCGTGAAGTGTGGGAAATTGTACTTCATAATGGGATGTATCGAAAAAATTCGAAAATTCCGAAGCAAATAAATGTGTGAATACTTATGAATCGCAGTCTTGGAGAATTTCTATGATATTTCCATTTTTGAAGATGAAAAAAGGCATCAACCCAAAAACGCTGTGAATAAGACATGGCTTCTCCAGAAATTTTATATTTTTCCTAGATGCCATCAGATTGGTATCAAGTGGATATCGATGCAAACTCAACACTGAAACCTATGATTACCATTATATATTTTTTATTTAAAATACGATTTATAATTTTCTTGAAAGAAAGTAATTTTCGTCATAGTTGGACTATTGATTTCTGAAAATACTAAATATTAAATGATATAATAACAAATGCGTGTTTGTGGTAGAAAATTTATACTTCAAATCATTTCAAGTATTCATGAAATATCACACAATCATTCCTATTATAACCATTATGAGCTTCAAACAGCAAAGAAACGATATCACATTTCTGAATAGTTTTTGGTCCTACCTCGCTGTAACAAAACTGAAACCGTTTTTTCAATCAATTTCTTTTTGAATTTGTATTTATCAGACTGTTTCAAAAAAATCGACATTTTTTTTTTCACGAAACCCCCCCGTAATTAACTTCAGGGTATCGAAAAGAGACTTCTAAGAAAATATCAGCTTCAAATAATAATATTCAGAGTCGCTCATCAATTATTTCTATTTTCCCTACTAATACCAGGACAAAAATTTCTTTTTTCAATGAAAAATTCCTAACACAAAACCAATAGATGGATTTCATTGTGTGATACATTTTCGTGTAGACAATCAGATACTCTACAAATATTTCCCTTACGATATTTCAATAAAACGACCGCTTCAAAAGTTATTCGTTTCAATGCTAATATTGAGGTATTTTTGAAGAAAAAAATTATTCAAAAAAATCTATTCTGTTTGTTTTCACGAAACTCTATTTCTAATTATCTTCAGGGTACCTATCGAAAAAAGGCGCCTGTGAAGATATTAGCTTTGTATATTAATATTTAGAGGTCGCTCAGCGATGATTTCTATTTCCGCTGTTGATAGCAGGAAAAAATTTTTTTTTTTGAATAAAAAATTTTCTTTTTACGAACCATTTGACAAATTTCACTGTGTAATACATTTTCTTGTAGGGAACTAGATGCTCTACGACAATGTCTCATACGATATTTCGATAAAAGCGCTCGTTCAAAAGTTATTCAAACTTATCTTCAAAAATACCTCTATATTAATACCTTATATTGAGATATTTTGGAAAAAAAATCAAATAAGTTTTGAACGAAAATTTTTATCGAGATATCGTATGGAACATTTTCATAGAGTATCTAGTTCCCTACACCAAAATGTATCATACAGTGGAATCCGTCTATTGGTTCGAGAAAAAAAAATTTTTATTGAAAAAAGATTTTTTTTTCCTGCCATCAGCAGCGAAAAAGAAACCATCGATGAGCGATCTCTAAATATTAATATTCAAAGCTAATATTTTCACAGACGCCTTTTGTCAATGCCCTGAAGATGATTAGAAGGCGGGTTGCGTGAAGTAAAGTCGATTTTTTTGAATATTTTTTTTTTCAAAAATACCTCAATATTAGCATCGAATCGAATAACTTTTGAATAGGCCGTTTTATCGAGATATCGTAAGGGACATATTTGTAGTGTTTCTGATTGCCTACACGAAAATGTATCATACAAAGAAATCCGTCAATTGGTTTGTGTTCTAGGAATTTTTTTATTGAAAAAAGAAATTTTTCCCCTGCTATTAGTAGGCAAAATAGAAAAAAATGATGAGCGACCTCTAAATATTATTATTTGGAGCTGATATTTTCACCGAGGTCTTTTTTCGATACCCTGAAGATAATTAGGGGGGGGGATTTCGTGAAAACAAAAAAAGTCAATTTTTTTGAATCAGTCTTGTATTTATATTGGTTAATAAAAGTGGCTGAATGAAAATTTTCCAAGACGGTCATGACGAAAATGTAAAAAGTTTTTTTCAAATAGCAACCCCACATTCAACAGTCTTGTGGTCAACCATGGGAATTATTGATTTTTCAATTCACATAGTTGGAAATGAACGAAAATGCAATATTGCAAACGGGATTATCAGAGAACTGATATCCGATGACTTAGACTTCTGGAGATAAACGAATAATTTCCTTTCGGACCATGTGGAATAAAATATTCTCCAAACATTTTCATCAGTTTTTATAAATAATCCAGCAGACAGGGCTTCAATTTGGGATTGAATTCGTGAATTTTTATGTCTTATAATTTCAAAATTATATTTCTAATCTTTTACGAAATTCAACCTTTTTCAGTACAAAACATGTGAAGCCGTCGGTGGTGATAGCATTGAATATTTCGCTAATTACAAAATAGCTGAAAGTGCCATTATGGAGAATAAATTCAGTGAGTATTTGATTTGAGGTGTAGTCTCGATACTGTCAAACACAATCTTCGCAAATATTCGAATATTTATCGTAAATTTGTTGTATAGAAGTTTTTCAAAGTTTTTGACACCTTTAAGAATGTAAATGAAAAACGTTGGGAGTTATATCTTTATCTCTTCATCAATTGAAATAAGTTGGCCTAATAAATTGAATAGTTGAACAAAATTGTTGAACTTGCTCAAGTTAGAAATAACTGTTCCTTAATCAATCTCAAGATACTTCTATAATCTAATATTATATCGAAATGATCGAACTTGTTACTATTTTGCTAATGATCCTCTCAGATGTGGTGAGGAAGAACAGTGGAATTCCTTTTCTATTCTAATGTATTATATCTTGACGTTAATAATTATTATATTTTTTGTTCGAATAAATTTGTTAAGTATCCTCCTGCAATCAATGATTTAATCTCCTCTATTAAAAATGGTATAATATTCATGAACGCAATGAGTATAACAAAATACATATGTCACAAATGCGATGAGAAGTGGCTTTCTATTTGAAGATATCTTTTAATATCACATCAAAATTCCTCTGCGACGTCAAAACTAAAAGAAAAGGGATCTCAAAATTAACTCGCATGAGAGTCACAAATGTGACAAGAAATGGAGTATGATTTGTGATCAGTTTTACGGTCACATATTCAACTACTCATTTTTGCGAAATTAATACTTAATGTGGAGGACATTTGTGAGCAAATCCGAGGGCGTCGAGAGGTGAACAGTACATCGAGTTACATTTCCATCGCAGTGTTTGGCTGGGCTGAAACATATCGAGTATCGAGTTACAAACTTATACCAAGATTCCCCTGAAGAAGCCTTCAGCAGCTGTTAGCGAAACGTTAAGGGGAAATAACTCCTGATGGATCATGGCCAAAATAAGCCTGGAAAACCCTCTTTATGTCTGTATTGTATTTCTTCAATTTTCATAAGCTATTTCTAAAGTATCTCTGTTTCGTTTCAAGTGAACAAACAATGTACCTATTCATACTCGGAAGGTAGGTTTTGTGTTTCGTGTGTGGCATAGTATATTTGACAACAGTAAAAAGTTTGAAAAGTTATTCGGTTCATCCCTTGAATAGAGTTCATGAAGAAGCGACGTTAATGAATTCAATTACGAAAATGAGAAAGTATGAACAGAATGGATTAAAAATTACACTGGAATAACGCTGCCTACGTTCCATATCTTACTGAAATTTATTGAACACTGAAAAAAATTGTCAGGACAAAAATGATAAGAAAGAAAAGAAAATTTATATGAATCAGTTGTCCTTTTTTCAAACATTCATAGATTACTCAATTCACATCAACACCCTAAAACTAACAATTAAAATTGAACACTATCTATGAAAAATCCAAACTCCTCCAAATAACGAATATAGCACCTCTTGGTTGTAATAAAATTAAAATGCTGAAACTTTCCATGTAAATCTTGACACTTTTCCATGATCTTGTCTACACCAGAAAAAAATTAATATTAATATAAAATAGAGGTGTTCCTCTATCAACAGATAACGTTGCACAAAAATTAAATGTATTATGTTAAGAAGGAAAATTTGAATAGGTACTTTGTGGGCAACCTTTGACTAGAAGACTAGATGCCTGGAATAGGCGTCTTCTTCGTTCCATTACTCATTTGAATGATGACAATAAGATATGTCGACAGGATACTTAAGATATTCATCATAGTCTTGCTGTTGATATTGAAGAAAACCAGCAGCTGAAAAAACTGGCCTATGCATTGATAAAAAATTTCAATTCCCTAGCCTCATAGCTGTGGGGGTTAACTTTTTCTCCATTTTTGCAGCTGTAGTACAGGTTTTCAGCTCTCCATAGTTGCGGCATGACAACTGAAGATTATGGCCATGACATCAAACTGAAAAATATTCAGATCGCAGTATTATACAATCGTTTAGAAGTACAAGATTTTTTTTTGCAAATAATAATTACCGGAAACAATTTATATACCAATTCTTCTTAAATTAATTTTCGGACAAATCGTTAATCATAACTTATATGATCACACCTTTTGACCTTTTAATATCATTCAGAGACCAAAATGGCTAACCCTGAAAAATTATGCGTCTTTCAAACAGCTTTCAAAATGGGATTTTATACAGACCCAACATTTTTGTCTACGAAGTTATTGCTATTTAGTAAACAGATATAGGGTATCCCAAATTGCTGGATTTGGTCTGTTTCTGGTAATTATAGACTAGATAGGTAAGTAAAAACGTTGAAAGGGGTCTTGGGCCGGATATTCGTGAAAACACCACTAGTGAAAACCGTTTCACGATATCTGCTTTTGTTTAGAAGATATAACAACATTTTGATATTTTATCGATCTTGAAGATATGCCATAACTTTTGCATTTTTGAAAATATCTAAAAAAGATTTAAAATTTTAACAAGCATTTTTTTACTGGGACCAAGACAAATTCTCTTTAGTTCTTTGATTAGTCAACAAAGAAAGAAATCCTCTGAAGTTCTTACTACATATGTATGTTGACGATGTAGTGAAGTATTACTGCTCCACAAGAGTTAGAGATATCTTATTCAATCGTTTTGAATCGATCCAACAAAAATCAGTATGAGACATTTCGTCGATCTGGTCCCCTTTTTTCTGAAGTTTGGTTCTTTGCATATTCTTCATGAATGTTTTTATTATTTTGAAATGGAGTATGTTTATCAACGAGTTTTCTGAAAATGCCAAGACGCTGAGGCTAATAGGGCTATCGGAATGCTACACGATGGCCTAACTCAGGTTGTTGTAGCGGAAAGGCTCCAAGTCATCCAAAGTGTTATATCTCAACATTGGAATAGGTTCAGGGAGACAGGTTCTGTGGAAAGACCAAGGCTTGCTGGGCGACAAAAAACAACACCTGCTCAGGATCGTTTCATCACCATTTCGGCGAGATGAAAGCCCACATCTACGTGTAGAATGCTTAGGAATATTCTTCAAAATGCAGATGGGGTCCAAGTTTCCATTGAAACAATCTGACTACGTTTTGAGAGAGATGAATCTAGGTTTTAGATGTCCATTAAAAGTTGTTCCATAAACACGTGGTGATAAGCGTCAAAGACAGGAATGAGCAAGGCCACATATCAATTGCATCGATCAATGGCAATGGAACGAAATTCCTCAAGAAATGTTCAAAAATCTCGTGTGTATTATGCAAAGAAGATGTAAAGCTGTGATTGATGCCCGTGGGGGCCATATACATTGTATTGATAGTTTCGATTTTTCTCAACAACCCTTCTTACGCTGCAGACCTACTGGCTGAAATGAATTTTTTTCCTGTAACTTGAAATCGTATAAATATGAATTTTCATCACAAAATCTCATTTAAACTTTATTTTTTTATTAACGTCCAATATCCTCAACTCATGTGGAGAAGTTTAATTCCTTATAGATCACGGCTACTAAGAGCCGGTATTATAAACGTGACAACAGACAATTGAGAATCAACCTCTGCTTGATGATCAGTTTTGGCATACAAAAACCGGTCTTTGAGCTGAATTTGAGTTTCAATTCTCAGTTGACACGTTCATAACACCGCCCTGAGTCCTGAATATTCTCTTGATATCATTTCAACCGGTAGTGGAAGTCTTAATGTGTTCATTTAAGAATTATAATCAAATATCAGTTCCAGAAAATTACCAGTAATACAGCATATAATAAGGCAGTCGTGAATAGAGCTCTGGTAGTCAGAGGAATCGTGTTGGTGATGAAAAGTTCAATAAACATAAGACTCGAAGCCATTGTTTTCACCATCAGAACCAGAATCTGCCAGCCCAAGAGCTCATTTAAAAATTTTATCATTTCCACATTCGCCTGGGAAACAAACTTGATTTTCCTGATAAGTAAATCCAACTGATATTTAGAATCCTTCCGGCATTGTATATGTTGGTTTTCTCTTGTCATTAAGGCCCTTGCCTCCTCGTATTTGTCTTTCACGGCTAAACATAAATTTGATATGAATAACGAGCATACTATGTGGTAGTAATATCCAAACATAAGAATAAGAAAATCTATCACCAGGTGAATATTTCTCATGTTGGTTACACGAAGAATTGCGGATAGTACAAAAGCCACATGACATATGAGAAAAGTCACTCTGGAATTTGTGAAAATATTACAATCTAAACTTTTTCTATCCTTCAAGATAGAGTCTGTTTTCCATAATATCCGAACTACCATTTTCCATTTCTTCCTACGAGTCATGCAACAAAAGACGTGAAGAATTATGCTCGTCCAGGAAATAGCCATAGCACATATCTTCTCAGAGTTAGTGAAATGTGAAAATTGGTACATCACTGTACGGTAAAGGGTGTAAATTTGAGTTAATCCAAAAAGTATTTACTATTATACTCGTACATCATATTCCTTTAATTTCTATAATTTTATTATCTTTCAAGATGAAATAAGGTATATATCCCAGAAAACTGTAGAGTAAATATTCATTTTTCGAAGTGGAATCTCCTTTTCCAGATTTCGATGCATACATTTTTGATAATTCTGTAATGACTCTAAGGATGATATTTCAATATTCTATCTGTTGTCTTCTTAAATTGCCGTCAATATATGATCACAAAAAATGGATTCTGAATATACTGAATTATAAATGATTGAACGTTGAATCATACCGAACATATTATACCATGAGCTTGTTACAAACCGTATCTAGTGATTCCAATTGCAGATACCATGTAGATGTGAAGATAATGGAAAAGCGCTCTAATGAAACTTTTTTGTCAATCCTTTCTCTTTTCAGAGTCCAGATTCACTGATGCCCAATATGTTAATGAGAATTTGATCGAAACATCAATCTCGATAGATAAGGCTGGAATATTGGGATCTATAGATTTATCTGAGAGCAATAAGGATAAGTTTCATTCTGATTTGATACTGAATGAGTGAGGATGGTTTAAACCGTAATTCGAATAGAAGAACTTCTATGACAAATTTTAGCAGGATCCGATCATTAGTTATACAGGGTGGCCGGACGATTGACGTCAAAAAAAAAAAACAGGTCCCTCATGTCATGGGGTATTCGAATCACCCCCATGTATGTTATCCGATTTTCACACGTTTCCGAGTTATGAATTTTTTTATGCAATTTGAGAATTTTCAACTTGAACATCTTCAAAATTTTTTTTTTCTAAAAGTACAAGACTTTTCTAATATTTTGTTGTTGTAGATAGATCGCCAGGAATTGTACTTTTATACATAAAATAACCAGCATCGTAACTCTGATAAAAATTATGAAAATGTTGGTCTCAAGGGAGAAAGTTACGTATTTTGGATCATGATCTACATTTTCAAATTTAAATTAAAAATGTAAACAGGTTACTTCATGATTTCTTAGTGGGCTCTAATAAAAAATGGTACTCAACGGTCTACTTTTGGTAGAATTAGCCTTCAAAGTCAACGAGGTGGAAAAAATCAAAGAACTAGACTTTTACTCAAAAATTATTTTTTGCCGTTTTAAGATTTTTCTGATCAATCTATGATAGAAAATGCTGAAAATCAATGAAAATTAGCTTCATAAGAAAAGTTTTAGATAAGAAAAAGAAAAAGGTATGGCAATAAATGACACATCATGTAGATAAAAAAAAATTTATTTATAAAATTTACAATAGGTTTTCAAAGTGGCCACCTTGAGCCTCAATACACATTCTACACCTTCGCAAAAAATTTTCTTTCAGTTGCATAAATCCTATTGTAAATTTTATAAATAAATTTCTTTTATCTACATGATGTGTGATTTATTGCCATTCCTTTTTCTTTTTCTTATCTGAAACTTCTCTGTTAAAGCTAATTTTCATTGATTTTCAGCATTTTCTATTATAGCTTGATCAGAAAAATCTTAAAACGACAAAAAATAATTTTTGAGTAAACGTCTAGTTCTTTGATTTTTCCCACCTCGCTGACTTTGAAGGCTAATTCTAGCAAAAGTAGACCGTTGAGTACCATTTTTTATTAAAGATTCTGAAAGCTGAGTGTTGAGCGCAGTTTTGAAGCCTACTAAGAAACCATGAAGTAACCTGTTTACATTTTTAATTTAAATTTAAAAATTTAGATCATAATCCAAAATACGTGACTTTCTCACTTGAGACCAACATTTTCATAATTTTTATCAGAGTTACGATGCTGGTTATTTTATGTATAAAAGTACAATTCCTGGCGATCTATCTACAACAAAAAAATATCAGAAAAGTCTTCTACTTTTAGAAAAAAAATTTTTGAATATGTTCAAGTTGAAAATTCTCAAATTTCATAAAAAAATTCATAACTTGGAAACCGTGAAAAATCGGATAACATACATGGGGGTGATTCGAATACCCCATGACATGAGGGACCTGTTTTTTATTTTTGACGTCAATCGTCCGGCCACCTGTATAGTATTTATTTGACAGGTCTGGATATAATTGATGTTTTTGTCAGAAAGTTCGGAAAATTAACTTAACAAAATCTGTATCTTTGAGAAGGGGTTGAAATAGTCAACCCTTTTTTTACTATGAAACGTTTAATATCTACGACACTACTAACTTTAGATTGAAATGTCATAGAATGAGATTTGAAGACCATCATATCAGCAGGATGGGCGATTTAACATTAAAATTGTGGTTTGAAGGGTTGGTGTCACGTTTTCATCCCAATGTGATGGTTGAGAACTCTTATTCTGTGTCATTTCGTTCTTAAAAGCGTAGTTTCATGGATATTTCGCGTCTTATAGTAAAAAAATGTTTTTTCAAAAAGTTTAAAAATTTCGACGTCTGATTTCTATGATGTCGTGGTACTTTTAGAAGCAGATTCCAATGCTAAACACTGCTATTCGAGAAAATCCTGACAAAGTCTGAAAATTTCGATGTTTTTCAAACGTAACGACATACGCTCTACTGGAAGATTGAGGAAATACTCAAATCACTCATATTAGAGGTTCAAATAAATCATAATTACAGTTTCTCGAACTCCACCAATTAAGTAGCAGGCACACCATGTTTTGAAGCTGATATAGTTTGCCTAATATATGGTGTAAAGACAGGGACGTATTTGTGATGTTTCAATTCATATCGATCGTAACTGGAAATTTCATGAGAGCTTTGCAGACGTAACTTATTATTTAAATTCAACATATTATGAAAAATACAATGGACATGCTTTTGGAAAACTTCGATATACATGCATCAAACAAAAAAGCTTCACCTTCTTTTGTTGATGATTGAAAATAGGTAGGTATAGGGCCGTAGCAAAAAGCTTTTCTTAGGAGGGGAAGGAATTGATTTTGACGCCCTCATCCAGAGAAATTAACAGAATATCAAAAAATATAAATTCTGAAGGAAAAAGATATATCGGTAGATATTGAAAATCAAAAAAGACTGTTAAAAATATTATTTCCCAAATCAGATTCTTATTCTCGTTGGTATCATCAATATCATTGTTATTTGCTGAGAACGAACCCTCAGTAGACCTAATCAAATTGCGTTCTGAAGTACGATTATGAGTGATTATTATTGTCGATAGTAAAATCTTTGCCACATCTCAAATTATCTAGAACCAAAAGAGAAATGAATACGACAGGAAATTCATATTTGTATTCAAAAGAACAATTCAAAAATTGCAGTATATTAATATATTTTTACCAGGAGTAACAGATGGAAGAATGTATCTCCTGGAGTCAGCAGGGTAGATGTGTACATAGAATAGCATCCAGGTTTACATAGAAAAAAGAAAAAAAATTACAGCACTTTCCTAATAACAACAAATTGGTTTTATCGAATTTTACTATTTTTGTCGCAATATGTTGAATAGATGTCGCGAAAACTGAACCAGAAACAATCAATGAGCTAAGGAATAGAATAAGAAACGTTTATGGATATAAAACTCCAAACATTTCATTGAATAAATAGTTTCAGGCTTTCACGACCGGATATATTGACATTAAGAAAGTCTTCCGGGCTTATTGGCCGTGGTCTATTAGGAATTATTTCACCTAACGTTTCGCCCACAACTGCGGTAGGCATCTTCAGAGGTTTCTTGGTCTTAGAATGTAACTCGACCGCTGAATTTCCGAAAGTGATGCTGGATTCGATCCGTTGGCCCCACTTATACCCTGATCATTGGCGGGAGAAGGTAGGGGATTTTTCTGTCTGATTGAGTCGACAGCATCGTTCATGCTCCTTAATTCTCGTATTGATACTTCGCTTCGTTGTACCAATGTAGACTTTGCCGCAGTCACAAGGTATCCTGTAAATACCGGGTTGGGAGAGTGGGTCGACTTTGTCTTTGGTAGTTCTGATCATTTGGCCAAGTTTTTGAGTTGGCTCATAGAAAGTCTCTATATTGTGGTCCTTTAGTATTCTACTAATTCTATCGGTGACCTTGGGGATATATGGTAAGATGGCTCTTCCATTGGGGGTGAGCTGTGATGTGTTATCATCACGTGTATAAAGTCTTGGTCTTATTGCCCTCTGAATTTCCTTAGCATTATATCTGTTAGCGACGAATGCATATTTCAGTATCGTAATGAGTTCATTACAGTACTAAAAGTAGTGCTGTAATGAAACTCATTACAGCATTGTTTTCAGTTATATTTTTCGTTTTATGATTGTCAGTACTGACCTCCGATCGAATCAAGTTTCGAATCAAATCAATTCAAATTCCGTGATCTGTCAAATTTCGTATGTCACACCAACTGCCAAGATACAAAACAAAAGTCACTAATCTGAATTTTCATTTCAATTTCGAGAGGTTTTCACAAAAATTGACTGAAATAGAGAAAATACCGTCTAATACTCGTTGCAGAAGGCAATTCCAACACTCATGCTATCGAAAACTCGCTCCTTCGTCGCTCGTTTTCGAACTTCGCATCGTGTTGGAATAGGAACTCATTCTGCAACTTGTTTTAGAATATACTATTCTCAGTTGGAGGGTTTTTCGTAAAAATCACACGTTCAAGCAAAATTGGAAAGGGGATTTGTAAATTGGGGAGAGAGTTACAAAATACATGCTAGTATGTTGGATGAAACTAATATTTACAGACTTTACATGCGGTGAGTTAACAGCGATCAAATTTATCTACATATTTGAAAGGCCATATGTGAGGACCGGTTTCACAGCCAAGAATGGTTTTCAAATGAATTTTGTAGGTCTTGTTGAAGACAAACAATTTTCTCGGTTTAACGTACATGAAATTGATCAATAATGACTTATTTTAATGTATGTTTGCCTACGCAATCGGACATGAAGCAATAGAGTAATGTTAGCTCTACTGAAACATTTCTATGGACAAAGAAATGAATAAATAATAATAATAACAGTTATTTATTAGAATAAAAGTACAAATTCCAAAAGGCCATCGACCGAAGTCCATCAGCTTCTTAAGAAATGAATATTATGTCAAATGTACGTGATTAAATCCAAGCAAGAATGTATACTCAATTCATAATGAGGTCGAGGGAATAATCTTGTAATCAACTCGTTTATTTATGGTATACATGAAAAAGATCTAATGGACAAAACTGTATAAGATTTTTTTCATGTATTTCACAAATCCCTCAGTTTATCTGCATAAAAAATATATCAACAGACCGAATTATGAACATAGAATGAAGGAATCAGTAGAAGTCAATGCACTCAACTCAAACTGACAAACGCATAATGTCTGGTATCTGATTATAGTATCTATAATATGATATATATTTATTACATTACTTTAATAAATTATAATATAATTATATAATATATTGTTTTATATATTATAATTATATTAAATTAATTTAATTATATTATAATACTATAAGTTTGCCAACAGAGTTAGATTTGAAGCAATACATGATACAAAAGCACTAATAAGCATCAATTAGGAACTAAATATTGGCAAGTAAATTTCATTGCATTTTGAAACTCACACAAAAATATCTCGAAAACTACAATGGTGCTGTCATTGATGCAAAAGGCACTAATTAAGCACTTAATGTTTTACATAGTTTCAGAATTAGTGCTTCCAACTTTTCGCTAACTTCACGTACACCCATTCTTTGAACTGATTTTGTTATTGTCGATTTCACAGGCAAATAAACACTTGTTCCGATTTTTTGGCATTATTGCAACAACAAAAAAACCATAATATATTCGAAAAGTAAGAAACGTGAATTTTTTAGCTTGAAAAGCACTATTTTTTCTCCGTTTTCATGTAAATGGATGAATTTTTTTTTATATATTGCTACAGATCTGTGATGAGAATACAGAGGATAAATGATAATAAACATTTATTAATTGTAACGCCCTTGTTTGATAGCGGAATAATTCTTACAAGAATTTGGAATAATGTCAATTTTATCACTTAATTAAATATCGCCAGTTTTACTTAAATCTTGGTACTTTTGATTTTGAAATTAATACGAATATATTTTTTTCAAGAGAGTAATTACCACCCTCAGAAGTTGGAGTATGGATTGGTGAAAATACTAAATAATAAATCATTCTAATCATATAATAACGAATGCGTGTTTGTAGGTAACAAAGTTATATATCAAATCGATTCTTTCCATGCATTAATACAATATGACACCTCTTTAACTCATTCGTATTATGACCATTATGAGTTTCAAATTGCCCAGAACTGATATCAGATTTTTAAATGGTGTCCGTTATTACACAACCTATTTCTTCATTCTTCCTAACTTTAATTTCCGAAAAAACCGAATCGACAACCATCTTTTGTATAAAATTTTTTCAGCTATTCTCAGCGCGCTCTATATTGGTACCTACATTTATTGGATGCTGGGAAAATATGAAGAATTATTGGTGAACGTATCGTGGTTAACTAAAGTGATAATATTCATGATAGATTTTTCTTCTATCGCCATGTTTGGCTCGGCTTTGTTCTCCATCTTTATGAAGAAACAGAGATGGCAGAAACTTTTCAACTCTTTCAGGATCATTGATTTGATGTTGCAGAATAAGACAGTTGAAAATGTCGACAGAGGCAGTTTTTTCTTTCTGTTTGTTTCAAGTCATATAGTTATTTTAGGTTTTGACATATTTTTTTCCTTATACGTGAGGTTCAGTTCGAGTTGGTCAAGATGGTTTCATTTACTAACGATAATTTCAACACTTCATTTTTTCTCGATGAGCATCGTCATTGCTGAAGTAGCTTTCGCTATAAAAATTCGCTACGAACTCATATACGCTCATATTTCACGTCGTGATATTAAAGAGGATACTTTTTCCATTCTGCAAAACGTTGGAAAGAGTAGATTGCTCTTCGAAATGAACGGACATATCGTTAATATGTTCAACAATGTCTTCGGATGGCATATACTCATCATTCAGTGCAGAACTATAGCTACGATACTACGAAATTTGGATTTGCTTGTAGACGGTTTCAGTTTGAGCATCAATCAGATGGCGCATATATCGATATCAGTTTTTTTAGTGGTGAGTGTACACTGCCATTCATTCTCTCTCCAAATCATCCACAGACCCAACAAAGACATTCCCATTGAATTCATATTCAGAGAAAATGCATGAGCATTCATTGCATTTTTTTTCAGTACGGAACGTCCATGTTGGTATTGAGGTGTCATTCGGCTAAAGGAGAGGCTGACAGAATTCTCCATCTCTGCTGTTCTCAGTTTTTCAATGCTAGGAAGGATACTGAAGAATCCAAACTTCTTGAAGGCCTCCTCGATGCTGTGAAACATCAGCCGAAGTTTACAGCAGCTGGATTTTTTGAGATTGACAGAAGTCTGTTGCTGTCTACATTGAATATTCTGACGACATATTTCATCGTAATCATTCAGGTTCACAGTTAGGAATAGTAAGATGTACGTAAAGATGGAAAAATGTTGTTAACGTCAAAATTTGATTCAATACTATTATAAAATGCTTTAGAAATATGAAAGAGGATTGTGTTGTCACGTTACCACCAAGCATTACGAAGAATTTCGTGGTGTTCAATGAGATTATGCATCTTAGAATTCACTTGCTCTGGTTTTTCTGTTTTTCACAACTGTTATGTCTGAAACAACAAGCTACAACTTCAATGGTTTTGCACCAGTGACCTTGAATTTTTTGTGTAAGGTATCAGCACATGTTGAATGTAACTTCTGAAGTAAATGTATTATGAACCAAAAGTGCACGATAAATAGTTAATGAAATGTAACTGTTTTATTCAATTTGTAAAATCCTGTTGCCGAAAAAAACTTTGCATGAGAGAATTATTCCAATTATTCCAGATAAAACTCAAATCTTCTTCTAAATGTTGCATAATTGGTGATCATTTTGTGAGTTGGTATATAATCCTGAAATCCAGAATGTATGAAGAACTAGGACTGTTCTCAAATATATTGATGTCATTCACTTAGTGACTTTTGTATTGTATATTGGCAGTTGATGTGACTCTAACGAAAATTAATAGATACATTTTAATTGACTTCTGTTGAAAGATAATAAACAAGGTGTTTCACCAGTCGTTGGCCATACTCTAATAGTTAATACAGGGAGACATATCTAGGCCTTTCAGAAAAATTGGTTGTTTTGTAACCAAAGACTATTAGTTTCGGAGATACGGGGTGTTTCATTAACATTGCCCTCAATATGCGATAGCTATAACTCTGGAATGCAACTTCCGATTTCGATCAAATTTTATGGGTTTTCAAAGTCAAAAAGCTCTTTAGTTCATGAATTATCCCTAATTTCAGGGCAGTTCTCTGAATCTCTTGATTTTTCTTTCAAGTCCAAAATTTATGTTATGAATGAATATTATCACCAAATTGATAAAAACAGGTCCGCATTTCAAAAAACTTACATAAAGTATGAATTCGTCCTGTTTCTATTCTCTTGTGAGAAGTGTGTCATGCGAAGTCAAAATTGAATTCCTCAGAATAACTCATGTAGTTTCTCAAGGCAATAACAAAATTTCTCTACGTATGTGTCAAATCTGTTCATTCCGTAGAACAAAACAATGTTAGAATATTTCATTCTAACACTGTTTTCAGTAAAATTTATTGATGACATGTTGGCCTAATGCCACGGATTCATTTAACAACTGCCATTTTCATGAGATAGAAAACAGTTCTGCCAATCAATATTTTTTCAAGAAAAAATCACTAAAGGATATTCACGACAATATTTCATTAAGTTCGATAAATATTCAGCGAATTAGAGAAAATAATCTATGATACTCGTACAAAAGGCACATTCTAAAACTCGATCATTCCGAAACTCGCCACTTCATGGCTCGTTTTGGAATTTTGAATTCGTGTAAGAATATCAATGCCTTCTGCACAAGTACAATGATAACTATTCTGTGAGGGATGTAGAAAATATAGATTTTAGTGCGTAAAAAAAAATCAAGATATTCTGAGCACTGCCCTGATATTATGGATAACTCATGAACTGTTTAAACGAGCTTCCTGAAGTGAACAAACACATAAAATTTGAACGAAATCGGACATTGCATTCCAGAGCAATTTGAGGCCAATGTTCATGAAACACTCTGTATCTACGAGACTGATGGATACAAAATAACCAATTTTTCCGAAAGGCCTAGATGCATTCACTATTAGTCTCTGGCCAACGACTCGTTGAACACCCTGCATAAGATTGGAAGTTAGTGTTGACAACCACAAAACTGAAAATATAACTCCCAACAACACTGTGATGAATTCATTACAGTACTATTTCTAGTACTCTAATGAACTAATTACGATACTGAAATTGAGAAAGCCATATTCTGCGGTCCCATTCTCCAAAATACTTCGAGTATTTTTGTCGAAAATAGCAGATCAATTACGAATATTCAATTTTTCATTTGTTGCCTATCCACTTACCTATCAACCAGTGCTAAATGAAATTCTGTACAAAATTTGTCCTCTTGCGATTCAATTAACACTGTCGATATGAACGATTTTTGATGTTGTCGCAGAAAAAAAAGTTGTATCAAAGGACTGGGCAAGTATATGTGTTTATAATATAAAACTCTCGTTGAAAATATACATAGTATTATTACATTAACATGAACCTATCTTACTCATAGAACACTCATTTTCTAAGAATGAAACTTTGAATGAACTGCTACAGATTAACCATCCACTTTTCTTAACATTTCTGTAATTTTTCTTTATCAATGAATATTACACAGCAAAGTTATATCTGTATTCTTGGTTGTTTCCTCTTGTTACACCAACGTTAACGAATGACGTTGCTGGAGAGGAAGACGTAGAAATGTCTTCTAAGTTAACATTGGTCGTGAGCTCTTCCGCTTTCTCTTTTTCCAGCTCCTGTAAGTCATCTTCGTAGTTTTTCACCTGACCCGGAGTTTCAGGTCTTTCATTTCCTCTGCTGGGGTGAAAATTCGCTGCTCCAATTGATGTAAATTGTTGATCACATCGGGGAAGACGTTTGGGAGAGGTGGTAACTGAAAGAAAACAGAAGAAATAAGTTTTGAAATTGATGAAACGTGATTTCATCAATTTTCGAGGAAAGTTCATATACTTGAAAAGTTTCAGTATTTCGAGAGTCGTATTCATGTGAGAGTAAACACGAATAGGATTGATTAATAAAATTTATCACCCACAGTTTTGACCTATGTATTCAAGCCAAAATACCTTTTGATTGAAGGTTTGTCAAGAACCCTAATGTACTTGAAACTTATTTGAAGGGAAGACCAAAAAAAACAAATAAATAAATAAAAACACATACACAAACATTCAGAAACTCGTCCAGTGTGTATATTGTGTTCTGCAGTTATAATTCTTTTATTTTTCTCATGAGACTTGGTTCTTTCAATCTCTGTTGTTTTGCAATTCATTCTATAATTTACACACATGTAAAATTTGGGTCTTGCTGGGTCTCTTTCAGTCTGGCATATGGAAGAACAAAGTTCCATTTTCGCGAGTGTTATATTCATGAAAGTGAGAGTTGGTTGAAAATTTGTCTCGATTCTCATAAACATATTTTATTTGTTTCTCATTTGTAAACGTCAGTTACCAAAAACACAATATTAATCAAGAAAGTATATTTAATCAAGTCACAAACTTGAAAAACTGATTGTTAACTTGCAAAATTTTTAAAAGTTAGTAGTATTATTAACATTAGAAAATTTTGTTTTGTCGTCATATATGTTGAAAATCATGGTACAATTATTATTTCCAGTAACACAGATTTCTGCTGATGAAAGAGTTGATACTAATGATGATGAACCATCTGTTGACTCAGAAACTGCTGAACTCGAGGACTGCAGAATATTTGTACTCTCCTTACTACCAAATAATTTGCTAGACATTTCGATTTTTTTGTTGACCGAATCATCGACTCAACTCATCGCAATTTCAGTGGCTCCAGTTCTGTGAAAAGAGTGGCCGGTGTATAACTCTGGGACTTTTTGACCTAAATATTTCGCTATTTGCTTTGGGACACCACCAATAGTGTGCTGGCCAGCATTAAGGGAAATACACTTTCCATGTCGGTATGTTAAAAAAAAACCTTAGGCTTTTTATTAAAGGAGGCCGAAGGTTTACATTTTTTTTGTATAACATGCAGGGCTTGAAGCTGCAGCCATCATCGGTTATGGTGAATCTTCTTGTTGTTAAATTTTTTGTTTGCCGCAATGTCACAATAACGTATTTTTCCATATCTTCTACATCATTCATGTTTAAGGAGAGAATTTGGTCACATCGACAACATCCAAAAATCCCAAATATTGTTACAATTTTCGCCAGCAACCACTGGTCATCAGAAGCATGTGAAAGAAATTGTTCAGCCTCTTCTTTATTCAATACCTTGGCCTTTTTTGGCGTATAACGCAAAATTTCTGGTTTTGAAATCTGCAAATGACAACTAAACGTCATATTTTTCCATAAATTTTTCAAGGAAAACAAACCTGCGAACAGGGACATTTTCTTTCATTTACAAGCAGCTTTACAGCATAGACCATTTTGCCCATAAAGTATTAGGGTTGAATCTAGCTGATAGTTGATTCAAATAGACCAACAAAACATCTTCAGTTACTCCAATCGCACTATTTTTGTTTGGCCACTTTTTGAAGTCGTCGTATTCTCGCTCGTACCTTGAAGCTGATTATGCAGGTAATAAACTTGATGCTTCACTGCTGGCTGCCTCAATAATTTCTTTTGGTACATTCATTTTCGCTTTCGCCAAAACAAATGTAAAGAAAAATAAACAGACATGTTCATGGCAACGCTTCCATAGCTTACGACATTTGCGACAAACTATTGAGATTTTTTTGGAATTTATCTAACCTTTCTACAAATGAGAAACAAATAAAATATAAAACAATACACGAAAGGTAATTGGTTTTACTGGCTCAAGGAAGTAACTGACTCGCCTGCGGCTCGTCAGTTATATCCTGCATTCGCCAGTAAAAACCCTCTTACCTTGCTAGTAATGTTATATACTATTACGCAGGAAAGTATTAAACATGATACAGCAATAAGAATCCTCTGTCTTTGGACAACCCTTCTGCATTTATCAGTTTGTTTCAAACTATAAAGTGTTCTGATGGCACTTTTCTGTTTCACCAGAATGTTATTGAGGTAAGTATTTTGTTCCCAGAGGATGATTTCACATAACATCTGACACTGAAAAGCCGAGTAATGAGTAGGTTTTGCAGTCTGATTGAAATACTAGTCTATAGACTCACTGAACCAAAAGAAAGTAGAAAGCCTCTGAAGAATAAAAATCCTTAAAATTTCGGGGGTCTGGTTACTTGGAAAAAATTTTTGCTCAGATTGAATGGTAGGCTGTTGTGTTTTTCCTTGGAAACCTCTAGATTTCGTTTGATCAACTTCGATGGATTCATAAGGGTGATTCCAATGGAAATCTGAATAAAATGACTAGATGTTCCACTAAACAAAAGCGACGAATGCAGAAAAATCTATACGTGATCTCTTTTAATTGTTCAGCAGTGTATATTCATGATACTGTGAATTCAACTTTCACTTCATACCGAAGGCGTTGTGCACTTAGAATTCCTGTATGGTAATGAATTTTATGAATTCACGAACATCAAGATTAGTACAAGCCGGTTATGCAATGAACTAGAACTGCGCTAGATACCGTCCAAGACCTTAGCAATGAGAAACCGAGTAACCGAAAGTACAGATAATAGCAACTTCCGTATGTTTTAGTTACATACGCTGTTAACGCCTTGATCGATCAGAAACAATCTTTGTTTGATTTTCACTCAGTTGATGGTGTAATGCTTGGTTGTTTTTATCTCTTTTATATGATTAATTTCCTGTGAATTTTTTCTGTAGGAAATGAAGGCTCATTATTAACATAAAGCATCAGCCAAGTCTTTGGTTTCAGTGAATTTGTATTTATGTAGTGTTTTTCCAAAATATTCAGAAAATATATTACTCATGCCTGGTGATAAAAAAGAACCCGGAGCCATACCGAATTATTGTTGGTAGAAAATAGACAAAAAAAAATGATATGATTTCTGTTGAAATACGCTTGTATGAATGTACAGGTTGGGCAAAATTGGTGATAACTGAACTACTGAACTTTTTAACCAAAAAAGAAAGAGAAAAATGAATGACACATTTTTCTTTTTAGGGAAATTGATAATGGCATAATCGAATTCCTCTATCTTCTTTTGTTTTCGAGTTATAAGCCTAAAATGAAACTTGCGCGACTTCAACTTTGGTCATTATCTCCATTTCTGTTTGTGCTACGTTGTTAAAATGAAAACATTTTTCATACACTTTTTCCATAACAATCCAGTAGCGTACTATGTTTTTCCCGAGGGGTTTCCTTACTGTATGTATGTATTTCCATGCATTCTGGGTTTCTGTGAAACCCCTCAGAAGCTACTTAAAGCTTGTGCGAGTTAGAATGATGGGTGTGTTCTGTGTAGGCTTTGTTACTGTGTCCCGACGCCACCTTAGGCACAGCACTATTAATTGTTTACCCAACAGTGAATGGTTTGGCGAGTTCTCCACACCAGAAAATTTCTTCCCTGTCTGAGACTAGAACCATATCCACTAGACTACACGCACTTACTGAACTATAACTTCAACAAAAAGTTGTATTTTTTTTCTTGGGAAGAAACATAATACGCTACTAACTGGATTGCTAAGAAAAAAGTGTATGTATAATGTTTTCATTTCAACATCAGAACACAAACAGAAACGGAGAAATGACCAAAGTTGAAGTCGCGAAAATTTCAATATATGCCTATATATCGAAAACAGAAGAAGATAGAGGAATTCAGTTGATGGCATTACCATTTTTCTTAAAAAAGGAAGAACGTAATGTGTCATTCATTTTCCTCTATCTCTTTCGGTTAAAAAGTTGTAGTTCAGGTATCACCCATTTTGCCCACCCTGTACACTGTGTCCCAAATTGGGTGAGACGGCACTATATCTCAGCTATCATTGAAGATAGAGACATGAGGTTTTCGCGGCTCTTTGTCATTTTTTTGTGAAGCTTTTAAATCCACAAACACAAATATTCCAACTTCTTTTGTTTTTGAAAATGTTTACTTTTTGAAGATGTAATTATTTCTCAGGCACTGCATAAGATAGATATTAATGAAAACTGCTTTCAATAGATATTTTCACGTGGTAGCCAGTGGCGTAGTTAAAAAAAATTTTTAGAGCACTGTTTTGAAGATTGAGCACAAACTTGATATTTTTCATATGGAACACCCTGGATATTTTAACGTCAAATTTTTGTATTTTTTTTCTGAATACATATGTTTCAAAACCTAACCATTATTGAATTTCAGCTTCAAAAATCAGAAGAATCCACATTTACGTTTGTTTTTTCAATTGTAAATAATGAGTTTTTTAAAACATGCATGAATGCTGATCATGCATGAAAAAATTCCAATATTAATATTAAAGTATTTTTCGTTTTCACCATTCTCAGATTTATGGTGAAGAGTGATATTTTTTGTTTGTGTTCAAAATATAATACAATATAATACGATAAAAAAGGCACATGGCGTTTCAAAAAATTAAATCCATGTGTGAAAGAAGTCATAGACTACACCATTAAAAATAAATAAACATAAGTATGGATGTTTGTTTTTAACTGAAATTTATTGAAGGTTAGGTGGGGCTACATAATACAGCAATGTATTAAAAAAAAATGTAAACGTTTGACGTTAAAATATACCATGCGAAAAATACCAAGTTTGTGCTCAATCTTGGGAACAGTGTTCTGAAACATTTTTTCAACTACCCCACTGACTTCTACATAAAGGTGTCTATTAAAAGCAGTTATAATTTTTTTTTACCTTATACATTGCCTAAGCAAGAATTATATCCCAAAAAAGTGAACATTTTTGTTTCCGCCCTGTATTTTAGAAACAAAAGTAGTTGAAATATTTCTGTTTGTGGATTTAAAAGTTTCACGAATAAGCGACGAGAAAACCGCATGTCTCTATCATCAATAATAGCTGAGATACCTTGCAGTCTCACCCAATTTTGGACACAGTGTACTCATTAATTAAACTTAATTCACATATTATCTTGAAATAAATGCACAAAATCACAACGGGTAATAAAAAAAAGGTGGCACCTACAAAAACACTGTCCTGCACTGATCGCGGATAGGAATCAAAATGGCCAACTCTAATCTTGGACTTTTTTATGTTATACGGAGAAAGATACTAAATCGCCCATAATAAAGGATAAAAGGTCTTTGAAATCGCCAACTACTGTCGAGTGTGGTTGTATCATGGTTGTCCTGAGCTACAAGAATCTCTTTTATTACTTACTAATCTCCCAAGGTTATGTCTTGGTTTTATATAGAAACCAGCCTGGATCTCCACTGGAGTATCTGTGTATCTCACGTCTGCTCCTATATGTTCCAACACTGGTGATGCCTCCGTTCTGAATCGGTTGGGTAAAGGTGGAAGGTTTCTGCGGAAATCTTCAAGAAACCTCCCCGGATCTAATGGCAGCAATGGCAAGGGAGGTCTCATTGAGGTGACAATATTCAAGATGGCTAGTATCACCACGACAAACACTTGGTTTCGAGTCTGAAATGAAATCATTGAATAAGCTGCAGATTTGTGGTGGTAGTTAATAACGTTAACATAAGAAACATTGTCAACACCAGAATATTAAAGAAGAGAAAATGCGAAATGTAATCTCACAAAAAAGTTACACAAATATAAAAATAATGAATAAATTCCACAAATTGAGGAAACATATAACGGGCTGAGGCCTCAGGGTAATTTTGGGTAATATGGCACACCATTGCGTTATATTCTTTCCACAGAACAGATGATCATGATATATTATGCAGATGTTCAATCTCGTTTGAGTTATGGTTTATGCTTGTGGGGTTGGTCCACCAATATAGGGGAGGTATTCCTAGCCCAAAAGCGCGTAATTAGAAGTATTGCTGGGATAAGTGCTAGAACATCTTGTGCACAATATTTTTCGAAATATGGTATCCTCACTATATATGGTCTGTATATATTTGAGATGTGTGTTTATGTTCATAAAAATTTGAATACTTTCATTCAAGTTGATTCATATCATGAAGTCAATACCAGGCAAAAAAATAAAAACAATTTACATTTTCCTTTTACAAAACATGTATTAGCCTATAGATCACCAAATTTTGCGGGTCCTCGTTTTTACAATATGCTGCCGAGTGATATTAAAAGTTTACCATTGTTTAGTTTTAAGGAGAAACTTAAGAATTATCTTCTTTTGAAGTGTTTATATAGTTTGAATGATTTTTCGGGATAAATTTGGGGATATGTGTTGTCTTTCTTGTTAATACTTTTGCTGAATTGACTATTCCTTATACAATTGTATTATTGTCGCTGAGGAAAATAAAGTATAAAGCATATTGATATTTCAATAAGTGAAACAGGAAATTCTGGACGTCGAACAATCTTTGATCGATATACGTCATTAACATTAAATAAAACTTAGATAATCCTTCTCTTCAACTTCGAATATTCATTATAATTTAATGAAAACCATGTCCTCAACTAAACCAAAAATGACCAGAGCCCTTTTCTCTATATCCCCTCAAAAAAAGATTTAGTGTATTTCAGAAAAATCCCAAGGCACCAAGAAGCAACGCATTAGGAATGGAGGATATTGTGGTAAACCACGGGAATGATTGATTTTTCAATGTTGCGAAGGGGATTATCGGAGAACTGAAATCTGATCCTCAAGTTATCAAAAATAATTCAATGGACAGGGCTTCTACTTGGGATCTCAGCATAAAGAAGGTGTGACGAGTATCTTGGATGAAATGAAAAATTGAGAAATTGGTCATGGTCCGGGCACGCCTGATTTAGAGAAAGAAAAAAAACCATTTTTGATTTTAACAAATCTGATTGGTACTACCCAAAAAGGTTGAAGACCACCCACCAGAGGTGAAAAGCAAGTTTGTTTCCTAAGGGAGCATGCAGTAGACCTGGGGACGACGGTTTGGAGAATGTCTCCAGGTTGCTCGGAGGAAGGTCGAGAGGAGTGTATCTGGGGGTCTCGGGCAGGAAAGACATCCTTAGATAACTCGGGTGACGGTTGAAGTCCGTCGGGAAGCGGTAAAGTTCTAATTTTATTAGTTGGGAAATAGTAAGTCGTTTCGAAGAGCGAAACGGAAACGGTCGAAGTTCGTTGAGGGAAAAAAGGAAAAGTTTAATTTCGTAGTTGTCGGAATACTAGGTAGCTTCGAGAAGTGAGAAAGCGAAGTAGTAGATTTTTGTGTAAAGGGGAATTTTTCGTGTTGTTCAGTTAGGAAAGTAGGGTAGCGTTTTGCGTTTCAGGAGTGGCTTATTTCAGAGAACTTGGATTATATTCCAGCTAGGGAACTCAAAAGGTCAGAACTTTTCAATTTTAATTGAGGAGGATACTTTGAGTCCAAAAGTCTTGCCATCTCCCACCTCATAGTATTAGGTCATTGTGGATCTAAGTTAATTAGGTAACCCAGTGAATATCGAACTCATATTTTCTTTATGAACTTTTATTGAACAGTCTGAGGTACAGACGTATGAATTAATTAGCTATTTTATTATCTTTTTGTTGGTATTTTGGTAAATAGATTTTTATATAAGTAACTTCTCTGGTTTCAATTTTCTCTAAAACTGAGAACTCTCTACGAGGAAAATTACACTAAGACCTTCTCATTTTTGCAGAAGGCCGTATCCATCCTCTCTCCGAAGTGGAGGGAGCCAAATTTTGTTGTTAGGTTGACGTGAAGCCGCTCTTATTTGTCAACCCCCTTAACATCTAGACAACCCCTAAATACAGTCACTTTTTGTACAAAAACGACAATGCTCCTATAGGGGTATCTAATACAACATGCCGATTCCAAACGAAGCACCAAGCTGACCTTGAATCATGTCTAGGGGACCTTAGGAGAGCCAAGGAATCGCCAGAGATAAAAATCACAGAAACACTCGGACTTCATAAACTGTGTCCAAGATGAACAACAAACGTTGAATCAAATCCAAACCTCCAGAGAGTTCTTAGAACGCTGGGAACGGGACTGTGATCATTTTCTATTGTTACTGGAGATGTTATCTCGATTTGCACACTATATACCTGAGAAAAAAAAAACAGACGATTCGAACTGTAGCCTCACATCAGTTCACCCTTAACCAAAAAGATCGACACCTCCATTTCAGTCAGAAAAATCATGACTCCGCATGTCTCTCCTCGATTTTTCCTTTGACTGTCCTACAATACATTGCTGTGTTGCTGGTCTTTCCCTCAAGTGAATATTCAATGAATATGATGCTTTCGTGATCCCAAAACATCAGTGTTTTGGGATCACGAAACATCAGTGTTTTGGGATCACGAAAGCATTATATTCATTGAATATTCACTTGAGGGAAAGACCAGCAACACAGCAATGTATTGTAGGACAGTCAAAGGAAAAATCGAGGAGAGACATGCGGAGTCTGCTTGCTCTACGACAACATAAGACCTCACACCGCCAATGTCACGAGGCAAATGATCATCAATGTTTGTATACGATGTATAACATACCACATTTCCACGACTTTTGAGCATTTATTTCAAGTTTTGTCTAAACTATACACGCCGGCATTTTGAAACGTTGCTCCAGTCAATCGACTGCCTGCACTAGAATTTTAGAGACCAGTCCAGTTCCTCCCCTTATTGCACTGCCTACGTCTACTTGACTCGTACGTAATCGCAACTTTATCGAACAGTGTTGATATTTACCTAATTGCTGATTGAGAAGCTAAAAGCTTTCATTATCGATTTGGATCCGGAATCTAAGGAGAATTGAAGGTTATTGAAATGTCTAGTGAATGTCCATCAGAAAATTAATCGAAATGGGGTGCATGTAGCATGATTGCGAAAATTCGCTCAAACTGAAAAGTTATCTTGATCGCAATTATGCTTCCAATTCCATAATGAGAGAGTGTTAGGCAAATATGTAAATGATTCTTAATTGCATCTTAGACACCTACCCCATATTATCTATTTCAATAAGTCTAAATATCGAGTGAGTAATTTGTTGCTGATATGAATCAATATCATAGATTTCATTTGAAATTCCTGGGCAGAGCGGGATTAACCCTTAAGCAGATTAGGCTATTGCCTAGGGGCCCGGTGCTCCATGCAAGAGAAGAGAAATTCTGATGATGGTTGAAAAGGGCCCCGAAAATTGCACTGCCTAAGGGGTTAATCCGGCTCTGTTCCCGGGGATTTTAGGATATACAGGATGTCCCAGAAGTCGACGTACAGCCGGAATCATGTAACAGGCTGAAACATTGTGATTATCATAAGAATATTAAGGAAAATCTTAGTCGCATATTTTTCAAATCATAATGCTTTTTCGATGAAATACGCAACCTGTGATGATTCCCAAAATCCTGTGGCTATAATTTTTCACTTTAACAAAATTTTATTTTTTTTATGTTAAACCTGTAATGTGCAATTCCAAGCCAATTGTTTCTGCTTTGGGAATAATGTCACATTTTACCGAACCGAATATTCAGAGTTAATATTTCGACCAACTTCAATAATTGTACTGAAAATAAAATTGTACTTAATAAGTTTGGCTAGTTACTTCGACAAAAGTTCAATGATGTTCCTAAAATGCTACAACACACTTTTGAACCATTTCTTCGAACTTTGTAAAAATGATTCTAGAGATACTTTTTCTAATGATGACTCAACATTTAAAAAAGATGACATGAAGGTGTCATGTCGGATATTCCAATAAATTATGTACGTACATAATTTATTGGATTGGCAAGTGATCCGAATTTTATGAGACGAGATAGATCTCAATATCGTTACAACGTGAATTTGTGGACTGGAATTTTGAACAGAATAGTCATAGGACATTTTGAGTTGCCGGGGTTCGTAAATGCTGAAATTCATTTTGATTTTTCACAAAATCATTTATCGAAGTTGAAGGAGTATTTCCAGAGAAATATGGTTTCTCTAATTATGTGTCAAATCCATTCATTCTGCCACATCTCGTGGAACAAAATAATCTTAAAATAATTTAATTCTAGCACTGTTTCCAGTGATATTTATTGATGACATGTTGGCCTCCTGCCACGGATTTATTTAGCATCTGTCAAATCTATGAGATAGTTCTTCCAATCAATATTTTTCAATGCAAAAATCACTAAACGATATTCTCGTCGATATTTCATTATTTTCGAAATAAATTCAGCGAATTAGAGAAAATAACGTATGAGACTCGTACAAAAGACCCATTCTTAGACTCGTTCATTCAAAAACTTGCCACTTCGTGTCTCATTTTTGAATTTTGAGCTCGTGATAAAATATAAATGCCTTCTGCACTTGAATCATAAATAACTGTTCAGTTAGATGCCCAACCCTGGCATTTTCCATGTTTGTTGAAAATATTGAAATGTATATTGTCTTGAAAATTCGATTAGGATAAAAGCGTTGCAGACTCGACTGTTTCAAATCATTACCATTCGTGAAGTTACAACTATGGGTTCGCCATCGAAACTTGCTTTACCATACAGAGGTGAAGTAGTTTTCAATATCAAAGTACTGTCCAGAGTTATGGAACTCTGTAAATGAAAATGTCATCATAGCAAAAGAAAAACTAAATTGAATTGAAATGTGGCCGTCTTTCATTGAAGAATTTGGAAGTGAGATAACATCAATTCACATATCGAGTGTTTTAAAACTGTGGAAGCGGTGAATTTATTTCGCGCACAGATGGTCGAAATTCTGATACTGATGGGGTCTTTCGTAATTTTGTCCGAGAAATCGAATGAGCCCATCAGATTTTTGGGCTAAAAAGCCATACGAGATATGAGGTCCAACTTTGAAATTGTAATGCAAATCCCTTCATTGCAGATTCGCATTAAGCGGGAAATGTTTCATTCGAATTGGTTAAAACCAAAAAACTTCTCGTCCTCATTTGGGCCGATTGCAGCGTTTTTTGTTTAGAAATCTGCGGCGTTCATTGAGACCAGCATCGAAATACTCATATTCAAATACTGATTAGGTCAATCAGATTTCGAACCCGATGGGACCTTATGCAATATATGTGGTCCAACTTTAATTTTTGAACAAAAAACGCTGCATAGGGCCCAAATATGGACGAAAAATTTTCTGGTTTAGCCAAGTCAGATAAAACATTTCCCCCTTTATACGGATCTGCAACAAAAAATATGGGTTTGCATTCGAAATTTCAGAGTTGGGCCTCATATCATGTATAAGGCCCTTTTAGGCTTAAAATCTGATGAGCCCACTCGATGCCTCTGGCAAATTACCAAAGACCCCAGTACAAAAATTCCAAATTTCCACATGTGTGCGGAACAAAATCATCGCTATCCGGTATATTTGAAATGAAAACGGTATCAGATAATGTCAATAATGTGAAGAAAGAATGAGTTGTCTCATAACTTCTAAAAACACGCGCAACCTTCACATCGAAATAAACTAGTTATCAAAGAATTTGTTTAGTTAATTTTTTTGTATGAATAACATAACCAGTATTCCTTTAGTAACTATTGCTTGACAAATTTTTTTTTTTTAATTTATTGATTTTAATGAACTGGAACCTAGTACTCTCGATCTCTCGCGACCCCCCTATGAAGGCTTCGCGACTCCCTAGGGGGTCGCGACCTACAGGTTGAAAAACACTGAGTTAGAGAATATCTGAATGAAGAATATCTGGATAGTTCGACAGAACATTCTGGTACAATCTCGTTGCCAGCCTGTTCACCTGATTTGAATTCCTTATATTCGTTTTTACTGGGGAGCTGTGAAAGCAAACTTTATTCTAAACAAGGTGGCACGGCACGTCTTCTTGTATATTTGAAAAATGATTCTTTAAAAATTCTGAATAAAATTCAGCATTTAAGTCCTCTGGCCACTCTTAAGTTCCTATAACTCTTTCGTTCAAAATTCCTGTTCACATATTCACGTTGAAACGATATTGAGTTCCCAATTGGAAATTTCCTCTCATCTCTTCATTTTACAAATTGATCATGAGATATTTGTTAATTTTGATTATTTTTTCATTGCATTATCTGTTATGGCGAAATATATTATTATTATTATTATTAACAACTTGTTCATTGAATTCGGATTTTCTACGTATTGGATGCACTATAATCATTTTCACTAAGTTTGAAGAAAATGTTCGAACCTGTGTTTCTTTAAGAGACCGTATTTTTGACTGATCTGAGAAATGATGTACATAGTAGGAGTTGTAAGATTTCAGAAACCTTCTTAAATGTGTGAAGTATCTTGAAACACTCATGTATTACAATTTTTTCAGGACAATCAGCTGAAGTTGGTCAAGATATTAATTTTGAATATTTGGTTCGCCGAAAAGTGACAATATTTTTCAAGCTGGAGCAATTACAAATTACAGAAGCACTATTCGGGATAAACGTAGGAAAAATAAAATTTGAAAAAAGTGAAATATTGTAGCAATAAGAGTTCAAGAATCATCACAGGTTGTGTTTTTTCTCAAATAATAGAAAATGTAATATAATTTGAAAAATACACAAATAAAAATTTATTGAATATTTTTGTGATGACCAATCTGATTCATTGAATTTAATGGAATTTGAAAGCCTTCAGCGCTTTCTGGGTTCATTACTTAGATGAGAAACCACTATGTATATTAATTTTCGAAATTCTGAGCTGCAGACCATTGTTTTTATGAGTTTTCAACTTCGAAGTGCTGCAGAATATCATCGAATTATCTCAAGGATCCAAAACAAGCATTTGCGGATCTTAGCTGTTATTTATTCATTCTTTGGGCAGAATACTTTACCGAAGCGCTCTACAGTAGGTACCCAGAAAAAAACAGTTTATTGATTAAAATAGCCCTTTTATCTGAGAACGTCCAACAAAATTTAATGGTGCATTAAAGTTTCAATCCTCCATTAAATGCGATATTTCATAGACGGTTACCATGGATCATCTGTTTAACGGATGTTTAAACTTTTTTAGATCTTTAAATCTTAATTGACACAACTTGAGTAAAATTAATGAACGAAAAGTCAAGAAAACGCGACTGATTATGATAAAAATGAAAACGTCGGCTTCATTCCTCACCTCACACATTATTTCGAAACAAAATTCACGACACACACACTACCATTAAACTGCGTTTCATTCACTGAAACTCATTTCCATGTTCACGACATCCATTTGTCCGAAACCGCAAATTCTTCTCTCGCGCTGAAACAGTGAAAGTCCAAATCTGACTGATTGAAATAACGGCAAGAAACGCGTGCGACGTATCTCCCCAAAAATTCCAATACAGGCAGACCGCGGACCAATGAAACCAAAGAAAAAATCCTACCCTTTTTACTGTGAGACCAAATTCCGAATGAAATTGGGCAAGATGGAAAGTGTCGATTGAGTTTGTGCTAAGGTTATGGCACAATCGTATCATTTCATTAATTTGGCGTTGTTATGTTAACATCCTGGAACCAAAACGATTGATTCAATTGCTAGTAATTCGGAGCAAAAATAAATTTCATGAATTCGAGGTCTTGGTCAAGAGAGATGACCACAGAGAGTTCTTAAGCAATTTTCAACAACTTACAGACATAAGGAGTGAAGGAATTATCTGAAATACAGTTATGTGATACAAGGGGTCTTCTTTGTCCATAGATTGAGCCTCGGATTGAGCATACCTACTCAATTTTTGTAGGCTTCAAAAAATGTATAATTGTACAGGAAAAAGTACCTATTTGAGAAGGTCTTCCTGAAGAAAGAGAAAGCCGAAGGGAAAACACTTCTGTGGGGAGGATGATGAAACTCAAATTCACTTGATCATGGAATTTTTTGGCATTGTGAGCTGAAGGAAATAATGACTTGGTCAAGAAAATTGTAGGAATGAGGATTTATCTTCGCTGACGCCTCACCAGATATTGGATTTCAGAAAATCTCTGGAACTAGAAGGCGAGCTGTAAAGGGTGTGGTGAGAACAGCTTTGTCAAGGGGCATAATAGACCGTGAGGTCGCATTGGACTTCGACGTAGTCACCATCTCTTTCAATGGCAGATTGTGAGACGCAGACTAATTTTCTTATGCCTATCTAGTAGAACTCTGCCATCATCTTTTTTATGACAACCTCCCTCAACTATCTCTCAATAACATGATCTCAATGTCTTGAGAGAAATCAGCTTTATCTAAGAGAATATCTTAATGTCATTCTTCTATGGAACAGAAAAACAGATCTTCCACAAATCTACCAGCAATTCTTAATCTTAAATGGAAAAGACGAAAGCAGAAAAGAAACTAATTATTCAGAATAAATTAAATTATTTTTAAATTCAACACCCATTTCAAAAATGCATTCGTTACTTTATGTCAAGCCTCGAAACCATCTTGAAATTCATAAATTGGACATCTATTTATGAGAGGTTCTATTGTCTCCTCATTTTCCTCATACTCACAACTAGCGTTCTCAAGCATGCTGTTGCATCGTCCATGGCCTATTCTAATACGATTTGAACAGACCTTAGTCTCCTGGAAAGATCAAAACCAGGAACTCTGATGGAAGAATTCCTAATAAGATCTTTGTTGAAAAAAATTGTATGCATTCCATTAAGATTGCCAAATCTCCTTGTCTTCTATTCATATCAATTAGACAATTTGACCAAAAAGGTTTACGCGACTTCAATCTGGGGACTTTATTATCTAGAATCTTGAATATAGGTGAGTAAGGGAAATTAATTTGAAACAGAATTGAATTTGTTCCACAAAAATTCAAAGTTGTCGACTCTCTGCGAGTATGGGGAGGAGCAATATTCGAGAGGACTGGTAAACAAGAAGTAGGTGTAGATCTGATAGTACTAGTGATAATTCTCATCGAAAAATTTTGTTGGGCATCAATTTTTTTAACATGAACACTGTTCAACCAAACAGGGCAACAATATTCAGCAGTAGAAAAAACCAAGGCCAGCGCTGCCGTACGAAGTATTGTTGCATCACTGCTTCATGAACTGCCAGCTACTTTCTGAAATATATATTGTTTCGACTTTCAAGCTCCAAACGCAGATCATCTAAATGGGCATTGAAATTCAAAGAGAAATCCAGTTTGATTCGCAGGTATCTAGGATTAAAATTATGTTCAAATGGAGAAGAACTGGAAGTGACACTCAATTTTCTTCATTTCTGATGATTATTTAAATGAAAACTTAAAACCTCGGTTTTATTTTCATTCGGGCACAAACGCCTTTTTGAAAAATAATTTTTCAAAATTTCCAAATCTGCAGAACGGGAACTTTCTATTGTCTGAAAATAAAAATGTTGGAAAGCCAGAACAATTTCATCAGCATAAATAAATTTTTCAGAAGAAGTAGTTGGAATATCACACAAATATATATTAAAAAGAAGAGGTGCGGAAACTGAACCTTGTGGAGATACATTATTCAAAGTTTCTAAATGACTACTATCATCATCCACAAAAACACGAAACCTTATGTCGGATAGCATATTTTCTAATAGTACTACCATTTTTCTACATTTTTAATGATTATAGAGTTTATAAATGAATCCATCTTTCCGTACTGTATCATATTTCATTAAAGACTGATTCAATAAAACTGGTGAGGCTAAAAACCTGATCGAAAAAATTCTTATTTTTTCCTGAAACCCATATTTAATTCTATGAGATTTACTGAAATTTCAACGGGGTTTATTTATGAACATGTAGCGAAAAGAACCGCATCACCCAAAGTTAATAACATTGGCCTTTGCTGACTACTTGGAAAATCACGAAGAATTTTCCGATATGCTTTGACATTTTGAAGATATATCACACGAAACTAAACAGAGAACATGATTATAGTTCCTATACCAACTTGAAGAATGGAAAGAAGGTGAATCTTCAACATCAAAAATAATAAAGAACCCAAATTACATAAACGTCATAATAGAATTGGATGAAGTAATATATCATTCTTGTTAGATGATAGGGCTCTTTGAATTTCATCAACAATCGAGATTAAAAATAATGAAATTATGTTCATTAAAAATTTCATCGAGGTTCATCAATTGTAACTATAATCAGGAACTACCAAGAAATTGTCAAGAATACCCAATTTTATTTGGTTTGATTCCTTAGGTCCATGGAATTTCGGAAATATGACATTAATTCGTTATAAATCCAACATTTAAACACTCAATGGTTAAAGATCTACATCAACAAAAACCAAACCTTCGAATGGAAAACAAAAATGAAAAAAAAATGTTCATCTTATACAGAAGAAACATCAAGACCCAAAACAATCAAAGATAAGAAAGCTTGAACATGAAAAAGATCACATGATGGATTTCAATAGTACTAAAATTCTGATGAGAAACGCATTTTCCTGTGGTTTACTCTCAGTCTGGATCTTCGCCAGTCTACGACACAGTTTGGAAATTGATTTTTTTTAAGACCTTGGGTTTTCACCCACTTTCCCGTACTCATTTTAGTTTAGAAAGTGTCACTTTTCCGCACTAGTGCGGGAAAGTATTAGCAGGGGTTTTTTCCGCACACTTTCATTAAATAATAAACTGAATGATGATATGTTTCTATGCATAGAACCTCAACGATGAGGGTACCATGGTAACGACATGTAGAATTCATGTGTATTATGGATTTTCATGGAATGTTTTGTATGTTGAAATAAAATATATATTTTCAATCTAGGGTCGTAGAAAAAATAATCTTTTGTAGAAAGTATCTTTCCCGTACTCGATTGCTTTCCCGAACTCCGCTCCGCGTCGTTCGGGCAACGGCAATCTCGTACGGAAAAGTAAAACTTTGCGCACTTGATATCAAAATAACTATTTCCGAAATGATATAGACTTTACAACTTAACAAATTTCGATAAACTTCGAACTGACATTTCTTGTTTTATTGTTAGGAACGATTTCTTCCAAAGAATTGGCCTCTGACAAATTATTGCTCACAGTCTTTCTTCTGTTCTTATTGATTTTCGTTCTAGAAACAGGGACGGAAAAACATATCTGAAAAAATGTTGAAAACGTAATATCGTGTCGTGAAAGGGACATGGTTATTCCCAGAAACGAGGTGGAAAACATTTTCAGCATGCATATGAATTCATTGAAAAAATAAATCATATATTTTTCAATTTTAAGAAAAAAATAATTGACCTTTCACCTTGACAAGGTTCAGGTTATCGGTTACGTACCTAAAACGTTTGAAACATCCTTATATGTTCATTCTGACCAAAAATAATAATACTTCATTTACGAGAGCTTCAATTTCATTAAAATATTTATTATACAGGGTGTTCCTAAATTGAACGTACAAACGAAAAGGGGAAATTCCTTAAGTGAGTTTAAGAAAAAAAAGTCCCATAAACATGGGGTCGCAAACGTTTCGTTTTCGAGATACAGAGTGTTGAAGTTTGAATTTTTTTTCAAGTTTTTTTCTCATATTATCTACACTTCACAAGATATTCAACTGAAATTTGGCATAGATATTACATTTGAGAGTTCTCACAACGTGACATGGCAATTTCGATAGAAGATCTACAGGGTGATATTTTTTCTGGAACACTGCCACCTGTTCTTCTGCAGAACTTTTTTTTGGTGAGTAACTGTTAATTTGAAAAAATGTAAAAAGAAGCTTTGTTCTTATACTAAACTTTTCGGTCTCTTGTAGTTTTGTCGTATCTACCAACGATTTCGAGAAAAAAAATTTTGAACTATTCTCTCGAAATCCTTGTGAAAATCCAAATTATGATGGGAAGGTCACTTTGTAAGCTGTGGTGAATGAATTCAGTTTCAGTTTTTATGGAAATTTTCCCGATCTGTAGCGATGATTCATAAAGATTCGATAAACTTGTATAATCAACACAAAAAAACTTGAAAAAAATTCAAAGTTCAACACTCTGTATCTCGAAAACGAAACGTTTGCGACCCCATGTTTATGAGACTTTTTTTCTTAAACTCACTTAAGGAATCTCCCCTTTTCGTTTGTACGTTCAATTTAGGAACACCCTGTATTCTAATAAAATTAAAGCTCTCGTAAACGAAGTATTATTATTTTTGGTCAAAATGAACATATAAGGATGTTTAAAACGTTATATGTTCATTCTGACCAAAACAAATAATACTTCATTTACGAGAGCTTCGATTTCATTAGAATATTTATTATATTCTAATAAAATTAAAGCTCTCGTAAACGAAGTATTATTATTTTTGGTCATAATGAACATTTAAGGATTTTTGAAACCTTCCACCTTGAGGAACTCTTCGAATTGGATCACAGTGAAAACCCCAAGTGAATAAGTGGACTCAAGTTCGAGATACGCCGATTCGTAATTTTGAAAAGTGTGTATCTGGAAGAATGCCAACATAAATGCGTAGAAAAGTTCTCAAAACTGAAAAGGTAGGAAAAAAAGATATACAGAATTTACTCTCACAAAAAGATAGGTATACATAAAAAGACTTCATTCAAGTCAAATCACTTCTAAAAACTGGATTAGACACTGGAATAGACACGATAGTTGAATATACTGACAACAGTTTTGTCGAAATATTTCCTTATTTCACTTTTATTGGTATATCAGATGAAATAATGGTATTAAAGAATGCAATTTTGCATTCCAAATTTCATGACCATTGAATCTGAGTAAATCAGAAAGGTTCAGAACGTTTCTCCTGCTATTACAAATGCATATTTCATGCAGAATGTTAATAAAAAATGATAAAACATACTGAAGTCGTGTCTTCATTTCGCGTAACCTTCACTCACCCTGAAATACCTTTGAAATTGAATCAAGGCCTTGTAACCCTTCACTGAAAGTACTAAACATTGCTGAACAATACATCAACAAAAACCCATGCCACAAATAGATCTTAATCAGATCCTATTTCTCCATACAATAATTTGGCTCCTTTCACTTTTTCCTCGATTAAAGTCCCCAATTAGTTCAGTTTCGATATTGTACTCACTGCGATATTGTAGGTCATGATGATGCACCAAAATTTGGACCTATGCTCAGAAGGATGATTCGGTTGAAATAGGTACTGTTACTTAGTAGCAGGATAGAAACAAACTGACTAAGATTGAAAAAATATTGTTTTTCTTTATTGGTCAACAATCAGTTCTTATTTGTCATCATGATATTGAATTTATTCCTGCATTTTTATATAATCATGTGAGGTTCTGCATGATAAAGCGGTATTATGATTTTTTAACATGGAATAATGTTATGATAATGAGATAAGTATGTCAATTGTTGAGATACTTTGTTGCAATTAGAAATGTAGGAAATAATGGTAATAACAACTCGAAACGGAAGAGTTTTAAAGAATGAGCATGTAGAGGAAGACATCAAGTTCGCAAAAGAACAAGGCTGAAAATTGAGAGACACTATACAGGCTATCTATTGAAATATTGTCTGGGGAGTCTCTGCACTTTCCTGAAAACTTAATTTGGGTTTTCTCTCCCAGTCTCTGAAACAAGAAACAATTAGAAATTTTTTTTTTAATAATATAAGAAAGGCCCCTGCGTGTAAATTTGAGCACTAATTTGTTAGGGGCCAAAATTTTTCGAGAAGAAATTGTTGCCTAACAACGGAAGAGAAGAAAAAGAAAACACTTTGAAATCTCAACGTTTCGAAGTCTAAATCAAAGATTACAGAGGGGAAACGAAGCGACTACAGTGATGTCAGCGACATCTGTTTTTCAAAAGTAATCGGGTTATGGTTAAAATATTTATTTAGGGTCTATTTGGCATAGATTATATAGAGATCATTAGTAGGCTGTTGTCATTTTTGAAAGAATTACTTGAATAAATATTTTTGCTGAATGATATATATATTTCGTATGAGAAACACAGTAAAAAACAAACAAAATAACAATCAAACATCATCACGAGAACAAACACAATCAAGAAAATGGCAGAACAATTACAAACATTTAGACATCAACATCTAGGCTCTCAACCCAATCCACCGCCTCAAGGGAAGCGGTGAAAATTTTGTGAATGATGATTGTATTATCTCGCTTATTTTCCACTGAAATAACTCGAAATCTACAAGAGTAGCACCTAGCTCACTCCATAATCTTGGTTTGTGTGTTTTTCTGTTATAAAATTTGTGTTAGAAACTGACCGACATTCGAAATGCATGGTGATTAATTGCAGAAATAATAGAAATAATGATCTTGAATGAGCATTCTTTTCATTAACAAAGAGAATGGAAATGTAAGTTTTGAAACTCGTATCAGGTATCTGTCTTGTTCATTGCTTTTCATTTTCAGTGTTGTCAAACGGATAGAGGTTTTGGGGCAAAAATATATTGTTCTGGATAATTTGTTTGCGAACCGAATTTTCTTCGGTCCCATTCATTAGATCAAAAAGTTCTACTCATAGAGGCAATGGTGGTCAAAAGAACGACTTATAGAGGTGGTGGTTCTCTTGACGACCCTTCCAGCAGTTCGACTCATCTACTAGACCCTCTAGACTCATTGAGGTTAAAATACACTGTGTAAGATACGTATGAATCGTGCCCAGAACAACTGTTTGATTTATCGATGTTCGATTTATCGAGAGTTCATTGTATGAATAAGTTCTTGAAATTGTTAAAATAATTCTCTAATATGTGAACAAATTTTTTGAAATGTTCTCCATTTCATAATTATTGTATTGTAGTTGATTTCACACAATCATTTCGAATAAAAATATAAAGAATCCAAAACGTATTTCATTTGATTCAAAACACTGTGTAGATGAAAAATATAATCCTGAACAAAAAACGGAGCTCTGCTTTTGTTTTGTCGATCAGGATGTTTCTCTAAAAGCTCGACAAAGAATACTCAATTTAATGGAAATTTATGAAATAGTGTAATTCGAATTTCGCGCCTATTAAAATAGTTTTCTGTACTGAATTATGTTTTCAACGCCATCTAGGTGTCAAAGGTAAGAAACTAGCCAAAAATCGTAGTCGGATTTCAGTACTACAGATGTGGTAGATGTTTCCTATCTTTCTAACTCTATAATCTTTGGTCTAAATCAGACTCCTTCGTCGGACAATGATTAATTTTCATTCAACTTTGTAGAATAGTCATAATTTTTTTGATTTTTGGATTGACATTTGTCAATATGACGAATCATCATAGCACAGTATGGTTTCATTTGACAAAAAAATTTTTTTTTCAATTTCTCTAAAATTTTAAGGGAAACTAAAACATTGATAGCACTGGTAAAAAGTAGGGTAAGGGCACCGGTTGTGGCCATCGTTCCAGTTGTGGCCACTCGAGATAATTTTCTTGAATAAAACGTAGTACATTCGAATTAGCCATTGAAATTTGCCTTCTTTGCCATCCCCCATTATTCCTGCACCAATTGGCAAGGTCATTTCTTAAAAGAGATAACGAAATTCGTTGCTTTTTCATTTAGTTCTTGACTTGACGGGGTAGTAGGCGAATGCTTAGAAGTGCGATTAAGAAACACAGGGTGTGTTTCCAATGTTTTTTTTATTTAAACATATGCTTTACAAATAGTAAATGTTTTATATCGTTTTTATATCATGTTCTTCTATATTTTTTATAAAAAATTGAAAATTTCTGATTCTAACTAAATAATATAGTGCTGGCCACAACTGGATCACAAAAAAGTACGATTCGCTACTTGTGGCCACTTAGTGGCCAGAAACGGAGGGTACAATCAGTTGTGGCCACTAGATAGTAAAGGATAGATAATACTGCATCGTATGTAACAAACAAAGATGAAAAACTTAACAATATCGCCCGATAAATGAATTGGAGTATCTGGAAGCGAATAAAAATGATAAGCTTCATAAAAAAGGCTTAATAATAAAACACAAAGTTGTTATATTGACGAAATGGATGAGACTGAAAACTAGAGAAATTTGAGAAAGACTAGAAAGAAGATATATTGTAATATCATTGTAAGGATGGGGCTATGAATGTAACGAGCTGGAGTCGAGCAAGTCTGCTAACATTTTTCCGAAATTAATCTTTATGATAAATTACTTTGTACCCTACAAGAAAAAAATATCAATGATCACCAATCCTAATTTGAATGTGATTAATCTCAATTTGAAGTTGAAAGGGTATAGTTCTGTGCAATCTCCAGAAGTGGAAAACTGAAAATAGCATGAATCTCCAGACCTTCTGTGGTATTAGAAAGAAGATCATCACGAAAATTGAAGAACATAGGGCTGCTGATGATCGCGGACCATGTTTTGTTTGAAAAAACCTAAATATTTCGATGAATTTTTTAATTTAAGTATAAGAAAGATTATGATTTTTTCACTATTTGTATCTATATTTTCATAAAATTCTAATATATTTTTTGTTATTTATGAGAAGGTTTGTTGAATTTCGATGGAAGTGAATATCAAACTGTGCAAGTTTAACCAAAACCGTGACTGGCCACAAATGGAAAATTGTGTGGCCACAACTGGTGGAAAATGTGGCCACAACTGGATAAATTGCACTCGCTCTCCTTTTCATTTTTTTATTATTTTATTCGCCATAAAGACAATTATTGCTTGGCAACCCACTAATCACAATATTCATACGGAGCGTTTTCATATTTTTAATTGTGAAGCTGTGCATGAATAGTGAAATGTCACAATGTGAAGTTGGAAAATGTCTTAAAGTGGCCACAACCGGTGCACTTACCCTACTGAAAAAAACTCCACTAGAGATATTTTTATTTCGAGAGCGTAGCAGCAACACTGGGGAAGTTATAGCTAATTGGTCAAATTCCAAAATCACCCTGTAGCATGGAAACTAGACACCTTAGCGAATTGCGGTTTTCAGCAATTTATTTTTCTCGAAAAAAAAAACATGACATGTCTAATACTTTTTTTCTACCTCGCTTAATTTAGGCGGTGTACGGTTGGTTTCACAAAACTATGATTGTGAAATTAAAAACCTTACGTAAATTCGAACCAATCGAACCTCTCGTTTTGAAATTTTAACATATCACAGTGGTACGATCAGAGTTTTGTGAAACCGACCCGTAGTACTAGTACATCCAAATCTGATCATCCTATACACTGTCCCCCATTTTGGTTGGGACTCCACTGTATCTTAGCTATTATTTAGGATAGAAACATGCGATATGCGGTTTTCGCAATCATACCACTTTCGTGTAAAAATTTCAAACCCACAAAAAGAAATATTCCATCTACTTTTCTTTATGAAAATACAGGGCGGAAACGAGAATGTTTTCTTTTGCACATGTCATTATTTCTTAGGCCCTGCAGGTATATGAAAGAGAAAAAATGGACACTACTTATAACAGATATTTCTACATGAAAATCAGTCGCGTATTTGAAAATTTCTTTTAGGCCTTTTATATTTTGACGTCAAATTATTGCATTTCTCTTCTGAATACATTGGAAATTCACAACCTAATCTTCGAGGAATTAAATTATTTTCCAATTCAATTGTTGCAATTACAGTTTTCAATGTTTCTGATCTGTACCGATATACATGATATACTTACCGTCAATAAATTCCGGACAGACAAAATTTTTGTGAAATTCATCACCCTGTATCTTTTTTCGTGGTACTGCGATTTTGTTGAAATGTTCACCAGGTGTAGTATTGGGTCTTGTTATATTTACCTGAAATTTACTTTGCGAAAATATCTGTAGTTTATCCCTTATACAGGGAGAAACAAAACCTTGTTTTATACCCTCCATTTCTAAACACCCTGTGGTTAGTTTGAGACGGAAAATTTTATATCATTAAGTTTAATTTGAAGTGTGATCCTTTCTCAATGAAATGTTTTTTGATTTACGTCAGTATCTGCTTTTGAAAAAAAGATACACATTTACAAAGAAAGTGTTTAATTTTTAATACAATTCAAAACATAACAATACCTTATCGACTAGCAAACATAAAGAAACATCTCAAAAGTAATAGCGTATATTTTCACCTCGCTTTCTCATCGCTTCTTCCATAAGACGTGGCATTCTTTCAATGCATTTCCGAATTGCTTCTGGGGGAATATTTTCCCTTTCTTCGAGAAGGGCTGTTCGTAAATCGGGTAAGGTGTTGGACTGCCGATTTCGAACATGTCTATCTAGCATATCCCATACATGTTCAATTGGATTTAAATCCGGACTTCGGGCTGGCCACAACAATCGTTGAATATTCGCCTCTTTGTATTCTGTTACAACCCGGGCAACGTGAGGCCTAGCATTGTTCTGCACTAACAGAAATTGTTGGGGAAATATTCACCCAGAAGCAATTCGTAAATGCATTGAAAGTATGTCACGTCATATGGTAGAAGTGATGAGAAAGCGAAGTGGAAAAACACCCTATTAATTTTCAGATGTTAGTTTATGATTGCTAGTCGATAAGGTATTGTAATGTTTCAAATTGTTCTAAAAATTGAAAAAATGCAACACTTTCTTTGAAAATGTGCATCTTTTTTTTAAAGCAGATACTGACGTAAATTTTGTTGAGAAAGGGTCACACTTCGAATTAAAACTCAATGAAATGAATTTTTCCCCCCTCAAATCCACCACAGAGAGTTTAGAAATAGAGGGTATAAAACGAGGTTTTGTTCCTCCCTGCATAACGGATAAACTACATTTATTTTTGCGAAATCAATTTCAGATTGATATCACAAGTCACAATACTTCACCTGGTGAAAATTTCAACAAAATCGGAGAACCACGAAAAAAGATACATGGTGTTGAATTTGACAAAAATTTTGCCTTTGTCTGGCATTTATTGACCTCATATATTACATTTGTTTTCCATATTCTTGAGATTATATCAAAAAGTGATATTCTAAGTGTTTGTTTAAAATAAAACTGAATAAATAGGTTTAAATTCCATGGCGCTCAAAAAAATGATAAGGAAATACATTGAAAAAACAAACAGTAATATGATTTTTTCTGATTTTGAAGGCAAATTTTATTGAAGATCAGGTTGTGATACAATTTGACATTAAAATATACAGGGTGTTCCATCTGAAGTTTATGCTAAATCCCAAAAACAGTGCTCAAAAATTATTTTTGAAATACGTCACTGTCTATTTCAATCTATTTTGAGCAGTTCTCATTTTTTTCTATCGTATACATGGCCTTTCCATTTGTGGTTTATTTTCGACGTCTCTAGGCGATTCTAGATCAGATATTTTTTGTTGGGTTAGAGCTGTGTCAAGCTTCCATTATATAGAGAAAGTTGGCGTGTTGTAGGAGAACTGTAGAAAATATTCTTCAATTCGAATGGCGAGTTTCTGAATGAACGAGTAGGTATTACTAAGAAAATTGAGCGAAAATGATATCTTCTCGCAAGATTTTGTTCTTCTTAATGTGATAAAATTATAAATTGAAATTCTTGTTCTGTTAATGAATTGTTTTATTTTGAATTGTTTTGCCAAAACCAATTGGTAGCTGAGTAGGAACACAATATTTTCTAATTATTTCAGTGAATTGAGTGGAAAACAGTGAAGACGTACGAGTAAAATGTGAGAGGATTTTTGATCAGTGCTGAAAATATCCACCTCCAGTCAAAAAACACGAACACGAACTTAGTCTTTGTGTTCTGTTCAAATATTTGAGGTGTATTTCATATGTAAATAAACCTTTCAAGAATGATATCTCTGAAAGCGGTGGGCTGCGGAAATTTTGTTATTTTGTTATAGGCTATAAAAAAGATCTTTCTTAATTTCATACCAACATTCACCTCCTGAATTGTCTCATGAATTTAGGAATACCCTCTATATTAAATACCTTGATAAAAGATTGGCGATGAGAGTAATTTTGAAGTTGGCGTCCTTCAGAAGAAAAATGTAGTAGCTACTTATGTTTAATTTGTTGAATAAGAAGCTCTTGATAAGGTAAAAGCTCTTGACCAATCTTGAAACATATTCAAAAAATCGTCGTTAATATATTACATATGTATATGTAGCTATGACATAAACAAATGTAATATATTAACGACGATTTCTCGAATATGTTTCAAGATTGGTGCTGATACCTTAATTCCGGTTCGGCATTCTCCTGATTTCTTATTCCCATTTTTGATGACAAATCAGAATTGAACTCTTTCAGATTACGCAGACATTCTTGCACAGATGATTTCTGATGAAACTGCGAGGATGACGAATTCGATAATTGAACTCACTTACTGGAATTAATTATTCCTTTGTCTTCCATTTACCGCATTATTTTCTGTTCCAAACGAATTGATCTAAAGAAATTCGGATCGAAACGAATTGACTCATTACGTTTTTGTGTTTTTCGGGTGGACGCACTCAGAAAATAACTTGGGTGCTATTTGTAAATTGGAAGGATTGATGAAACAATAGCTACAATTTATTGAAGGAATATACATGGTTATGAAATGGTAAGCAATTTGGATGTCTTGTGAAAGAAACTGGTCTAAAACGAAGCTCTTTTAATAAAACACTCGCAGCAAGAATAAAGAAATTCAGGACAATTTAGTGCAGCTCCATCTATTGGCCATAGAGTTCTTTTCAACGAAGATTTCTTCTTAAACGGGAAGGAAACATTTTCATTTGACGTAAGTGGTGATTTTCATTTATGAGGTTCAGTGCTAGATGACTCTCAGTTACAAAATAATCAATCAGTGACGTAACCAGTATTTGATCAATAGGTAAATTCAAATTACAAATGTATCAACACAAATATGATTCCGAAATTAGAATTTTTCATTTGCAGAGAGTGTTCAGAGTTGAGGTTTTCTGACAATTAATAGAACTCATCAAGATGAGTAATTATACCCAAAATGTGACTTATCGGTGAGTTTAAGAACTTCCTTATTCACAGGGATCCCTAAATTAGCATGTAGGTATTTATATTAAGAATTCTTTCCCCCGATGAAAGGAATAATTCATCAACAGTTCTGGTGCGCAGACCAACCGAGTAGGTACATTATTTCGTAGTAAACATTCTAAAAAATCTAAAAAATGCATCGAACGCTGAATCATAACAGGCGATCATAATGAACAGTTTGCAGAATTATTAAGGCAATTGCAAATGCAATAAAGAGCTGTTATTATTATTATTATTAAGGTATTCTTTCACTTTTTTATATTGAATATTTTGTATGACCAAAAAATATTGAAATGATTTATTTTAATGAGTTCTACTACCTAATATCATCATGAAATTTTCTATGTGTTCAGAAAACTACTTGTTTATTATAACAACATCCGAACAATTGTGTGCGCACCTCTGACGAGCCTTGCTAAGGGCAGCCTGTTGAGGTCACAACTTCAGAAAAGATTGAGAAAATCTTGTTAGAAGACTGCTGGTTGAAAGTGTAAAAGGTAGCTGAGACCTGTAGGACCTGAAACTATGCGAAATATTTTGCACAATCATTTGAGCTTGGAAAAGCTGTCTGCAAGACCGAAAATTTATTCGAAAAACCATTTATACCGACAATTTGGAGCTGTATATGTGTAATCCAAACAGATTTTTGCGTCGAATCATAACTGTTGGTGACACTTGGGTTCACCACTTCATTTCTGAGAAAAAGTCAAAACAATGGGTTGGAAAAGGGAAACCAACTCCAAAAAAGGCACAAACAATTTCATTGGCAAATAAGAGTAGGCTTCTGTTTTTTGGGATGTGAGAGGAATTATATGCATTGATTAAGTGACTGTCCGTGGTGATAAAGGTATACCTATGTGCCCCCCTTGATATTCCTTTGAAGACACTCTTGAGCACAAGTATAGACAGCTAGTGTCTCAGCCTATGGAACAGAGGTTTCACTTCCAAGCGGCTTGGATATCCTCAATTTAGGTCCATATATCCCAATACCTGTACCCTATTTTGTTTTTGATCCATCATTGTACCATATAGATTACTTCTGGTCTGAACGATTTACGAAGTTTAATGCACTAAGACGGTCACCAAAGATCGTTTCGAATGGCACATATGATGATTTTGCTTAAAGGCTTGAGTCAAGTTCATTCAGTATCTTCATAATGCAACCCAGTTTCCAGGTAGGAGGGATAGTTTCTATGGCTTCCAGAAGGCTACATACTATCCTGACCTAACTTTCAAGTCGGTCTCGAAGGACTATTCACTTGAACTGAAGCTCGAATTTCCCCGGCGATCAATGCTAAGTTGAGCATTCCTCAGGAAATCGAAGAGGTACCGTGGAAATCTTGAAAAGCCCTCCGGGCACTTCCGTAGACGGTGTCGATTAACTCCGTCCTCGGATGACTGCGGTGAATAACGATGGGTAAAACGACGGCTGGTAGACCGTTCCGCATTTCTGACGTCTTAGCAGAGGAAGATTGTTTGCGGGGTGTGGTCCCACAGGTGTCCCGGTTCACACCACCGGAGGGATGAAGCCATTCAGTTGCTCGTGTTGTGTGAGCCGGGATCAAAGTCTGCGTGGCGAGGGCGTTAAGCTGGGCGTAACAGCCCCCGGTGCGGGGGAGACGGACATTAAGTCGATGCTCAGGAGATGTTTATGAGCGGTAAGTCCCCTCCTCCTCCTTCTCTCGCATCGATTACGGCAATCGGTTTCTCCCCGGATGGAATCAAGGAGATTAGGGAGGAACTGCGACGACCCGGCGAATTTCAGTCAAAAGATGCGGCTTCTTCTTTGATGGGGGATTCATTGAACGAAAAATAGATCCGGGATCGACGAAATCTTTTCGGGGCATTAGGGAACGTGGGAACGCAGATTGTACGGGGTGCGGGTGGAAAATACGTGGTCTTCAAACTTTATTATCACCTCAGTACAAGTACATACAATTATTTATATATTGTAAACAATTTAGGTAGTCCGCATAGTGCAGGGTACTGCACCTAAACACTGAGTGTTTGTTCTGTGTGTGCACCCTACACTAATGGACTTTAAGATGTTGGTTAAGTACCTATTGCAATTAAATGTGTCGAGATACAATATAACAATCGAAAACATAACAATGGCGTCTTACAAACTAAGAAATCAATCAGAAAAAAATCAAAAGATAATGAGCGACGAGAGAGGAGTTAGAATAAGCAAAATTCAGATGAAAGTCCAGAGATGCACCGAGATCAAAAAATCTCCATCAATTGGGCTTGATTTGCTCTAATGAAACTATAAGTTAGAGACTTGTATTTTTTAACATTTTTCATCAATTTAATTTCTTTTGGCAGGAGGTTGTATATTTTAGCGGCGTAATATGTTATGAATCTTTGAGTATGAGATTTCTTGAATATTGGCATTTTTACATGCAGTTCTTCACCAGCTCTAGTTTTCCTTGAGCACAGTTCAAATTCAGATATATGTTGAAAAATCCAGGATAGACATTTGCTTATATATAGGCTTCTTATATTCATGAGTCCGCTTTCTTCATAAAGTTTGATAGTGGGATATCTCCTCTTTTTCCTCAGCATTATTTTGATGATCGCATTCTGAGCAGTTTGAATATTTCTGAGATTGTTGTTGAAAAGACCACCCCAAGCTGCTATGCAGTATCTTAGAACTGATTCAGCCAAGGCAAAATATAGGATGTTTAGATTTTTTACCGATAAGATGTCCCTGACCGTGTAGAATTTATAGGCCAGTGTTCTAAGTCTTTTTGGCATATAAATAGCGTGCTCGTCCCACCTCATATGCTGGTCGACCATCACACCCAGATATTTAATTTTTTCAATTTTACTTATCTTCGGACATGGACATGTCTTTGGGGTTTTACAGTCATTTTCATGTATTCTCAGTTCTGTTAAGTGGGGCTGCTGTTCGCCTTTTTGTAAAGTGAAGGTGATAAAATGTGTTTTTGTAATATTCAGGCTTAATAGATTTAAGGCAAGCCATAGTTTCACATTTTTCATATCATTCTCCGCCAAATTCCACACGTCGGACCATGAGTCTCCGCTGTATACGAGTGCAGTATCATCTGCATACGATATCAGATGACCTGCCAATCCTCTAATCAAGCCCAGGCTGTTTATGTATACAAGAAAAAGTAATGGGGCCAGCACAGTCCCCTGGGGTACTCCCATTGTAAGGTTCTCCGGTTCACTTATCTGGTTGCCAATCTTTACTCTCTGTGTTCTGCCCGTCAGATAACTACTTTCCAATTCACACTATTCACGAGAAACTTTCCTGTTATCGATGTTATCTGAAATGATTCTGCATTGTAATCAATGTAATAGGTGCACAACTCTGCTTCAGCCGTTTTTTTCGAAATTCGAGGCTTTATTGTAAAACCCTGGTTATCTGAGGGAACGGTAGTGCCCCCGCCATGACGAGGCACTACCTTTCTTTTCTCGAAGTGTTTCGTCGTATTTTTGAACCCTCATAACTTGAGTTTGGAATCTAGTAGATGAACAAAATTCTCAGGATATAATGCCAGTAGTGAACTTATCAAACTTCCACAGTTTCATGTGCATAGCTCACACACTTCAGATTTTATAGATATCTAAAAACCCCCAATTTCGTCAGTCACTCACTGATGATCATAAGCTGTTGGGGAACTTCCCGATATTGAAGAATTCTCAGAGAACATTACCCTCATATTTTGAATAAGGAAATGAAATAAAGCGCTCGTAAAACGCCTCATGTGTATTTACACCAAATACAATTTCCCTCTAATAACCTCAACCACAGTTTCCATTGTGCAATTTTTCGTTGTGATCATTGTATAATGATAGGATTCTTTATACAATGGTTGTCATGGCAACTCTCAAATACATCGCCATCGCAGCTTGAACCTAGGTAGATAAAAGTATATTTCTATACTTAGATTTTGAACATGAATAATTGTGAATTAATTTGACTTGAAATAGATCTCGCAATAATTTTATTTTCTCTATTTCAGTATCGTGATGAGTTCATTACAGTACTAAAAGTAGTGAGTGATGAACCTCATTACAGCATTGTTTTCAGTTATATTTTCCGTTTTGTGGTTGTCAGTACTGATCGCAGATCCTCTCAATTTTCAAATCAAATAAATTCAAATTTCGTAATCTGTCAAATTTCGTAAGTCACACCAACTGGCAAGATACAATACAAAAGTCACCAATCTAAATTTTCATTTGAATTTCGAAAGTATTTCACAAAACTTGACTGAAATAGATAAAATATCGTCTACTACTCGTTGCAGAAGGCAATTCCAACACTCATGCTTTCGAAAACGAGCGACGAAGGACGTGTTTGGAATAGAAGCTCATTTGCAACTTGGTTTAGAATATACTATTATTTAATCATTATTAGGAAAAAAATGAACAAAAATGAAAGGATTTTGTCACAAGCAACGTACAAGAAGTTATCAGATCTCATGTAGAGCCAAGCTGCGAACTCTACACAATTCATCTTCACAAGTCCTTATTTCACAAACTCTATGCCTTGGTCAAAATAAGTGACTTGGTCGTTTCGTAACTATTAGAACTGTTGTATAAAAGAAAAGTTATGAATAGCGAATGAATTTTTCACCTTAAGCTCAAGTGGCGGAAAAGAAACGGCCAAGTCACTCATTTCGACCAAGGCATAGAGATTGTGAATTAAGGACTTGTGAAGACGAAGAGTGTAGAGTAAGTAGCTTGGCTCTACATGAGATCTGATAACTTTTTGACAATGTTAGAAATACGGCCTGATCTTGGCAATAATTTACATGAAAATGTTTTTGGTTAGATACATTTATGATTGAAAGTATTGTCCATCCCTGGCCACCACTTTTTCCCATCTTTCGAGCAACATACGAATCACGCGTTGAAAAAACTGGTTATCTTTTGAATCGATCCACGAATCGATCAATTTTTTCACTTCTTCATAAGACCGGAAGTGCTGATCAGCCAGGCCGTGTGCCATTAATCGAAAGAGGTGATAATCCGAGGGAACAACGTCTGGAGAATACGCCGGTGGGGTAGGACTTTCCATTCCAAAGTTTCAAAGCATGTTTTGACCACTTTCGCAACATGGAGTCGAGCCTTGTCATGCTGGTATAGTATACTCTAAAACACGAATGCGAAAGCATGAATGGTGGAATTGCCTTCTGCAAAAAGTATTAGAAGTTATTTTCTCTATTTCAGTTAAGTTTTGTGAAATACTCTCGAAATTCAAATTTAGATTTTTGTATTGTATCTTGGCAGTTGGTGTAACTTACGAAATTTGACAGATTACGGAATTTGAATTGATTTGATTTGAAAATTGAGAGTATCGAACGTCAGTACTGACAACCAATGAGTTTCATTACAGTACTACTTTTAGTATTGTAATGAACTCATTACGATACTGAAATAGACAATAGTATATTCTAAAACAAGTTGCAGAATGGCTCCTATTCCAACACGAATGCGAAATTGAGGATGAGTTTTGGAATTGTCTTCTGCCACGAGTTTTAGACGATATTTTCTCAGTTTCAGTCAAGTTTTCTGAAATACTCTCGATTTTCGAATAAAATTTCAGTATAGTGACTTTTATATTGTATCTTGGCAGTTGGTGTGACTTACGAAATTTGACACGTCACGGAATTTGAATTGATTTGATTAAAACATAGATTAATACTATATACTTATATAGATAGGAAACTGACCTAGTAATGGCCGGAGCCATATTTTGGCGCCATCTTTTAACCTGGAAACAATTAATATCGGTATTTATCGGTATTTGACAATAGTTAATTAATGACACTAGAGAAAAATAGGAGAAATCTGTTTTTTCCAACCAAGCACATTTGAAGGACAATATCAAGACTCCATTACCATATGATATATATGCTCATGTAGGATCTAAACACTCTCAAGCAATTCAAAAATGGTTGTAACGGAGAGTTGATTGCTTTTCCATATATTAGAAAATCTTTCAAAATATGAAAGAGTGTTTACAGCGACATCTATTGGACTGGAAGGAAGTACGAATCATTTCCAATCTCAATGAATCGCAGGAAATTTGATAGATTTGGATTGGTTTCCCAATAAATCTATTGAGCAACCAATCTTGATCTATCAAATGCCAATTTTCGGCTATTTAATGATATTCGAAACGATTTGTACTTCCTTCCAGGCCGATAGATGTCACTGTAAACACGGTTCCAAAATTTCTACGGACTTTCCTATCTATATTAGTATTTATCTATGGATTAAAATATTGATTGGATCGGAGGCAGTACTGACAACCAAAACACGAAAAAGATATCGGAAAACAATGCTGTAATGAATTCATTACAGCACTATTTTTAGTACTCTAATGAACTCATTACGATACTGAAATAGAGAAAAATATTTAAAGTTTTTAACATGCGTGTTTTCAGTTCATTCTGAACTCTCTTGGACCAGGTTTGTTCACTAATATTTGTGTAACTTATAAATTTATCCTAGCGATATCTTTCATACATGTCTCATGTGAAAAGGTGTTTTCCATACTAAGAATAATCTGGAGTCATCTGAGGTCTAGTTTAAGCCAGGACATTATGTCTAGCCTTATTTTTATGAATACATTTAAGGAGACTTTTTTTCTGACTTGGACGAAGATAAGATAATGATAGGATTATTAAAATCATTAATATATGAACTACTTCTGTGCCTAGAATATTTGTTCAATTTATATTGTAAACTACTTCGGGCCTATTTTTTATCATACCTAATGATTCAATTTTATATTGTAATAATATATGTGTTTTTTGTGTTTTGTTTTCATTGTCATTGTCATGTTCGTAGTTGACCTCATCAAAACATCAAAACAATCTATTTTACTGATAGGTAGTACTATACAGGGTGTTCTACAAGCAGATGAACTTTGACAGATGGTAGCTGTACTTATTCTGAACATTTTTTTTCATGAACATATATCCGATTCGTTTTTGTTCAGAAGCTACAAGAATCTGGGAATATATATTTTTTGTTCCAATCATAATGATAATGGAAATTTTAAGGCTACGAAAATCGTTCAAAATGTCCACCTTCGGCTTAAATGCACTTGACATCGACGAAACTAAAGATGCCGTTACTCGGCGGATCAGATTTGAGTCATTTCGTATTTGGTTCCTTGCATCTTGAATTCTATCAAGTAATTGTTGATGAGATGCTCCAAATGTCCCCATGAATGAAAATTTAGGATTCAGATCAGGCGAACGAGGTGACCATTGTATTAGTCCCCCTTGACTTATCCATTTCTTCAGGAAATATTCATTCAGTAATCTGACTACTTCACTCCTACTATCTGGTAGTGTACCATCAAATGCTTGTAACTCCGAAACGAAAACAAATCAGACCTATGTTCATAGGAACAAAAATGTCCAAGCTACCTTTTGTCAGAGTTTGTCATAAACCTTGTAGAACACCCTGTATAATGAATCTTGTTTTTCCAACAAGAGACAAAAAATATAATAAAACAAAATTGGCTGTTGACATTAAGGTGAAATCATTTTGAATTTTTTCAAACCACGTTATCAAAACTATTTTGAATAGTTAGATGCCGTAAATGAATCCATATTCTAGTGTCATTGCCTGGAGGGGGCCACAAATTAGTATCTAGCCAAGGGCCATCATTTCTTAAATAAATGTAAAATAATTTTCCCAAAAGCAAATCTACACAAAAATCATTGACAAGAAATTTTCGGTTGTTTATTTGCATATTCTTGTCAAATAATTCAAGCATGAATGCGAAATCTCTAATAATTAATCCAGTGGCGTAGCGCAAAATTCGGGGCCCCCCCCGCCAGATTTTAGTCGGGGGCCCCCCTCAGATCTATGTTATTTTTGATAAGTTTCCCCTGATATTTTTCAAAAAAAAATATCAAAGAAAATGTGATAATAATAATATTTATATTGAATAACAAGAATTTCTAATCAAAATAATATGGTTTCTAGAATGAAATCAATGAAATAAAAACTTGAAAAATTATTCAACAAAAATGCATTTATCTAATTTTTTTGTTCAAATATATCTATCAACCTGTCGATGTCCAAGCTTCTGGCTACTTCTTGTTTCACGCTGGAATAGGCACAAAAGTCTGATAGACGCGTTTGCGACATTGAATTCCTAAGATAATTCTTGATTATCTTAAGCCCAATAAAACGATCATTTGGCGATGTTTAAATAGAGTCCCGAAAAGCCTAGCGGTATTTTAAAAAACTGTTGATAACACACAGGGAGTAATTCAGTGATAATTCGAATTTCGAATGGAATTATTGGAAACCTTATATGTTTTTTCATACCATTCAGGAATATTTCTCTACTTTTCGGGAGTAGTAATTATTGTATCTCCATTGTTTAAGTTTTGCTCATTATATCATCAGAAAAATATAGCGAATCTGCAAGTTCAATAGAATGAAATTATTGGGGACCCATTCGAAGCTATTCGTTTGGCTTGGGGGCCGCTTTAGTGCTGGGCTCTCTGATTCGCCACGGTGCTGAATGATTGATTGTGATTCAGGCATTGGCTTATTAAAATATTGAAAAACCTTACGTTGCTTAGAAAATGCATTTTCTTTTTCTCTCTGGAGTTTTCTTTTGCTAACTTCACTCTAATATTTTCTTTTCCGCTCTGACATTTTTTTAATATCTGAAAAATTATAAGATATTCAATCTGCTGTTTCTAATTTGCGCATTTTATAACCTTTCTTTTTTTTAATATTGAATATGAAAAGAATACGAGAGACGTTTTTCAACAAATAAATGAGCTACGTATTAATTCTAGAACTAACCTTCAATGAAATTGTAATCCTGAAGCACTAAAAATGTCAGAATATTGGAATCTTTTTATTTGATTTCTAAACAAACTCACAACGTGGTTTCGTATTCAAACATTGTTAAATTTGTTTCTCTCACAACTAGAATGGAAATAGAAATGAAAAGATTTCATAATATTTTCCCCTTTTTCATTAAAAAAATTCTGATTGAAGAATTGACAATAATCTCAGCAACAACAGATAAGCTGCAAGCCGCCTGGAGAACAACACGTCAAATAAGCCGCCGAGCCCCTAATAAAAAGGTCATGTGGCAATGTTGAAAGAGAAATACCCAAAAGCTTGACGCTATATGAAAAACTCCTAAAAATAGGGTAGCACAGGGTGTGATTGAGTGATATGTCGAATCGAATTACTGTAAACCTTAAATGTGTTCTGAATATAATTAAGGAATATTTCTCTATTTTTCGAGAATAAACTGTACCTTCATTGTTTAGGTTTTGTTCGTTATATCATCAGAAAAATATCGCGAATCGGCAAGTTCAATAGTTATTGGGGGCCCCATTCGAACCTTTTCGTATGGCTTGGGGGCCCCCTTAGTGCCGGGGCCCCCCCGCGCTGCGGGGTCTGCGGGGCCCTCTGCTACGCCACTGAATCAATCTCATAATTAGATACTCTTACTATGTATGCGTGAACTTTTGCTTTGGGTTGAACAGTGTTAATCATTTTCACATAATAATTAAGTGACAGAGATTATTATAGGAAGTATAACTTCTGCAATTCAAGGTGTACAAGCCGCAAATAAAATATTCTGTGCGGAAGAACCGAGTTCACATCAATGACTTGACGGATACAAATTTCTGAGAAGTGTTACACCCAAAAAAGAGCAAAAATTGTTTGAAGGCCCACTCACAGGAGTGCGCCCATTTTGGGTTTATATTTTATGAAAATAGTTCGGAAAACGTTGTTAGGACAGGAGCGCACCCAGGATTATATTTCGGGGGGGCTCATCAACATGCATCTTTGTCGTATGATCGGAAGTCTCAATTTTTGTATAACAGCAGCCCCTTGGGTCCCCCCTGGGTGCGCTACTGTGTTAGGCCATTTATAAAACAAAAATTGTTAGTTAGGACGAGGCATTTTTGTTCTTAAATTTATTTTATTAAGGATTGCACAGCTTTTACCGGATAATTGTTTAAACATTTACAAGATATTTACGAAACATAGTTTGCAACAATTATGAAAGAGTTTCATGGAAAACAGCTATAAGGCGTTAAATTATTTCATTATTATGAAAATTAAATAACATTTATCGAACTAGAATAAAACAGTTTTAACAGTTTTATGTAGGTTGTTTTAATATATCAAATGTAGCTTTTACAACCTTTCTGAAGTTAAAGTCTACCCGCTTAGAATCATTAATTTTTTCAAGATCCTTGAGATGACAAAAAATCAAGCATTGCATCTTTCCTAACTCACAAATAAAATAAGTGTTTGAGTAATTGTTTATACCGTCAGCCACATTATTTAGTTTTGATTTGTACAGGGTGGGCATATTTCGATGTTTTAGCACTACAACTTTTGAACACAGGAGATAGACAAAATCTGATACCTCATTCTCGATCTCTCTTCCGGAGAAACTAAAAAGTGTAGTATTCATTCTTGGCTACCTTCTTTTGTTTTCGAGTTATAAGCGAAAATTGAAAAAAATGGTGATATCGGAAATAATTTATATCTCCGCTAATACTGATGATGGAGCTCTGAAATTGAAACAATAAACAGGCACTTTTTTACGTAGAATCCAGTGGCATGCTCGTCTTTTTTGCACCATTTTTAATTAGGAAGCTATGACCCAAAGTGCGTTTTTTTGAATAGGAACACTAGATTTCAGTGCCATTTTCTGAAAGCTTAATTTTTTTCTGATTTCGAAATATATAACAACGTATTGTTCGTATCAATATGAGTAAAGAAATTGGTCAAGAACCGAGTCAAGAACCTATATTCATCAGAGTCTCAATACTTTCTATAGTTTCAATTGTCGATAAGCGCAGAAAAATTTAGTAGCGTATAATTAACAGATTCTCTTTCCAGTAGTCTTTTCATTTCTATGCTCTGCACTCAATGTCTCCAAGATCGAAGAATAATAGACTAGAAATAATGAGATTGACGGAAGGAGACTGCTCTTGTTATAGCTCATCAATAGTATGTTGAAAACATAGAAAGTATTGAGACTCACATGAAAATAGGTTTTTGACCAATTTCTATACTCATATTGATACAAACCTTACGATGCTATATATTTTTGAAATCAGAAAAAATGAAGCTTTCAGAAAATGGCACAGAAATATATTGATTCCATTTAAAAAAACATAACTTTGGGTCATAGCTTCGTAATTATAAATGGTGCAAAAAGGACTAGCATGCCCCTGGATTATACGTAAAAAGTGTCTATAAAATGTATTCATTTCAGAGCTCTATCATCAGTATTAGCGGAGATATAAATTTTTTCCGATATCGCCATTTTCCATTTATCGCTTATAACTCGAAAACAAAAAATGGTAGCCAAAAAGGAATACAACTCTTGTTAGTTTCTCCTAAAAAGAGATCGAGAATGGGGTAACAGATTTTGTCTATCTCCTCTGGTTCAAAAGTTGTAGTGCTAAAACATCGAAATATGCCCAACCTGTACAGGGTGGTAAGATTTCGATGATTTAGTATAACATCTCCTGAATTAAAAGGGATAGAAAAAATGTAATATACATTTCATGTTCTCTTTTTTCAAGCAACATGAAATGCTGGCTACGGTGTCTAGTTTCCTTACTACAGGGTGATTTTGGAATTTGGCCAATTATTATAATTCGCTATAACTTCCGCAGTATTATTGTGATAATGTTCTCAAAATAAAAACCTATTTAGGGCAGTTTTTTCAGAACCTTTTACCAGTGTCGATTCAAATTTCAGAGCAATTAAAAAAAACTTTCTGATGGAAACCCTATTGTGCTGTGATATTTTTTAATAGACAATTTAAAAACTCCACAAGTATAAAACTTTTTCGAGCACCTCAAATATATTTGTTATTTTTGCGTTTCAGGAGAAAACGTCAAAAATGTAATGGTGGATTTTTCCCTCATTTTGGTCTGTGTTATAATGAAATATTCGAAAGGATGCATTTTTAGTTAGATGAAGCATTTTATCATTATAATAAACTTAAATTGGAACGACACAAAATTTGGCTTCCATTTTATGAAAATACTTTTACCATATTGGGAGTTCTTATAAGGAAAAAAATTTATAAAATATTTTAATTTTGTCACTAGCAATTTCAATGAAAAATGAAGCAATAATGAAATAAAATAACACGAACAGTAAGGAAGTTTGCTAGTTGGGGTCTATCCACATCTGAAGGTTTGTAAGATGTGATTGCTTATATTATAGTTTTGTTAATTGAGGATTCTTTCAAAAACCACTGCAATTCATGGAGACAGATAACTGGCAAGTAAAATGGCAACACAATATTTTTACGTAGAGGACTCCCCATCGAAAAACGAGAAAGAAGAGTCCAGATAATGTCGGTGGTCGTCCTCGACATAAACACGACATGAAAAGTAGCTAAAGGAACATCAGCCGTAACCTACGAACCCGAAAAGAATGAAACAAGCATCATTTCTCATTTTCCGGACACGAAACCCCGGTAAATATCGGCTTTGTGTCGAAAGAACGAGATGGGAACAATAATACAACGCGGCTGCAGGACCATCGACCTGCAGGTCGACTGGTCATGTCCACACCGGATCAGGAAGGTGATCCAGTGCTCGGATTCTGGAGCGTGACACGCCCGTATCAAGCCGAAAGGAAAGTAAACATTCAGGAACTCGTTTTTGTCGTTTGGACGAATGCACACGTTCGCGCTTTCCGTCTTTCTGATGCCCACTGATCTGGAGGTCGTTATCTATGCGCGATTTGGTCCGGGATGGGAGAAGTTGAGATGGGAATTTTTCGGTTCTTTTTGAGGAGGTCGTCCTCCGGTTGGATGCTGGATTAGGAAGAATGAAATGTGCTCTTTAAGATTCGACTATTGATATTCAGGAGGGATCGGGCTGTATTAAGAGGCAATTTCAGCACTTAAAATTTTTTTTTCTGTGGCAAATCAGTTCAATCCATATTTTGTAGAACAATACTGTACGGGAACATTTTATTTTAGCACAGTTTTCATGGATGGTTATACAGGGTGGCCATTTGAAAACGCAACAGACGAGATTACAGACGAAATAAATTTTTTCGATAGAAATGCTCGGACAGGTCGATTTCTGTTTCGAGGGGGACAACTTAAGATGTAGGTTACGGACGCATAGCGCTTAAACCCTTGCTACTACCCCCAATTTTTGAATAGAGAAGATGGGGTGAGTGATACCTCATTTGAAAGGTATTTTTATACTGATTTCAGCACAGTTTTTTCATTTTATGCATTAGTACTCGAAATATTCTTGACTAAGCATTCGAAAATGAAATGGTGTTTTCATGGCACTTGAAGTGTTTTTTTGTGAAAAACCTTTCAAATGAGGTATTACTCACCCCATCTTCCCTATTCAAAAATTGGGGGTTGGGGGTTGTAGTAGCAAGGGTTGAAGCGCTATGCGTCCGTAACCTACATCTTGAGTTGTCCCCCTCGAAACAGAAATCGACTTGACCGAGTATTTCTATCGAAAAAATTTATTTCGTCTGTAATCTCGTCTGTTTCGTTTTCAAATGGCCACCCTGTATTTCGAGAACTAATGCATAAAATGGAAAAACAATTACTGTGCTGAAATCAGTATAAAAATACCTTTCAAATGAGGTATCACTCACCCCACCTTCCCTATTCAAAAATTGGGGGTGAGGGTTGTAGTAGCAAGGGTTGAAGCGCTATGCGTCCGTAACCTACATCTTGAGTTGTCCCCCTCGAAACAGAAATCGACCTGTCCGAGCATTTCTATCGAAAAAATTTATTTCGTCTGTAATCTCGTCTGTTTCGTTTTCAAATGGCCACCCTGTATTTGTTGATAAAATGTTGGATTCATTTATTATCTGTCGAATTCATTAGAGAGAAAATAGATTTGCCAATATTTTCAAATGCAAAAATCCTATATTCATGAAAATATTTACTTAATTCCGATGAAAATTCAACAAATTAGAAAAAATAATGTACCTTATATGACACTCCTACAGAAGGGTTATTTTAACACTCGTTCGTTAAAAAAATGGCCTCTTTTGATTTTGAACTCGTGTAAGAATATCAATCTCCTATCACTCATCTATTAACTGTCAATACTGAAAACACAACAATGCAAAAATCATTGAATGATATTTATGTAATATTCCGTTAATTTCAATCGAAATTCAGTAAATTAGATACAATAATGTAGGATTATTCTTACACCCGTACAATCAAAATTTCGCCTGTTCATGGTTTACTTTTAAATTTCAAACTCTTAAGAAAAATATCAATGTATTTGTATATTGAATAACTATTAAGTCATAAATTTCAGATATCTGCGAGTGAACATCCTTGGAACATATCTCCGGGTTTATTGGACTAACGTTTCGCCTACATCTGCGGAAGGCATCTTCGGAGGTTTCTTGGTATAAAGTTGTAACTCGATCGCTGACTCTGAGCCACTTATACTTTTCAAGTAAAACTTTCACAGGTTTTATCAAGATGTGATGATTTGAGTCCAGCTACTTTTAAATCAAGTTTTCAATCATCTTCGTACAAAAGAATCGATAACCGTAACATCTGCTCCAGTTGAGGAAAAATATTGAGTTCAAAAACTCGTGTTAGAATAGGAGCCAATTGTGCAACTTGTTTTAGAAATTACACTCTTACTGTGCCAGTATAGTAAAAAAAAAGAAAAGGCAATACTCTAAACCAGCAAGATCAATCATTTCTTATATTAGTTGAAAAAAATTTTTTTTTCCATATACTTAAAACAATTTTTGTAGCATATTATCACAGAGTATTTTTGTGATTTCTTAATTTTGAGACAATTTATATTTTTTAAATCATTACAGATTCTTTCAATCATAATAATGACGAGTGGGATTCGTTTAACTTCATTTAGTTATTTGAAAAGATTTAAAATGAAAGAGTAAGGCCAGGTTTATTTCGATATCATGATTTATCTCGTCATATTTATGAATAGTATATTTTTTTCTGCCTTTTGAGTCTTTCATTTACTCCGGTTACTTCCTCCTGTTATCCTGTTCACATTTACTTTCAAAATTGATTGAAAAAGCGTACTCTCTACTTTGCCGAAGCAAAGTATTGCTTCTGATAAATTTTTTTCATTTCATGACAATTTAACTTGATATTCTGCATTAATACTGCTATTCCATTGTCTAAGTAGGGTGCAGTAGTGCAGCTGTTTTTTGCTTCGCCTCATCTGAAAACTCACGAGTCGCCACTGATGACATTTCTTTGTAATCCATCCATTGTTTAACCATTTCCAGTGAATATTTACTATGAATAACAAGGTGGGCCGGGCCGTTCTCTTAGAAAATGGGTAGGTCTTTTTCCTATCTTAAGTGTTCATACGTCCTTTTCGCCAAGCTCTAACAAATTTGTGGCTATATAGCAACTCGCAAGTTGCCTTGAGTTCACAGGTATTTTTCATTACAGCATGTCTGGGATATCGAAGATTTCTCTGAAAAAATTAGTAGAAGTGACTTTGCTATCTTGTGACGTTAACAAAAATCATAAACCCTGTTTTCTCCATAACAAGCGGAATAGGAAAAATGTTTCGTTTTTGGAAGTCCTTTTTCAATTCAAGTGATGAAGGTATATTCGATTAACTTTAAAAAAATCGAAAGATAATGCATATTAACGATGAACCAAAATGGGAATGATGAAAAATTAATAGACAGCAGTGAAGTTTGCCTAAAACTAAAAATTGATGTTATATTGAATATCGAATAAGACATAAAAGCGTAATTTTTTCTCTTCAAGAAAAACGCTTCGACACCGATATTGGGGTTGATTATCGGTCGTAAATAAATTTCAATGTCATCTTTAGTAAGACAAGTACTCTGCGTTTTAAACATGTCTAAAGCTGATACCATTTGGTTTTTTTTTCAATTAGTCACGGTTATAGCATTGCATTCTCATTAATGTATTTCTTTTTGGATCCAAACACTCGGTATCTTATTGTTTTATGTTGTGGAAATCCGCATTTAATGGCCTTTAAGCAGGAGATCAGTTCAAATAATCATTCAGGCAGTTTTATGTGTGTATCCATCCCACCACACAATAATGAAAATTATGAAAAAAACATTCGAAAAAAAATTTTGTTATAATTTGGTCGGTTGGAGCATAATTTGTGTAAAACACAATTTTATTTCACGAATAACAGATTGCGTCATCTAGTAGAAAAAAGATTTTCATTTCGAAAATCATCTAGTAGAAAAAAGATTTTCATTTCGAAAGTTACAGGACAGAGCATTTCCGAAGTACAGTCGGTCGCCACCCTCAAAGAATCACCCTGTGGGCAAACTTGGTGATTCCTGAACTACAACTTTTTAACTGTTAGAAGGCATATTCTGGATCTCTGTTTCTTTTTCCTAAAAATGCATAATGACATCAACTGCGTTCCTCTCGAGCTTAGTGAATATTGCAGTTTGGGCAATTTCAATATTGTTCATTACCTACATATCTCTGTCGCTTCTAGTGAAACGTTGTTGAAATAAAAAAAAATTATATAGACACTTTTTAGTTTACTCAATTTTTTTCTAAGTGGTGTTTTGGCTAAGCTATAATATGAAGTGGTGCATTTTCTCACGGAAACAATATTCGATTATGACTTGGAAAAACTAAAATATTTTCTACTAGAAAAATATATAACACAATATATTATCAAGAAAAAGAAAATTCTTTGCCTTTACGAAGGCACATCGAGAACATTTTTGAAACATAGATGAATTCAAAATAGTAATCATCGAAATGAATACCATTTTCAATTCCCAGGCTCAGAGATCTTTTATCATGAGGTTGGAGAAATGATATTAGATTTTGTCACTGAGATGAGAGATATACCGGTTTCGGCCTTGTTGGGCCTCATCAGTATCCCGCACATCTCAGGACAAAATCTTCATAAAAAACTTCAGAATTTCAGCAATTGGTTGTGAAGTAATGAGTAAAATATTACAAAGTACTAAGGTGGTGACATCCAATTGCGTCAAAATGAAGTTTCACATCTCCAATCAAATGCAAAAAAAGAAATCTGTACTTCCTCTTTCACTGAATGAGATTTTAGCAGTGGCTCTATTCAGGGCCCGCTTGCTAGTTTCTCAAAGTGATGGAAACGCCCAATTCTTTTTGTGACTGTGAAGCCTGATGTTTTTAAGAAAAAGAAAATTCTTTGCCTTTACGAAGGCACATCGAGAACATTTTTGAAACATAGATGAATTCAAAATAGTAATCATCGAAATGAATACCATTTTCAATTCCCAGGCTCAGAGATCTTTTATCATGAGGTTGGAGAAATGATATTAGATTTTGTCACTGAGATGAGAGATATACCGGTTTCGGCCTTGTTGGGCCTCATCAGTATCCCGCACATCTCAGGACAAAATCTTCATAAAAAACTTCAGAATATATAGCAATTGGTTGTGAAGCAATGAGTAAAATATTACAAAGTACTAAGGTGGTGACATCCAATTGCCTCAAAATGAAGTTTCACATCTCCAATCAAATGCAAAAAAAGAAATCTGTACTTCCTCTTTCACTGAATGATATTTTAGCAGTGGCTCTATTCAGGGCCCGCTTGCTAGTTTCTCAAAGTGATGGAAACGCCCAATTCTTTTTATGACTGTGAAGCCTGATGTTTTTAAGAAAAAGAAAATGTTAAAAACTGAACGTTTCAGTCTTCTTAAAAGGTTCTCTTCTTTACGATATGGCTTTACTTACAAGCAGAGCCTCAATCTACTTCGCGTAACAACTTTTATTTCTCCAATAATTGACAATACTCAAAAAACTCACTACTGTCAACTTGACTTTTCTAATGCTCATTACTTCACAACCAATTGCTATAAATTCTGAAGTTTTTTATGAAGATTTTGTCCTGAGATGTGCGGGATACTGATGAGGCCCAACAAGGCCGAAACCGGTATATCTCTCATCTCAGTGACAAAATCTAATATCATTTCTCCAACCTCATGATAAAAGATCTCTGAGCCTGGGAATTGAAAATAGTATTCATTTCGATGATTACTATTTTGAATTCATCTATGTTTCAACAATATATTATAGTTCATTCGAATTTTTCCGTGGTGCGTGAGGTATTTTGTCTCCAAATTAGAGGGACTATGATCATACCCCAATTTGGGGGGTGGCAACCCCTTCAATATTCTCAAATCGCCATTGGATTCGAGTGACATATCATTTCGATGATGAATATATGCTGAAAAAGTTTTATTTAGAGTTCGTTTCGGTGTAAAAAATCTCACTCAATGCATTGCACTCATCATTTCCAACGCCTTTTTCACACCAAAACGAACGCCAGATATAACTTTTTCAGCATATTCATCATAGAAATGATGTGTCGAACAATTCCAATGGCGATTTGAGAAAATTGAAGGGGTTACCAGCTTGCTTAGGGGTATGATCATGCATGGCCTGAGCATTTTCCAAAAAAACTTTCACTTACAAACATATTCGGCACAACTGTTTTACGTGTAGGGCCACTCTCTAAAATGTGTTATATATGTGTAAAAAAATCTTCCTTTCTAAGTCATATTCCAATATTGTTTTCATAAAAAACAAAAACAAAAATTTCACAGCTCCGCAAAGAAACCCTTCAGAAAAGATCAGAATTGCAAGAATCGCTCAGAAAGATCTGAATTGCTACCAAAAAATGTCTCTGTAATGTTTATATTTCAACAACGGAGCACAAACAGGAACGAAGATAATGAAAATTGTTGAAATCTTTCATTTTCGGAACAGAGAAAATACAGACACTCAATCGATATCATTAGTTTTTTTAGGGAGTTCCTAATGCAGGATGAATTTTCCTCTTTCTCCCGAAGTTTAAGAGTTGTAGTTCAGTGTTCACCAATTTTGACCACTCTGTACCTACATACGAATATTTAGTTCCATAGATCAAATAACTGCTTTTCGGAAATGAAATGTCACTATTGATCGAAATTCATTAACCTAAATAGATCTACCGTTCCGTATAAAGAACACCTATCTAAAAGTTTTCTATTCATGCTCAAAATAAAGAAACAAAGAAGGCGTCAATATAAACACATAAATTAATGCTTTCTTCAACACTGAATTCAACCTACAAAGTGCTTCAGTATTCAAATTCACTTTAAAGCCATGTTAACTTCATAAATATATCAATTGTTGCAATACCTCATTTTGTCCGGTGGTGTATTTTTTCATATGTATTTATTTCATCGCGTTTGCGAATAAAATAATTATATCTATGGTCGGATGAATAATATAAGAGGCGAATTAATCTTCTCCATGATTTCAAATCCTGATTTTTGCTACGTAAATGAAGGCGTTCTTTTAACGGAACGGTAGGATTATCACCTACTATATTACCTGAATATATTGTTATAACTATTGGAAAAATAATCTGACGCTGCATGAGATACTACATCATGCAGATAATCTGGATATGATTTCAGAACCACCTGATAGCAAAATTTTCTTCTGCACATAATTCAATAGTTTTCTGTAACTGAAATAACAATAATGTTGCTTATGCGCCTACTAATTTCTCATTCGTATTTCCATGCTCCAAACAAAGTAATAATATATTCACCATGAGAAAAAAATATCATTGACCAACCAAAACTCATGCAACATTAGAATATATGGGGGGCGTGGACTGATCCCGTAAAAACATGAGTTAGAATCGTATTTCGACAAGGACAAAAATTGTATTTTCCACTTCTTGCACACTGCTTTGACATGGTTGTTCAAACGCAGAAATAGTAACAAACTAGACTAGCTATCATCGCAACAAGATTGCTGGAAACTAATAGAAAAACAACAAAAACAGAACCATCTAAGCAATCAAAGAGTTTACATCAATATTCAGGATAGGTCAGAGTAGACCATCTGATTGTTTACCAGAATAAAATAAAAAAATTTTGAAGTGTGGCATAAAAACCAATATTTTATAAGTATTAAATATAAAATAGCATAACATCCGAAAAATTGCTTCTATAATTACGACATATTTTAATTCAATGTTCATTTTGACTCCTGGAATTCATCATCACAGGACACCGAATAAGTTGGAAAAACAGGACACAGTCCTATCGAAAGGAAGAAGAAGAAGAAGAAGAAGTTCATTTTTCATAGAATGAATTTTAGTAGCTCAAAAACCTACCGTTTCTTTGAAAGAACACCACAAATTTTAACTTTTCGTGAAAAATAAGTACACATCAAGATGAAAAATATGAAAAGGCTCCATTTAAACCATAATCTGACACAATTCTCATTGAAATGAGAGAAGAAAAATTTCAGGTCTATTTAGGTTTTAAAGAAAAATTTTGATATAGTCTTGAAAACAACATATTCTGATAGTGCGAAGATTTATTTTTGTCCTTTGTCAGACAAAATATTTTTTTTATTTGCTCCTGAAAAATTCGTGTAAAAATTTACTTAGTTGTAGTAGTATTATTTCATTTATTTGAAGTTTTTGAATTCTCTTTTTTTCAGATACTGTAAAAGTAAAACCCCATGAAAGGTTCAGAAAATGAAATATCTTTTATCTCTACCTCTACTACCCCAAGTCTTTATTAAAAATTTGTTAAATGCATCCATAGTTTGAGATAACATATTATTCAGACAGATTTTTTATTTCACCCCAATTTGTTCTTGGGTGGATGGCTTATTATTTATTCGCATGAAACTAGCTTTCAGGAAAATTATTTACGTGATGAATATAATCTTTTATTAATTCCAAAATATTTTCGGTTTTCTTTTTGGTCCATCGAACAAGAAACGGAACAGAATTCCATTTTTACATAGTTCAACCGCCTCCTATCGAATTATAACAAATTGTGAACCGAGAACTGTCTCAATTTTCGAAATTTCAGAAAAAATTAGAATGATTATATTTTATACCATGATAAAAAAAGTATTCTGCATTGAAATTTCATCTCGACATGTTCGTAGGTGACGTCACTGTGAAAAAAATTCGAATTTCCACCCATGCGACAGCATCTTCTTTATCGTGTCCACGCACCATTTCAGGACAAAAACTTCTTCGCAGGGAGTGTTCCACGAGACCAGGGTCGAACTGGCCAAGGTTAGTTTCCCGATATAAAATACTGAGGGGAGAGCGGCAGGGCAGTATAGTACTGGTTTGCCTTCCAGGTAGACCGTCAGTTGTTCTCAAACAGTACCATCATGTTTTTCCTTGTGAGTACCAATTTTCGTTGATAATTTTCAGTGCTTCATTCCGGAAATTGGATCTTGTGAAAATTTCGGGGAAATTCGCTTTCCAAATATTTTGACGTGGTGTCAATTTTCAGTTCTCTTTCGAATTGTGAATCATGTGCCGCTGATTTTGTTCTTTTGTCCGATTAACTCTCTTCAATTCGAAACTAGATGAATGTTATATTTTTTCAATAGTTCATATTGATTTCGATGATTTGAAAAGTAGTGTTGTCAGATATTTGATGATTTTTTTTTTACCGCTTGAAAAAAGAAACAATTCAGCCTATACATTATTGAAAAACCAAATTATACAACACGCTTGAAAAATATAATGATCGTGTTGATTGGATCAACATTCAGGTTCAAGTTGACTCCCATTCCATCTCTTCTTGAACCATAATGTAGTTTACTCAAGGAAAAACCAACAAAGTTTTTTTGTGTTATGATTTTCGAATGAAATAGAAAAACAAATTCAGTAAAATTCCTCCAACAACTTTTATTTCGAGAACGTAGCCTTTTCGGCTTTAGATTTTCATGAAATTCTCATCCTATCTTTAGACGTACAATATAAAATTGAAGGTTTTGATTTCAAGATCGGTTCAGGTTTATATTCGAGCCAATTATATGGAACTTCAAACTTAGGTTTTGCCTGATGAAAAGTTATTTTGACTATTCGAGAAAAATGTGTGAAATTTTGCGAATTTTAAATCACGTTCTGAGATTATACACAGGAGAACCAACTCAAGCCTTAATGAAATATTTCTCATTTCGAAAAGGATTATGAGATGTCAGTTTATAATTCTTTTAGAAGTTCTAATTTGTTCGAACTTTATGAGGAAGAACCTCATAAAGCACCCAATACGAATATATGTTGAATTATAACTGAGATCAAACTTCTTTTCCCAATAAGACCATGAATAATATTAAAAACACAGTGACAGGATTTAATTTATTTTAGTTTCATCTCGAGAAAAATACCACAAATGCTTCTCTCGTTAGATATTGTTCTAACTACGAAATAAACAACGACTAAGTTTGCAATTTTTTATGGAGAGATGCAAACAGACAGATTGATCACTTCAAATGTTTCTTCATCAACGGGAGATGATTTATTATCGTTATTAAGTCTACAAGTTGAACTTGGAATTTCAAATCGATAATATTCCGTAATTTTTTTTTATTGAATCAGCAGTTTTTCCTTCACAGAAAATATTCTTAGTCTCTGTTGTATGATGAATATCTATTTATAATCCGGAGGTCATATATATAACGATCAGCTAACTCTCTTCGTGAACAAATATCCAAGATCATGTAGGAAGTGGTCCTGAACAGAAGTCGCCCTTGAAATATTTCATAACAATCCGGGAACACGGAACACCCTGTAAGAAGTTATTCATTTCATTTCCATATTTTCAATTACTGTTCGTAGAACAATAGATACAGATCGATCTATTAGAAGAACAGTTCTCAATAAAGGTTATCTGCATAAAATCGAAGTGAATGTTGTTGCACCTGAATTGCATCACCTGTTTGATATTCACGTTTCTTGCAAGCGATCTTTTGTTGCACTCGGTGACATTTCACTGCAGGCTCACCTTTATAGGATTTAATGTTTTTTTCCCAACTGACAATTAAAGAACAATCACTACCGGAATCATAAAAAATGTTCCACAGTTTTCGTAGGAACCTTATTTATTTATTCAAGAGAATGTAATTTTTTCTAGGTATTGAATGATTTTAAATTTAGAATTGTGTACGAAATGACAAAACGGTGATTTTTCCATATTGAGCTGAAAGGCATGCCCATATAAAATTGTGTAATATACGAAAAATTGTTAAGTTTTTTTGTTCACGATATCAGTGATATCAAAGGGTGCTCAAGGTTAACACCCGTCTAGGTGACTGATTTTCTATGTATTTTTCTATTAATTTGTTTTCCTATTCTGCTAGAATAGTAGTTATTTATAATACAAGGGCTAAGTGCAGAAGGCATCTCTCACGAGCCACGAAGTGGTGTTCTTGAATGAACGAGTGTTAAAATTTTTCGTTCGAGTATTATACGTTGTTTTCTCTGATTCATTGAATTTTTATTGAAATTCATAAAATAATTGCATACATTTCGTGATTTTTGCATTGAAAAATATTGATTGGTAGAACTATCTCATAGATTTGACAGATGCTAAATAAATCCGTGGCAGGAGGCCAACATGTAATCAATAAATATCAACATGAAAACTGTTCTAACATGAAACATTCTCGTACGATTTTTGGAGTTTCGAAAAATGTAGAATATTCTGAAATATCAAAATTTCTTTCAAGCTGAGCTTCGGCATATAATATCTGGTTTGTTTCACAGGTTCGATCAGTTAGTGTTCAAAACCCGGTTAATGGCGGGAGGAGGATGTGGGTTTATACGCCCGATGTTGATTGGCCCATAGCTCCCATTTCTCATTGGCCTGATCTTGGTTTTCTCCAATATCGGCAATATCAGCACTTTGTGCTGAGGGAGTTTCTTCCTTTCTGTTTATGTAGTCTTTATGTTTATAAATCTCAGTGACTTACATGTTCATCCTAGGATAGTAAATTTTGATATTTGACATAACCTCTGCCTTAGAGAAGACTGTTAGGATTTTTCTGTCTGATTGAGTTGACAGCATCGTTTGTGCTCCTTAATTCTCTCTTTGTTGTGCCAATATAAACTTTGCCGCAGTCACAAGATATCCTGTAAATACCAGCTTGTGAAAGTGGATCGACTTTGTCTTTGGTTGTTTTGATCATTTGCTCAACTTTTTATGTTGGCTTATAAACTGTCTCCATGTTGTGTCTTTTCAATACTTTACAAATTCTATCTGTGACCTTGGGGATGTATGGTAAGATGGCTCTTCCGTTGTGATTTGTGATGAGTTCAATCACGTGTGGAAATTTTTGGTTTATTGCCCTCTGAATTTCTTTGGCATTATATCCATTGGCGATGAATGCATGGCAGAAATTCCGGTTGTTAAGAAAACTATTTAAGAGTCAATGAGAATGTAGGGACACTGTAAAAAACCACATCCCCAAGTATACAAAATACTAATGGACAGCAGACCTCGCAGAAGCCCTCGAAAAATATTTTGACAGGTACTTCAGAATGAGAAAAAATCGAAAATCTTTGAGTATTAAAAAAATTTTCGAAAATATTGAAATTTTTATTGAGATTAAAAAACAAAATTATAGTGTTAACTTCAGCATTTGTTGGCTAGGTCAAAAAAACTATCTACGATACCTATAAACAGGGAATTCTTCAATTCTTGATTTGAAAAATAATTTGAAAGTTAAAAAAGCATGCCCAGAAGAATTAATACATTGTGTCAAAAACTTGTTTTTCAAGTGAAAACGAATTTTGTTTACGAAAGAAATGCTCGGGAGATATTGAGAAAATACATTTATCTGTAGAAAGGATTTTGAGTACATTCTTCCAGTTTCTTTAAGTGTTCATTTAATAAGAAATATACTCATATTCCACACTCTAATTTGTTCAGATATAAAATACAACAAAACCATTTTTTTTCATTCCATGCATTTCTTAAATGAGATGTAAAGCATCTCCCATGAAAATACTTACTCGAAAGAACATTCAAAAATTTTTCCCGAACATGATCCCATCAAACCAGTCGACTTATCAAAGTGGGACGCAATTTTTTACCCGCCAAATCCCGAGCTTTCAATTACGAATGAGCGGCCTAAAAAGCACGAAACGTCTGAGAACTCCTCACATTTCAGCCACCCTGTCGGCAAAGCAGATCAAGTCATTTGCCGTAACGCAGCTTTGTTGATTAAAAAGAAACGCGGAGGCTGCTTCTGTATCCGATTCGAACACATAACCATCATGGGAAGCTGCAGATGTCGGGGAGGTAGGATCATGCCCTACTGCTCCACTATGGCTGTCTCGGTGACAGCATTCTAATTTCGTGGGACGAGAATTGGGCCATTAGCTTTCAGTTGGATTAATTCAGGCATCAGACGCGACATTTGTAGAGTTCCTGACGCGATAGGCGCAGCTAAAAGCTAAATAGAGTTCAGGTCATGAGTCTATATAGTTTAGATCGCGAGATACAGGGTGCGACAGAGAAATTTGCTCATTTCAGATATCGTCCTGATTCGTATTGTACGTATCTTGAATTTTTGTGTTTTGTGGTCTTGATGGGTAGTATGATCTCGAAAATTTCACCAACTATAACTATAGAGTGGTTAATAGATTGGTGAAAGTTTTGTTTGTTTAGTAGGACTTTAACGTAGAGAATCTTTTCTGTCGTTGAGTGTTCTTGACGTTTCTCTAATTCTGCTACATCTCGTAGAACGAAATCATGTGAGAATAATTATTCGTTTCAATATTATAGTTTTCATGGTAATATTTATTCATAACATCTTGGCCTCCTGCCACAGATTTATTTATTATCTGTCAAATTCATGAGGGAGATATCAGTTATGCCAATCAACATTTTTCAACGCTAAAATCACGCAACGATATATACGCCAATATTTCATTTACTTCGATAAAAATTCAACGAATTAAAGAAAATAATATTATGATACTCATACAGAAGGCTCATTTAAACACTCGTTCATTCAAAACCTCGCCACTTCGTGGCTTGTTTTCGAATTTTGCACTCGAATATGAATATTTATGCCTTCTGCACTTGTATCATAAATAACTATTTCATGTGATACAAGAGTAAAATGTATGATATTTGAAATATTGAAGGTTTTTTCTTGTAATAATCTATTCCAGGGTTATTTTCGTGAAGTTATTTACAACACAAGTACAGAAGGCACTAATTTTCTTCCACAAATTCAAAATTCAAAAATAGCCACGAAGTGTCATTTTGAAAAATTGCATGTTTGTGAAGTTTGCCAAGCACTTTTAAATTTCGAATGTGGTTCCCAAGAAAATTCGAAAACCAAAAAATTCCAGTGACTGAAAGCAATTGTGCTACACATGTACTGCGTTATGCCAAAATTCTCCGAAATTTCATCTAATTTCCCGAAAAACCGAAATAAAACAAGCCCAGCACTCTTGTTTTTTTTCTCACTAATGAATGAAATCAGTTGTGTTATATTTGTGAAGTCTTATGCTGTTATGCTGTGGATTTTTCCACGAAAATTCTTGGGATTTTCCAGAAAATTACTGAAATAAAAAGAAAGGGCAGTCCAGCACGTTTTCTGTTAGTTCTACTCGTAGGCAGAGTTTGTTGTTTCGTTGTTATTTTCACTCATATCCTCATATAATTTACCGAACAAATGAGAAAATTAATAGAAACATTTTTTTTCGACGACAATCCATAATACTAATAATATAAATGTGAAAATGACCGATTTTGAAGAAATATTCACTATAATGTAGAGAATTTATTCTGGAAGGTTTCCATGTAAGGTTCATTCTCTATATCAAGAAGAAATGAGAAAAAATATCGAGTTTTCATGAAAAAGTCGGCAATCAACCCGGTTTTTTCAAGCTTTCACGGCCGACACTGAGTAAACTATAAGAGAAAGAGGACATGGTCAGAAACACGAATGCGAATTTGAGCAAAAAATTATTGAATCTAAGAGAGATAACTTTGTCACTTAGTCACAATCTTCTTCGATACGATACGAGGCTATGAATGTGGGGTTGCGGACCTATCAGTACCTACCGTTTTAAATGGGAATATTACGCGAGCGGAGCCGCGAGTTTGACCTAGTTGTTTTATATTTTTGAAACATAGAAAATTTCAAAATACTAATTTCTGATCTCGTTGTCTATGTCTTTATTCAAAAATGTTTCTTATATGGCCTCCGCATAGGCAAAGAATTTTTTGTTTTATCACTTTATATCTTTTAAAAAAATTGTTGATGTGATGGTGCTGCAATTGTGCCAACTCTTACCGATCAGATTTTTGGAAAAGACCACACCTCAATTGAAGAAAATGAGTCAAGTCAGTAGATTCTATGAATATCAAGAAAACTTGACAACAGCGTGTGTGAAGTTGGCCCATCATTTCTGGATTTTCGGAAAAACTTTTGTTGTACTGAATTGTGCTAGTTTTGTGCTACTTCGTTCCATTGAAATTTTTCATTTTTTTCTTATGGTTCTCAAGATATTTCACGAAATGTGTTGAACGAACATAATAAATTATTATAAAACAGCCATGTGATGACACACACACACTTAGGCCAGTTATACTTATTTTCCTACAATCAACTGATTTTTCTCATCTTCTCCATATGTGGGAAAAACTGTTGATTTGTTCTTGAAATCTGATCGAAACAATTTGGCAAAATTGCACCACAATCATATGGAATAATTTTTTTCCAAAAATGAAAAAACTGTTTGGATGGATATTTTGTAACCCTAATTCTTTAAGTTTATCATTCAATTAGCTAAATATTCCTGAAAATTGAAACGACACAACGTTTTCTGCCAGTATCACAATCCTTTGAATATGCCTTTTTACGAAAGAGGAAGAAAGAGCACAAATGTAGAACAAATTTTTTTATTCATTTGTGAGATATTTCGGGAAATCAGACAGACATGGAATCTAGAAAAAAATTCATAGGAACAAATCAGCACATACTTACCAAAATTTGTTTTTAAAACTTGATATTTTTGATTTGTTTCATACTCTCAAGATCTAATAACCGCTGTCTACTGTGAGTCACGGCCTAGGTTAACGTAAAATTTAATCTTTTGATGTTGTATTTCATGAAAATCGCATTTTTCTGTTCTATCAAAATCTCGATGCTTCAATTTCATTCATATTTTGTGTTGATTCCGGAGAACCTTACCCTAAGTTGCAGGAAGGTATATTAAATTTAAATCTCCCTTAATCCTCCATTAAACGAAGTATCCATGGCTACCGCCTATGGATACTCCGTTTAAGGGAGAATTGAGGGAGCATTAAATTTTAATGGACGTTCTTGCAACTCAGGGTTAATCTCCCAGTCATAAATATAAAGGATATAATTACTGAAATTACTTTTTCCAGGTGATAACATTAGCCTTAGCAGCACAAGCCTTCGGTCAAGGTTACCGAGGCGATCCAAGGACAGCAGCTATCCTGAATGAACAAAGGTTCCTCAGCGCCTCTGGACAGTTCGGAGCTGCATACCAACAAGAAGACGGTGTTCAATACAAAGAAGAAAGTGATGCTGATGGTACAAGGCACGGATCTTATTCGTACGTCGATCCTACTGGTCAAAGGAGAACCATTTCTTTCACAGCTGGTAAAAATGGATTCCAAGCCACAGGAGACGGCATCCCCCAAGCCCTCCCAACGGTTCTCCCACAAGCCCCACAACCACAATACACTCCATTACCCCAATACAACTCACCAGATTACCAGGACCAATACAGGGGTCAACCACAGCAACAGTATCAACCTCAACCTCAACGGCAATACCAACCGGAGCCACAGTATCAACCACAACCCCAGTACCGACCACAACCTCAACCACAATACCAGCCGCAGCCACAACCTCAGTACAGGCCACAACCACAGCAATACAACCCCCCACCACCACAATATACCACTACACCAGCTTCTCACAGGTTCTTCCCACCAGGAAAGCTGTCCTTGAACAGGTCTCCAGATGGTTTCAGCTACACCTTTAGGCAATCCTAAGTAGGACTGACTTTTGTGATTCCTCTGTATATATGTCTTCCTGATGTTATTTTTAGGTGTGCTTTGTGATCGAACCTAAGAGTATCTCGAAATCAGAACTGAACATGAAACTGTTTTTAGAATGTAATATGATTATTTGCTTCTTTGATTTTGGTTGAATTTGGGATAGGAGGTGAAATTCTTTACAAAATTGGATTGTGATGAATAAATGATGTTCACAAGTTTTTCTTAAATTTTCTTCTACATTATTACTATTGTCATCCAAATCATTTTTTTATGAAATATTTTGCTGATTTTTTTTCGATAAAAACTGAAAAATAAGCAGAATCAGTAGTGGAATTTTAGTCATTCTGATCCGTTCTTAATGTTATATCGAAACATTAATATTCTTTTCATTTTTTTCAAGACAATATGGAACAGAACTCAAAAAAAACTTATTTGAATCGAAAATTTTATTTTCCTCTGATAGATTTCATATGAATCATAGTTGCAAATACTTGATTGTTTAATTATAATGAATGAACGAGACACATCTTCAAATTGAACATAAATTTAAACATACTTTACTATACGTTGTACTTATGTGAAACGTTTATATTCATAACAAAAATACCTCTCAGGTTACCAGGAAAGCCTGAATAGCGTATGTGAATCCATATTCATTCAAGATTTCATGCTTCGCACCACACGAGAAAGTAGACCAGAAATCCTTGAAGGTTGTTTCTGCATTCTTACAATTGAAATATGTTTTCCGTAAACTCAATGGTATCAGGTTGGGTGTGGTCTGTGGAGTCATAGGAAATACCTTGTAGGTTATTTTCGGATAATTCGTGGCAATAAAGAGATTGATATTCGAGGTCGGTCACTCCGCGAATTTCAGGAAATGATGCTTGTATTTTTGGACTTGATTCAAGAATGCTATTTATCTGGTTCAAGGTGGAGGAACTATGTAATAGATAAAAATTCACTCTTGAGATATACTACAGATGGAAGTTCTTGTTTCTAATTCTGTGTAAAATCTGTTCATTCTATCATATTAGTAGACCAAAATCGTGCGAGAATATTTCATTCTAGCACAGTTTTCCTGGCAATATTAATTGATAACATGTTGGCTTCCTGCCACGGATTTATTTATTATCTGTCAAATTTATGTGAAAGAAAATAATTCTGCTGATGGAGTATTTAATAGCTTGATTATTTACGAATAAAAAGAGTCTAGTGTCTCCTGAAATTTACAGTTTTCACGGAAGCAACCGAAAAAGAGAAAAGAAAGTTTCTTTTTTATATCTAAAATATGACTAATTCAAGATTAAAAAATAATTCAGATTCCTCTTTCCGACTTGAAACAATGGAAATTTGGGAAAAGCATTGATATTAGTGATTTTTCAAAACCGCACAATTACGCTTGGATCCATGTTATATCCATAAAGATAAAGTCAAAGTTACGAATGATGATATTTCATACTTCAGAGAGAGAGTTATATCTATGTTAAATATATCAAATTTTGTAGGTAACGAACTGTGGTTTTTTGCCGAAAATCCATTTTCTTCTCTCGTGAAAAAACTCAATATTTGAATTTTAACATAAAAATTTCATCGACGCCTTATACAGGCTGTCCCAGAAATCGACGTCAATCCGGAATTGGGTTACAGGCTGAGTCATAGTGGTTATAAGAAAATAAAAAAGAAGTCTAAGTCGTGCATTTTCCAAATAATATCGCATTTTGCATTATTCGAGAAAATATACAACCTCTGATGATTCCTGTTGCTACAATTTTTTACTTTTTTCAAATTTTATTTTTTCTATGTTATCTCGAATAGTGCTTCTGTAACCTTTAATCTTCTATTCTAAGCCAATTGTTCCAGCTTGAAAAATAATGTTACTTTTTGCCGAACCATATACTTAAAATTAATATTGACCAACATCAACTGATTGTACTGGGAAAAATTTGTACCACATCAGTTTCGCAGGTTGCTTCAAAAGTTAGCATAATTCAATAAGGTTTACAAAATACTATAACACCCATTACAATATTTCTTAAATCAGTCAAAAAAACGGTCTTTTCTGTACAATCAGTTGAAGAAAGCGAAATATTAATTTTGAATATTTGTTATTTGGTTCGTCAAAAAGTTACATAATTTTTCGAGCAGGAGGAAAAAATTGTAGCAACAGCAGTGCGACAATCATCACCGGTTGTGTGTTTTCTCGAATAATAGAAAATGAAATATAATTTGAAAAATAATCAATATTATATAAATTTTTTTAATTATTTTTATGATGATCACTATGACATATCCGATTACTGATTTCGGCTTGAAGTCTACTTCTGTGCACCCTGTATAAAGCACTAGATTTCGTTTCCGAGAATCTGAATTAAAAATTATTTGTTTCATTTTTCTAAAAGCAACCTCCGGATATTTTTATTTCGAATGTTTAAAATTCATCAGTTATACCTACGGATGATATTTGGATATAATGTTTGTAAAGATAACTGGGATAAAGAATTTCAGAATTGAGAGCAAGCCCGATAAAATGAAGATCAGATCAAAATCTTTTCCATATTCGACACTCCAAAAATTGAGATTTTAGCTTTGCAAGAGGTGAATGCCTACAGTTCGATTATTCCGTATTTATTTTCTAGAAGTAGACTTTCAATATGCCACCGCCATCTATTCTCGGCAGAAGGAAATATAAGTTCAACCTCCAACAAAATTACCATTATTATCGTGTGTTTATGATATTTGTTAAAACAAATTTATAGAGAACTGGAAAACTAATTACATTGCTTTCTCATAGATGTATCTGAACTTTATCGATCTAGTCAAAATTCTTCTAGGTATAATCTGTGGATTATTTCATCTCATTGACTTATGATCCATCGATCTGTGTTCTTACTGTTATCTCTCATCGAACAAATTGTGAGGGATGTCCGATATTTGTATTGAATAATTCCTCAGTAGTGAACTTTGTTGAAAGTTTCAATTGCAACGTCTGACTAAAATACACTTATAAGTCCTGTTGCAAAATGGCGAATGCGCTAAGGAGATGAGACAGTTTGTAACACAGGGTCTTCATAAATGATTGTTACAACTCAATTGGCTTTGTATTATTTGATGAATATTTGGAGGCTTTCTCAATATTTAGAAGTTTCCGGTTATTTGGGTTGTTTCATAAAATATTTGAAATGATAATGAATTGCGAATGTAAATTGTCTGTATATGAAAAAATCAAAGCACTATGATATTGCAATTCTTAATGAGAAATTTGTATCTTATGCGCGTACTAACATAGAGTTACCACTTCTTGTTTTATGAAGGATTATGGTAACGCAAGTGGTGTGAAGTCCAACAAGCAGTATTTGAAGATTTATGGAAATATTACTCCAGAAGAAATAAATTTTTACCAATATCAAAGTTATTGATGAACCAGTTGATTTCAGTTTTTCACGACCGACGCTGGGTAAACTATACTTCTCGCAACAATTAAGGGAACAGAAAAATTTTCCAAATTTGTTGGTGTTTTTCAACAGGCTATATCTCAGTGAAAAATGGTCGTATGAGAAATAGAATCATTAATTTTTGAAGCTTGAAGACTTTTGCTTCTGAATTTATTGGTTAACAATTTTTCAGAGTACGAGTAACTAAGCAATCACTGGATAAAGCATGAAGAAAATTTTTTTTTTATTTTTCAAATTTTTATTTTTGCTCTACGAGCATGAAAAAACTTTTTTGAGCTAGACCGATGCAAGGACCGCATAACCTGTTTATTCAGCTCTAATTTGTTTTTTAATATCCTTGGAAATTACCTTTTGTCTTCGAAATATCCAATTTTGAATGCAAAAGGACCCTTTTCTACTAAACTGCCGATATCTTTGGGAAAACTGGAGGCCTAGCAAACCGAAAGCCGGTTCCTTTTCTTGCAGAAAATTTCCCAAAAAATTTTTTTCACGTGTAACGGTAATGTGAAAAAAAAACAAGAAATTGTCGTTTTGCCATTCGCCTTTTCCTTCGTCAATATTGGGGTAAAGCTGAGCTTATAAGACAATTTTTCAGCCTAATGTACCCTAAAGACCCTTACAAATCGGTAGATCGATCGATTCAGCGGTTTTCCCAAATCGATGTATTGAAATTCTGAAAAAATTAGGGGAAGAAGGTTATCGTTTAATAAAGTTGACCTCTTCTTTTCAAGAATCAATTATTTTTTTTTCACTTTTCACAAAATTTTAATGTTTTGAAGATTATAAAAAAATAGAAATTCTCACTGAAAGAAATTTTTTTGCCGATATTTTCAGAATGAAATTTTACTGCTTTTTTTTCAATCGTAAAAGAAGCCCTTACAAATTTTATTGTCATAAAATACTGTGGAGCTGACGGACCACAGGCTTTCATTTCTTTTAAAATTACTTACACAACACTGATAAACACACTCTTCTAACAATAAGTTTTGGGTCGTTGAATACTGTGAAGCTGACGAACCACAGGGTCTCATTTATGAAGAATCATGAACACACGTGCTTGAACACGAAACAAGCGTAAATCCGACCGTGCAATCTCCATGTGGTATGCTTTGGGTAAAGCTGATGCCGACGTAAATCAATCAATAAAATTTTAGTCGTCAGAAAACGGGAGATAGTTTTTCATTTAAACTTTTTGGATTTTTTTTCCGAATAAAAAAAACATTAGGGAGTAAAATTTTCTTATAACCTCAGCTTTTCTTCCAATATTGACGAAGATACAGTCCTTTAACTAAAAAATTGCAAAATGGCATTTTTTCGCTCCTATTTCACATTATACGGTTATAGGTTCTTAATTGAACCTGAACGATTTTTGTAGAAAATTTTCTGCAGAAAAAGAAAGCTTCAAAAGTTGATTATTCTATTTTTCATACGACCATTTTTCACTAGCATACAGCCTGTTGAAAAACACCAAAAAATTTGTAAAATTTTTCTGTTCCTTTAATTGTTGCTAGAAGTGTATAAGAGATAAGGTAACATGATCACTTTTGTTGTTTCCGCAAAGTTTCCTAAAAATGACGAAATATGTTTAACTTCCGAGTATAACCACGATAACAAATTTGGACATTTTCAATTCAATCCAAAATAATCTTCCATTTGAAACGCGCTCTTGACTGGCATGGATTAATTCGTACAAAATACGTGCTTATGCATTTTTTGATGTTGATCATTATTATCGAATATCAAATGTAATTACTTTTTTATTTCATTTTTCGTGTTGATTTTTTTTTGATTTTCTGATTCTCACTTGAATTCGATACACAGAATCTGCATATTATGGCACTGAATGGAAAAACGCATAATAAAGTGTATATACAGTAGCGTTTTACATTGAAATAAACTGAACGACTTCAGTTGGATCGCGTTGATTCGGAGCAATCTTCTCAGATAGAAGTAATTACTTTCTCTACTCATGTGTCAAATCCGTTCATTCCGCCACATCCCGTAAAACAAAACAATGTTAGAATATTCATTCTAATTTCATTCCAACACTGTTTTCAGTAATATTTATGGATAACATGTTGGCTTCCTGTCACGGATTCATTTAACATCTGTCAAATTTCATGAGATAAAAAACAGTTCTGCCAATCAATATTTTTCAAAGCAAAAATTGCTAAACGATATTTACGACAATATTTCATTAATTTCGATAAAAATTCATCGAATTAGAGAAAATAATGTATGATACTCATACAGAAGGCTCATTCTAACACTCGTTCATTCTAATTTCAAACTCGTGTAAGAATATCAATGCCTTCTGCACTTGTGTCATAAATAAATATTCTGAAACATCCTTGGCTTCTTACTAGTACTTTCTGAAACATTTTCTGCAATGAATTATGTTTTTATATAATGCTTATGCTCCCTTTTAAGTAAAACCATAGACTTAGGATAAAAGGTCTCTGAGTAAAACATAGTACTAATTTGTAAAGATCACATAGGTTAAAGCCTAACAATAAAAAAAGACACAATAAAACTCCGATTCATTAAACCAAATATCTTTTGACAAATAATATCAAATGAGAAATGGAAAAATCCACGATTTTGGCAATTTCACAATCATTTCCGATGTAGGAGGCTGACAAACATTTCGAAATAGAATAGGTATCTGTTTTCATAAATTTCAATCGTTAGAAAAATTATTTGGTAGAAAATTGTGGAAAATCTAGAAATAAATACTTGTATGCAATATTCAGTTCTCGAGAAAATTTATTGAAAAATATTCTTCGAAAAGCGATAAATGAAAGTGTGTATACTTACCGATCAAACTACCAACTCGAATGTGTTCTTTAACTAATAAAGATTGGTCAGCATTCATGGTTCCCAATTTAATACATTTTCACACAATTAAAACTTGCAAAAGCCCTCGAAAAAGAATAATTTCATTGAAACCAAGAAGTAGAACTCCTGGAACAACGAAACACTCTATTAGACTCAACCAGTCTTCCTCTGTTCTAAGAAAACGTTAAGCGTTAAAACAAGTGCCTTATCAGAAAAAATAACTTTTACGAGTTCACACCTCTATATTCAATGTTGTCCTAATTGGCAATAAAAATAAAACTACTTACAGAATCTAGTGAATAATTCAGTTCTTGAACCAATAAAATTATTTTTTCCTCCTTTAAGTGCTTCTAATTAATTGGAAATATTTCTTCGTTAAACATTCAGAAATACTTTTATCCCAGGCGATATTGTTGAATCGTTCTACACGAAAAGTGACCATTGCTATTTTCGAGTTTCGAATATTTATCTGAAATATTTGTATTAAATGATGGCATTCAAATTCAAGGCTCTCTAAGTTGTTCTGATCACCAACAAGATTTTACTGGACGCTTTCCAAAACAAGATGAACATCTGCAAAGTTTTAAATCAACACAAAAATCATTCATTAAAGTATTATATGTTTTGAGTTTCATCCCATTTTCAGCACTGAATACATGAATACAGAAATTACAAATAGTATTCTCTAAATTTTCCCTACTGAATTGAGTAGGAGGAAAACAAAATGTGGCAACACGCAGATGAGTAGATGTATTGCATTTGGTCTTCAGCAATTTTTTGGAATGCATTCGAAATTATTTACTTCAATTTCGCAGGAGCAATGATTAGGCATATCTGAAAAATCGAAATATATAGAATGTTTTTGTAGTAGTTTACTAATGTAATCAAACACCGTGTGTTTGTTGAAACATAGATGAATTCAAAATAGTAATCATCAAAATGAATTGGTACCATTTTCGATTTTCAGACTCACAGATCTTTTGTCATGAGGTTGGGGAAATGATATTAATAATTGGCGTCATGAGTATTCCATACACCTCAGAGACAAAATATTCATGAAAAAACAATCTGAAACAATAAGTTGTGACGTACTGAGTAGAAAGTATAAAGTAGTGACATCTAATAGCGTCAAAGTTTCAACTAGCAATAATCGCATCTCGGATAAACGTCATTGATTACGATATTACCCAAATCACTATGCAAGAACTCAATGATTCTCTCAGCAGTACCAAAAATTCTTGTGCAGGACCAGATGATATACCCGTCTTATTCCTTAAAAATCTTCCAGAAAATGCCAAAGAACTACTCCTCAGAATATAGAATAGGATCTGGACAACCAACGTATTCCCCAAAACTTGGCTAAAATGCGAAGTCATCCCAATCCATAAAATTGGAAAATCTAAAATCCTTCCTGAATCGTATAGACCAATCTCTCTATCATGTACTATGGGTAAATTAATGGAGAAGATTATTAATAGAAGACTAATGTGGTCACTAGAACAGAAAAACCTCATAATCCCTGAACAAAGTGGATTCCGTAAGAATAGGTCAACACTGGATAATTTGGTCGACCTTGAATCAGAAGTTCATGAAGCCTTCGCCAATAATCAACACTGTATAGCTATATTTTTTGACATAACTAGAGCCTATGACACAGTCTGGAGACATAAAATACTGAGGACATTGGAAAAATACAACATCAAAGGTAACATACTCAAATTCATAGCAAACTTCCTTGAGGAAAGAACATTCTATGTGAAATTAGATGGGTGCCAATCGAGATTAAGAATTCAAGAAAACGGCATCCCCCAAGGATCCCCCATAAGTGTTACCCTATTCCTGGTCATAATGAATAACATTCTACTAGAATGCAGACCACCTGTGAAAGCAAGACTTTTTGCAGATGATTTGGTTATAATTTCCAGAGGAAAAAACCAACATACAACGCAGAGATACCTACAAGATGTTCTCAAAGGGTTGGAAAAATGGTCACTCGAATCAGGACTACAATTTTCCCCATCAAAAACCAAATGTGTGTTCTTTGCCCGAAAACCTCCAAATAATCCTCCAGGACTCATGCTACATGGAAATTATATAGAATATGTCAAGAGCATTAAATTCCTTGGTATGATATTCGATGAGAAACTGAACTTCAGAAGCCATATTTCATACTTGAAGAAATCCTGTCAAAACGGATTGAACCTAATGAAAGCTATAACAAGTAAGGACTGGGGAGCAGACTTCGCTATTCTTATAAGAATTTATAAAGTACTCATAAGGTCAAAACTCGATTACGGGGCCGTCGTCTACGACTCAGCTAAAAAAACTGTAACGAAAGATTTGGAAATAATACAGAATCACGCACTCAGAATCTCTTTAGGAGCATATCGCACAAGCCCAGTCAGCAGCCTCCAATGTGAGGCTGGAGAACCATCCTAGGTGTCACGAAGACAGTTCCTTACCATCAAATACGCAATGTCAGTTTCAGCGAACCCATCCAATCCAGTACTCCATAATGTAGTAGCTAATCGTTTCAAAAGTAAATACCTTGGAAATCCCAGGACCGATCCACCATTTTATGAAAGACTGAACAAATATCTAATAAAATACAACACTTCAATACCAACTATGATCAAGACATCGAATCCCAACAATCCACCACCCTGGATAGTTCCTCTGCCTGAATGCGATTATAACCTCACATACTTGAAAAGAACAGAAATTAACCATGATACGATTAGAAGAATCTTCAATGACCACCTACAAACATATCAAGATTACAAACATTTATACACAGATGCATCTAAGACAAATCAAGGAGTTGGCGCTGCATTCATCACGAATGACCACGAAAGCACTTTTAGACTACCCCAAACAACTACAGTGTTCACAGGTGAACTATATGCTATATGGAAAGCTCTAAAGTTCTGCAATGATAAAAACCATCGACAATGCGTCATCATTACCGACTCCCTCAGCTCATTACACGCCACGCAAGAGGTATACACTAACCACCCAATTCTTACAAGGATTAAAAAAGAACTGAGTATTGCAAATGCCAACAGAAGGACAATTAAATTCATGTGGATTCCATCACACATAGGGATTAGGGGTAATGAGCGAGCCGACTATCTAGCTAAGACCTCTATCACCAACACAGACTCTGAAAGTGTTCCATATAACATACACACTGATCTGACACCTTTTCTTCAAGAAATTCAAAAGAAACTATGGCAAGCAGAATGGAACTCATCCACAACTAAGCTAGCAGAAGTTAAAAAATTCATAATACCACATAAAAATATCCCAAAAAGCAGAAGACAACAAGTGATCCTAAGTAGACTCCGTATCGGCCATACTAGACTTACACACGAACACCTCATCACCCGGACCCAAGAAACTTCCTGTGAAGACTGTAACGTTATACAAAGTGTCAAACATATCCTGTGTGAATGTCCAACATACCAAGAGGAAAGAACAAGACATCTCATAACGGGAACTTTGAAAGACATTTTGATGGAAAAGTGTGAAGTTAAAAATATTATGAACTTTCTCAACAGTATACATTTGACAAAAATGATTTAATTTAGTGTTAATTTAATTATGTATCATTATTATTCCATCGCTAATAACCCTTGTGGTTGAAGCGAATTTAATAAATAAATAAATAAATAATAGCGTCAAAAAGGAGTTCCACATCTCCAATAACATGCTAAAAAGAAATGCGTACGTCCTCTTTCACTCTCACGCAAGTTTCTCCGAGTGATGAAAACGCCCAATTCTTTTCGAGACTGTGAAGCCAAATGTTTTTAAGAAACCGAAAACATTCTTGAAATATTTGGCTTCACAGTCGCGAAAACAATTGCGCGTTTCCATCACTCGGAGAAACTTAATGATAATAGTAAAAATAGACTATATTCTTTCACAAATATATGAGGAAAAGGCGAAGAACAGCAAAGCTGATTTTAAACTTAACCTAAATGAAATAAACCTGCGTGAGGGCCCTGATTTTGGGCCACTGCTAAAATCTCATGAAGTGAAAAAGTCAATGAAAATCCCGACAGATAATAGCTATATTGATTATAAACAGCTTTTTTTTATGAATATGGGTTCGATTTATTTTTTTAAAGCTATCTACAAAAAATATAGTTATATTTTAATGTTTGAACTCTCGATATGGCAACTTATCTTATTTCAGTAAGTCATTCGACACTTGGAGTAAGTTCTCTTTACACAACTTTTGTCATAATGAAATAAAGTGAGATGCATTCCAGCGAAAATGATCTGAACAATTTGAACAATTTCGATCATATCTACATTACACCCCACATTGTAACTAAGGGTTGACATGACGTTTGAAATATCCCGTCAGGCAGACACAAGAAAAATTGACATTTGACAAAATGAGAAAATTGGTTTGATATTTTAGAACTTAGGAGAGTATCCAAGGAAATCGTGATTCGTACCTTGTCTCATGAATAAAATTAATATTACCTATAGGAGAGGGTTAAATACATATAAAAAGCATATAAAAATGTAATCATTGCTTGTTGAGTTGAAGAACCCATAAATTTCTCCACATTTATCTCATTTCTCGATCCCGAGTTGTCTAGACCATAAATAGAATAGGAAGATTAATTGCGGGTATTATAGGAAAACATTCAATTTTTACCACCATACTGAACATTCGCCATAAAGTACTCCTGCTCAGGCGCTATTTGTTCAACTTGACATTTAACACTCCTCAAGACGTTTTATCGAATAAATATTCGCATATTTACGATCGGAATTTTAACTTTATCCACGAGAAAAAGATGACAGTGTCTCAATAGAAAAGTATTTCACAGCAGGAATAGCTAGGCGTCCAGCAGCTACTGTTTTTTAAACTGATAAATATTAACCTAGTCTTGTAGTTCATTTCATGTTGTGCGTGTTGCGCTTGAGGTGAATTATGACTTCATGGTTATTGAATACAGGGTTACTTAAAAGTACATCCACAATGTCTAGATGAGGTCTTAAAAATTTCATGCAGTCTGTATCTCTGAGTCATTCAATCCTGATATATTAGCAGTTGAAAAATAAAATCGGTGGGATGATATGTAAAGAGCCTTGTGTAAAAAACTGAACTCCTTAATTCGAATGACCTGAAAAATCCGATACCGCTTGCAATTATGTCGATAACTCCTGAGATGTGGATTAAATATTGAAAGGGTTGGAAGGTTAGGATTTTACCAAAACGTTCATACAAGCATGTACAGGGTATGCCAAATTGCTTGATTTAGGCTGTTTCTGGTACTTCTAGACTAGATAGGTGAAAACGTTTTGAGGAGTCCTGGGATCGATTTCTGTGAAAACACCAGTGGTGAAAACCGTTTCACAATTTCTCCATTTGTTTAGGAGATATAACAGAATTTTTATATTTTGTCGATTTCGAAGATGTGCCATAACTTTTTAGATATCAATTGAAATATTGTCTGGGAGGTCTTTGCATTTTACTGAACACTTAATTTGGCTTTTCTCTGCCAGTCTCTGAAACAAGAAACAATTGGAAAATTTTAAATGATAGAAGAAAGGCCCCTGCGTGAAAATTTGAGCATACATTGACAAATGTCAATAAAAAATCAAAATATTGTCACGATTCTATGAAGTTGAATGAAAACTAGTAATTGTCTGACGAAGGAGTCTGATTTAGACTCCGAAACGTTAAGCTTCAGAGTTCAAAGTGTTCTCTTTTTGTTCATTGTTAGGCAACAATTTCTTCTTGTTAAGTTTTGTCCCCTGACAAATTGGTGCTCAAATTTTTACGTAGGGGCCTTTCTTCTATTATTCAAAAATTTTTTATTTTTAATTTTCGAAAATATCTGAAAAAGATAAAAACTTTCAACATGCACTTTTGCACTCGGAATGAGAAATTTTTTTCAAATTTTTGTATGTTTAATATTTTTCATAATATGAGCGTTCGTATTAAAAAAATGTTTTTCCATTTCCAATTGTAATTCAGAAATCGTCAATTGATATTCAGAAAAAAGAAAAATTACTTGTATTGCAGATTAGTCAATTGTTTATCAGAAAACATCAAATGTTATTCAGATTTGTCAATTGAATTTCAGAAAATATCAAATGAAATTCAATTGACTTATCTGAAATACATTTGATGTTTTCTGAAATTCAACTGACTTATCTGAAATTCAATAGACGCTTTCTGAAATTACAGTGACTAATCTGAAATGCACTTTACAATTTCTGAATAACACTCGGAAATGGTGTAGAAAGTTTTGATCGTTTTAAAATATTTCCGTAAATAAAAAAGTTATGGCACATTTTCGAGATCGATAAGATATCAAAATTAGAAAAAAAATTTGGAATACGTGAAACGGCATTTTCACGAAAATCAAGTTCAGGAAATTTTTCGAAGTTTTTATCTATCTAGTTCAGAACTACCTGAAACAGTCAAAATCAAGCAATGTACACTGTGTCATAAATTGGTTGAGACTGCACTATATCTCAGCTGTTATTGAAGATAGAAACATACGGTTTTCGCGAACCCTGTGTCACTTTTTTGTATAACTTTTAAATCGGCAAACAGAAATATTCCAACCACTTTTGTTATACAGGGCGAAAACGAAAATGTTCACTTTTTTGATATGTAATTATTTTCAGGCACTGTATAAGAGAAAACTGCTTTCAATAAATATTTTCTCGAAGAATTCAGTAATGAGCAAAAAAAAGCAGGGCACTGTTTTCAAGATTGAACACAAACTTGGTATTTTTCAAATGAAACACCAACGTCAAATTTCCGCATTTATTTTTCTGAATACATTGATCTATCACAACCTAACCTTCAATAAATTTTAGATTGAAAAAAATCCAAACATAAATATGTTTGGTTTTCTAATAGTAGGCTATGAATTCTTTCTCTCATGCTTAATTATTATTTTTTAAAAGGTTTTTCAGGGAATCCTCTTGATGTTTTCTGAAAATATGACCGGCACAATCATATAGCAAAAGTGTCGTTGAAAAATGAAGAAAAATACTTGGCTGTTTTTTTTCATTTTCGTAATATGCCAGAAAATTTCAAGAGTTTTCGTGAAAAATATACACGGAACAAAACAAAGACACAGTACAAATGTACCACAAAATTTTCTATTCATTTGTGAAAAAAATAAAAGAAAGTGCTGGGCAATTTTTTTTCAACAACGATTGTTCGGGAAACTAGACAGAATCTCGGACAGATTCGAACGACCCAACTCAGTACATATCTAGCAAAATTATTTAGTCATTTTTTCGAAAAGTGGTTACTTCGTACAATCAATGGATGATTTCATTATACATTTTGTTTGTATTTCTGTTCTCGTTCAGTTGTGCTCGTTCTTGTTCTTCTTGACGGGATTTTTAATGACAGGAGGCACTGAAAATATTGAAGAAGGCTCCTGAAATTCTTCTATACTTTATTGTAAGCAGCTTGAGATTTCGAAGGACCAAACATTCATGGGATTTCGCTGCTTGATTTAGCAAATTTCATCCTGTTCATTTATGACGAGATGCAAATTCGTGAGTACCTATTTCTACTTCCATAATTTTTATAAAGCATAATTCATGGCATCACGTTTTACTCCCAACCATTCGAAAGTTTTACGCGCCTACTACATTTTCTGCATCTATTTCTATTCGCAACGTACATAATTACGATTCTAAACAATTCAAGCTTACAACATACCCACTGTCCGTCTCAATACAGGCATTTTTTCATCGTACGCTGTGAACCAATAAAATATAAAATACGTTACAAATGTTTTAATTAGGTGTATAATACCGGGTCTGCATGTGAAATAAATATGTTAAATATTTGAGATAGTGTACGCACGTCGATATCCAGTGCTAATACTGATAGTGTCTTGCCAGTGGCGGCGCGTAGAATGTTCCGACTCAAGAAGAAGTTATTTCTTCAAATTCAGCTTGAGGACCCTGAACATCTGGAAGATGCTGAACCTTCTTGATCACTAACTGTGAACTTGAAAATATTGAACTGTTTCATATTATTAGAGTTCCAACACCATCATTGCATATTTTTTATAACTATTTTAATGTTAAAGTCCTTCAATAACTGTATTCTGTATAATATTCTTTCCATTTCTGCAAAATACCCATATCAAATTTAAAGAAGTTCGAAGCAATTCCTAAAAAAACGTCTTATTTTTATCACGCAGTTATAACATGGTACAACGAATTTCTCATTTAAAACTCGATAGACTTTTCTGTTTCTAAACGAAAAATACCCTTTCGATGCTGCAATTCTCAGAGCTTGATATATTTCAAATGATTTGGGAGTGAGAAGTACACAGTTAGTGCCTTTTCGGCTGTGGTGTCGAAGTGTCGACTTATGTTGTTCACCTCGACAATAAGTTGATTATGAAGCAATGTCGATTATGTCAACAATGTCGGTTGCAGGACTCTCAAGTCGCAACTTTGATCTGTTGCTTCGTCCAATATTTTTTTACCTGTTTTTATCTATCCTTTCAGTCACAACCAGAGTTGTTAACCGCAGTATATTTTGAACAGATAAACAATGTGTATAATAAGAACTTTCACGAATCATATTTTGATCTAATGAAAATTATTTGGATGCTGATTCATCTCGTAGTATATCCAATAGAAGCATAGAATACTGAATAACATATCATTCGAGGTGCGTAGCTGTGAATGTTTTTGTAAATTCTTGTTTTATTTTCAAAGTTTGTTTATTTCAAATTTTAAACTTTATTTTCAAAGTTTGTTTTGAAATTTTATTTCAATAAGAATAACGTTTAACTTCAAATGCAGCTGTGCTTTCCTTCAGTATAATTCAATATCAAGATATATACATACAAATGCATACTCCTGAATGCCCATAAAAAATACTACAAAGTTACCCATTTAAACCTACCAATATTAACTGAGAAAACTATTGAGTAAAATATAAACAATCACCCTGTACTCCTATATAAGTTTTTCTACTATCTCTTCACCAAACTTCTCTTTACATGATACATGAACATCCAAAATTTAAAATCATCAAGTACGTGATGCGATAGTATCGAAAGAGTGTGAAAAGGAATAAAATTTATTGAAAGAATGGTTTATTCCTTCATGTAATGGATAAACTTTTCGATAATTTGATCCGATATAGTTTCCCCAGAATGCAATGGTATCAAAATAATCGACATTATGGAGCAAAATTACCATGTTGAGGTCAGTTTCAACATAAGAGACAATATAGACATCAAGTCTCTGAAAAGGGTAGCCTTCCTCAAAAGAGAAGACATCAGCTATGTTCCAAAAAAATTTTTAACTTTAGAAAAAGAAGAAATTTAGACATTTAGCAAATCCTTGGAAGGGAAATTATTTGCATATGAAGTTAGTACTTTTCAATCCAAAATTAATTAATTTGTTTGGAAGGAGTCTACATAAAACGATTCTATATTTAAAATTGTAATTGTTTTACTTGAAGATCGCATTATTATTTGGCAATTGTAGGGTAACACATGCGAAGAATTAGTAGAAATGGATATAAAAGACCTCAGCGATCGTGTCTTGTATGGAAATCATCAATGAATTTTTGGGAAGATAAAAAGTATAAATTAGATGGAAATCGGACGGCGGAAGTATTGGCCTTAATTTTGAAGGATTGGGCTGTGAACATGAAGAAAAAGGATGGGTCAGAGTTCAAATGAAGCACCGTAAAAACCATGTGGAATTTAACAAGTAAGCTGTTACAAGAAAAATATTATGAAGAAACGCAAGTTATTAGTGACCCATTCAAAAGTTTTGAATTTCAACAAGCGCGAGCTGCTCGCGATTCCATACGACGAAAACTGCAATCAGATCCTTGTAAAAGGAAACAAGGTTCAGCAGCCTTAAGTTCTGTAGAAATAACGAAAATGGTAAATTTATGGAATGAAAATACTCCTGAAGGTCTGCAACTGAAATTCTATCACATAGCCGCGGTACAATTAGCTTGGCGAGGTGGAGAGGCTGCTGCTTGCTTTACTGAATTTTTTGGTATCGAATCAAACAACGATGGTTCTGTAACAAATCGAGTTGAATATAACCCTGTATTAAGCTAGACTTCCCAGGATGGTTCAAGAATGTATACTGGAAGCAAGTTTTTAATACAAAACAAGGACAGCAACGTTTGTCCTGTCCGATTATCCAGAAAATTGATGTCAAAAAGGGGACCAAATATTAAAACCAACAGATTATTCCTCAGACCAAATCGTCAATGGAAATCCGAAAATGATTACTGGTATGATAATATGCACATTGGAAGAAATACGATTCAAAATTGGACAAGATCGTCAGCCGAAGCGATCGGCTTGAATACAAAAGAAAATATTATTAATCATTCCAATAGATCGACCGCGGTATGTTCATTGGCCAAAAGTGGTGTACAAGAACAACAACTCATAAAAATTACGGGTCACAACAATACTCAATAAAACAATACTTGAATTTTGACAAAGAATATCATAATATAATTATTAACAGCATGCGTAGTGGAAATACATCCTCATCAGTCATAGAATTATCTTCATATAACTTTTATAGTTGTTTCTTTGTTAATTGCACCTTCAGATAAATTGTTTAAGCTCTGTTTTTTCTATAAGTAGCAAAAAATTTTCCAACCGAATAACCCTCGGACATTGATAAATGCTCAAAAATTTTATGACAATTTTCTCAAGCCTACGGCGTCGGTCTGTTTTCAGGCAACAATCTTTCGAAATCTGTCATAAAATTTTTTGGATTATCAATGTCCTTGGTTTAGTACTACTGAGAATTTTTCCTGTTTTTTTCTTGTGAATCTTAATCGACATTTGATGTATTCATACCCTCAATTCATTCTGAGATTTAAAATTACTTCCATTGTGGGTATACTTAGCTTGGCCCAATTTGTTACCCACAAATTTTGCCATTTTTCTCTCATGTTGTTTCTTTCTGTGTGATATTGGCTTTAGATTGAAGTATATTCATGTCTGTTAAATCATTCCAAGGTGTTAAAACTGAATACTTTTTGTCGTTCTCTCTTGAACTGAACCTTGTGGACATCTTCATTAGCCACCAGAAATAACCGAATATTACCTTCGAGCTCTTCGGCAGCTGCCTCTGGCCTTGTTGACGGTCCACCAATGACCACCGCCGTAGACAATGCATTAAGACTGTTTTCTTCTGCATGCGGAGTGGACAACATTGAAATAGGTGTGCCTTTTAAAACGGGTATATATAAGAATTGCCGAACCATGCAGCGCTTTGATTCTTGTGATTAAGTGTCCTGTTTGTATCATCCTGAACTTGAATCTCACAGAAAAAATGAAGCGGCTTTGTTTAATTGTGAGTTTATTCGATACATTTTGTTAACTCGAGGATATTTATTCGAAATATTTGGATTTGTCTTGGGATATCATTTTGTTCAATTTTCGGCATGATATAAGTAGCGGATCGGATTTGAAAGTTTTAAATTAATTGTTGATAGAAAATAGTATCCCAATTTATGTTTCATTGGACACTGCTCCATTTTTCGAGTTACAGCTTAATGAATTTGATTATTCCTTGTGGAAATTAATTATATTCATCTCATCTGTTTTATTGGGATGTTTAAGTTATTGTTGATACGAGAAAATACCTCATTTGGGGTCTTAATTATAAGTGATCACAGGTGGCTTTGATTTATTCTCAATCTCTATTAGGAGAGCTTCTTCAATATCTAGCGGGCTGTTTTCATTCATTCAGGTTGTTTTATCAAATATTTCTACGCATACAAAATTGCCACTATGAAAATTCTACATATAAAACGGTCAACCAGAAAAATCTCTGAGCTCACTGTGATGTTACAATCATTAATAAAAACTTTGAATGATAATTATAATATGAAAAACTTCAAAACATCGAAAAAAAACATACTCTGAAATGTTGATACTTTACAGTTACAACGCATTGACAAAATTGAAAAGTCTGAGTGTTCCAACGTGATAAAGGACTTTCAACTAATTTTGAACCGCAAGAAAAATTCAAATGTTTCCATGGAAAGGAGAAAGAGAGATAAAGTAATGTCAAATGAACTCAAAGTTTTTCTTTTCATTTCAATGAAAATATAATAGAACCTTTTTTTTATATAAATGACTGAAAGTGTGGAAATGAACAAATTAGAAATTAAATTATTATAACTTCTCGCAAAGTCCTTCAGACTATTCTTGAAGTGAATCAGAATTATTTCTAGATGAAGATGCTCCCTTCCTCTCAGCATGTCTGAACACTTATTCAATTTTTTTCTTTCTGAATTCATCTATGTTTCAAAAACGTTTTCGGTGAGGCCCCCGTGAAGGCAAAGAATTTTCTGTTTACCGTTTTATTTTTTTGCCTCAAAAACACCTGGCTTCACTGTCGCGAGAAACCATTGGAGATGTGAAACTTCATTTTGACGCAATTGGATGTCACTACTTCGTAATATTTTCAATATTTTACTCAGTACTTCAGAACTAATTGCTTCAAATATCGAAGTTTTTCATGAAGATTTTGTCCCTGAGGTGTATGGGATACTGATGAGGCCAAACAAGGCTGGAACCGGTATATCTCTCATCTCAGTGACAAAATCTAATATCATTTCTCCAACCTCATGATAAAAGATCTCTGAGCCTGGGAATTGAAAATGGTATTCATTTCGATGATGACTATTTTGAATTAATCTATGTTTCGAAAATGTTTTCGTTTTGGCTTCCGTAAAGGCAGAGAATTTTCTGTTTACTGTTTTATTCTTTTTCCTAAAAAGCTTCTTCAATTATTTGACACTCTTTTACAATTATTGCAACATCTTCAACTTTTGGGTAGACGAAAACAATTTGTTCTGCTCCTTCTTTTTTTCAGCATATCAACTGTGTTTTCATTGCCAGTCCCAGAATCTATTTTATGATGTCTTTCTTATTTGATTTTTCTTTTTTGAATCGTAATTCTGATTTTCACTTGGTCCAAAGTAAATGAACTTTGATCTGCTTTACCCAAATAAAATGTTTTTCAATGAAAAATCTATACGTAGGTACATAAATGTCCAGTCTGTAACAAAAATAAGGTAATGATAAATTTCGAAAAACATGTCTTTCAACATATTCATAGCAAAATAAAAATGTAATACAAAAATAAATATTATTTAATTTATTTTATAACGTATATGACTAAATACACCAGGTGAAAAAAAATGTTGCTCCCTTTACAACACAAACTTTTCAAAAACCAGCACCGAAAACCTTGGCGTTTCATCTATCTTTCATCTATCTGCGTCCTGTTTTTCTGGTTGAACCAAATTTTGTTTTCATAAATTTCGAGAATTAGCTGATTCATCACATATCTTGTTACGAAAGCAGTCCTCTACCTTCAAGGACCTATCTACTTTTTATATTTATGAATATATGAGTATACTAGGAAGTGATACAGATATATTTCTCATCTATATTATCTTTTGCATCTAAATGAAGCTCTCAACCTTCACTTTTTTTGTGGTGCAGCGCAAATTTGTAGAAGTGACTCCAAACGATGAATATGAATAATTCATATCCAATATAATTATATTATTAATCAGTTCTGTCATTCTTTCATTTCCATCGCTGGAGAGAATCTGCAAAAGGATATTGATGTTTTATCTGGAAAAAGCTTCATCTTCTTTTTCCAGTCTTCAGGGTTGAGTATTGGGATCGTGAAATTCCCAAATCATGAATTCAATTGTTAGGACTCACCACTTGGCTCACATTTTCAATGCGTCTACAAGGGTCATTTATTATAAACCTTTGTCCATTTCCATTATGTTTCCAAGATCACATGAAACTTGTATATGGTAGATTGATTGATATCCTTCCTGAGGGTATAGGGATTATAACAGATCAGCAGCATGTGTAGGGTTTCCGGGTTTCCGCAGGGCTCCGTTTTGGACAGCTACTGTGTCTTTTGTTGTTTTACGATTCAACTAATGAGATTGTTCTCGAGATTGAAATTATATTCGTGGATGAGCATGGTGCACAAGATTAAAGGGGTACTTTCTAGGCTATGTACGTCTCAAGTTTCATGGATTGAAACAAATCGTATGTTTTGCTCTGTTAGTTAATGTTGATTTACTAATTAAAATTTCTTGAATTATTTCTGTTGGGAAAAATTCAAAATTTTTCCTAACTTGAATGGAACAGCGATTCCATTAATAATAGTTAACAGTGATCGTAGAATCGATAAGCAACTAAATGGGAAAATTTCTACTGCCATTTTTTGGGTGTCCTTCGAATTCAAGAAGCACTGCAAAACAATATTTTAAAGAAACAGGGCATTTCTCGTTAAATTTGCCATTCATGAATACATTATATATATGAGAATATAAGAAACCGGAACATATATCAATTTCAAAAAATATCATTGAATTTTTTTCCATAATTCCACATTTCTCGAGAACTAATCACCATAAAGAATCGAAACAATTTTTATTGGGGATAATCATCAAGATATATAAACACTTAGGCCCAGAACCTTTCTGTGTTAAAGGAAAATGTACCCATAAAAAGGAGCTTCGGAACTTTGAGACTACAAGACCAAAAGACTTCTGGATCTTAAAAAAACCAACTACACGTCCTCACAAAGCTTTGGCCTTGTGAGCCAAATGAAATAATGCCTTGATAAAGGTAGGTATTGGATTTCACTAGATCTCCAGAACTGGGAGGCGATAGCTGTAAAGAAAGGGTGTGATCAGAATAGCTTTATCAGGAGGTACAATAGACCTTATGGTCGCATTGGACTGTAACTCTTTTAAAACTAACTAACTAACAATTTGTCTCATTGAAACATTATCCAGGTGAATTTTTGGAAGTCCGTTTATATATGCAGCCCTTACAAATCCTCCCTTCAAGTTCTTCATCGAGAGAAGAAACTTTCATAAGAGCCTTGGGTTGGCTCAAACTGTTTTTTCAACCACAAATGTAGGCAAACCACAAATATAAATAAATTGTATGTGGGGAGTGGACCATTTAATATTTGCTCCTGCACCAATTCACTCAAAGAACAATTTTCAATTCTCGTCATAAATTTGCAGATCCTCAGGACTCAAAGTGTTTTATCGTTCAAATGGCTAATGTTATTTCTATTCCATTGAAGGTGAATATTATACTTCTCCTATATGATTGGAAGTTAATATGGTTATAATTTTTAACCCCAAGGCGCCCGAACAAACAACGTAACCGTAAATCACAGTTCATACTCTCGATATCGGACCATGAGTCAATCTATCATAAGCAATATATATAGATAATAATTCAATTATTCGTCCAAGATCATATATCTTGTCGAAACCGAGTTAATTAGTGCAGAAAACAGCGTGATTTTCATTACGATCTATATGATAATAGCACACTTCGATCGACACTTCACATAAAACTCTAACTGTAAAAGTCATTAATTCGTGTCTAGGAACTGGAGGTATTTAAGCACCTCTCAAAGTGGCTAATGATTTCCCCGCTTTCCAAACGGCCTTGTTAATTTTCATTGAATGCGCTGAAAAAGAACGGTGGTAATTACTAATGATTGGTGAGCTGTTTTTATGTTCGAGTGTTTGGTAATTCCTTCTGCTGATGATGAAATGGGGGAAAATACGTCAGAAGCTGGGTTTTCATGAACAAACGCACACGAAAATTGAAATAACAGAAGATTCACTTTCCTTTTTCAGTTCTTTTTGAATTTTTTCCTTTCCTTGAAAAGGTATTATATTCCTCATAAAAAAATAAAATTGAAGGCTCCGATTCCTAGATACAGGCTGTTGAGGGAGTTTTCTGGACATGTACATGTCAGATTTCGATGATTTAGAATTACATGTCTTACATTGTAAGAAATAGCAAAAAATACATATAAATGTCGGGTCCTCTTTTTCAGTAGGGGAGCCAAGCAGAGATTTCTGGAGTTACTCAGGCGCGGAAGATCAACATACAGAGGAATTTCTTGTACTCGGTCAAGTACTTCCATCAAATATGAGCGCTATAGAGGGTGTCCCACCGGGAGTGTCTATTAGAAGTTTATTGAGAAATAAAAATTCGATCATTTCCAAATTTTGTGTGAAGATATGAGCCAAGAAGACCTTCATTTATGATATATTTTCAAATATCAATGACTTCCGCTTTCACCGGAAATGCTATCAACTTTCTTATTTCAAATTGAACACCCTGTATATTATGAGTTTTTCGTATGCTACATTCATTTTATGTATTCCCTATAGCCATCTAGAGACGTTTTCGAGTTATTCACTGTTTTTCGAAAAAAATTACAAATTGAAGCTTGTAGAACACTGAGAATTCAATCAAAGCACAACGCACAGTCTCAGATCTGTTTTTTGGAATGTGTTACTGACAAGATATTCAACATGACTCTGTAGAGAAAAAACGTTTTGATATACTGAGAAGTGAAATGAGAGTGTCAAAGTTGAAATTCAACAAAAGCCAAAACCTCGATTTTTCCAAATGGAAACCATATTTTTTTCACTCACATATCAATTTATGAGGCAAAATAGGTAGAGTTTATTGACGGTTCCCTATATCCAAATTGTACCATTTTCGAGATATTCAGAAAAAAATGTAAGAATTTGAATTCCAAAAAGACAGAAATTCGATTTTTCCAAATGATAACCGTATTTTTTTCAATCCCATTTCAATTTGTGAGGAAGAAATAAGTAGAGTATTATGAGGGTTTCCTATATCTAAAATGTACCATTTTCGTGATATTCAGAAATAACTGTTAGCAACGAGCATATTATCTATGTGCGGTATCAATTATGATCCATGTTTACCCTTTCATAAGAATCTGTATGACTTTATTCAAAATAATGCAGGTTTGTTCCAACTGAAGAATTTATCGTGCAATTTATAGGCAGAATTCTGTTCCAGAATGAATAATTAAATCTATCAACCAAGAAATGAGAAGGTGCGAAAAATGTTTGGAAGTAGGTGGACGAAATTTTCAAAATATGTTATGATTCAATTTTCTATTCTGATATATCTGAATAAAAGTTCGGGAAGTTTCATGACTTGTTTCATAAGTTTTGCATTACAATTTAAGCTTTCGATATGTAGGTATGTCATATTTTCCGAAAAATAACTCGTTATTTTCATTATGAGCTGTAAAAAAACTAGTCATTTTCTTTGAACAATGAAATGAGTTTTGAGGATTATCAACAACAGAAGCATGGAAAAATATTCTGAATAAAGTCAAAGATTTTTATGAAAGGGCGAACATAGATCATATTATAATGATATTAAGCTCGTAGCAGTTATTTCTGAGTATCTCGAAAATGGTACATTTTAGATATAGGGAACCCTGAATAGACTCAACATATTTTTACCTCACAAATTCATATTTGTGTGAAAAAAATAAGGATTCCTTTTGAAAAAGTCGAGTTTTTGGATTTTTTTGAATTCCAACTTTGACACTCTCATTTCACCTCCCAGTATATCAAAACGATATTTTCTTTACAGAATGACGTCGAATATCTTTTCGGTAACCCATTTCAAAAAACAGATCTGAGATTGTGTCTTGCGCTTTCATTGAATTTTCAGTGTTCTACAAGCCTCAATTGGTTTTTTTTTCACAAAACAGTGAATAACTCGAAAACGGCTTTAGATGGCTGTAGGGAATGACACATAAAATGAATGTAACATTCGAAGATCTATCCAAAAAACTCATAACATACAGGGTGTTCCATTTGAAATAAGAAAGTTGATACCATTCTCGGTGAGAGCGGAAGTCATTGATATATGAAGGTCTACTTGGCTTATATATCCACTCAAAATTTGAAATTGATCGAATAATTATTTCTCCATAAACTTCTTATGGGCACTCCCGGTGAAACACCCTGTATAGTATAGGGAAGAACGTCCAAGATAGGATCAGATTAGTTACAATAAAAATGATCATCGTACTTTCTTGTGCGCGTCAGATTGAGGTAGGGTGAGTTAAATTACATGCTGAAAAGTGTATATACTACTAATCTGACAATAAGGGATTGACGAAAAGACAGAAAAGGGCTACAATGTTGTAAAAAAAACTTCGACTGGACATTTTCGAGCGTGGCTAGAATTTTGAAGAAAATAATTCTAGGATAACGAAAAATACATAATCTGACAATTTCCACGAGCCGAAATAACAGAAATTCGTCCAGAAAGTTCCATGCGAGCATCTGCATAATGCCTAAGTATATTTTCCGCTTCGCGTTTGTATTTCTCTCTACCCACGGTCCAAACTGGTTTGTATGATTGTTTCATGGAGCACAGAACTTGAGTGTTGCAGAAAAATCATTCAGAGTCAATTTGCGATCGTCACTGACCGCATTATTGACTTTTTACAGGGTCTTCAGTCAAAATAAGTGGTCCCCTACTCCTCACGTCATCATGTACAGCAGCTTCCAAACTCCTACCACCACTTGTGCACACTAGTACGATTCATCATTATTTTTTCTAGCAATATCCAAAGCAATGGCAAAAAATAGGAGTCTAATTCGAAAAACGAAAGTTATGAGCCAATCTTGATCAAAATTTTTGATCCAAAATTTGGAACACCCTGTGACGAGTTTTTCAAAATTCTAGAAATTTACAATATTTTCACAATCCTCGACTTCTCAAATGTGAAAACGGATTGTGTATGAGATATTTAGAATAGGAATGACAAACATAATACCGAATACTCTTATCTTCCTTCTTTCTTCAGTTTTTCTCGATATTTCGAAAAGTATTTCGACGAATACAACGATTTGAAAAAAAAATGTATTCAGAATTGAATAGTCTATCAAAATTGGAAACGAAAAAACAGAAAAAAGTTTTGAAATTTTTTTCTACCACCTTTACCTATAAGTGAAAATGGTCAGGCTTCAAGAAAATTTCAGCTTGATAGATAATGTCGAACAATATCATAATCCCAATTTTGAGATTTCAAAGAGGTCCGGTTCTCTAGAAACGTCGAACTTGGTAAACCCTGTATTTTCCTTGAATAACATCGATATAAAGCTCATTTGATTCCCACTGTGGAGAAGATTGAAAATTCTCTTTGTGCCTACAGAATAACATTTTGTCACAATCATCCCTTCCATTGTTGTCAGGTAAATAAATTTCAAAATGATTTGTACGTATCGACATTCACTTCCGAATGTTATCGACGCTTATTTGATTCTTCTATGATTCTTTGAGAAATATTATCGTTATGCTAGCTCAAATAAGATCCTGCGGGTTTGTTGTAAGATGCTAGTGTACACTATAATATGCGTCTGTCGATTTTGTGCTATAAGGTGCAGATTCTGTCCATCAGATAAACTTGAGCGAGCAACATACAGCTGACCGTGAGAGAAGAACCTTCCTCCTACTAACTACAACCATCACATGAAACTACGATCCTGGGTAGATACTATGTTCTGCCTGAATTCGTAGTTCTTCAACCTGTCTCATCTCACGAAATATACGTTACCTAGATCATTATGCTGTAACAGGCATTTTTCATTAGGACTAAATGTCGCAGATAAGGGTCACATTCTTTTTCAAATTACTATATCTATACCAGTCAAAAGTTCTCAATAAATTGAACACAAAATTATGTATTATCATGTTTTTTTCTCTAAAGTAAGAATGATTTTCAAAGAACTTTCGTAATTTTCCTCTGTCTCTTATAAATTATCCAGTGTTGGTCATAAAAGCTTGTAGTCATCGGCTGTCTTCATGACTTCTCGACTTTATTATTTGTCCGAACTTACCTAAGAATTCCCTAATTTGTACCCCCCACAAAAATTTTTTTTCCGCCCATGGTATCGATGAGCTTCCATTTGATTTCAATTGATGGATTCAAGCCAAACACTAAGCTGTTCTGGTTTGTAAAGGACATTTCTTCTCTTTTTCTTATTTTTCCATTGAGTCTTTTGAAAGGAAAAGAATATCCTTATGTCACCTATGTCAGAGATCTGTCTAAGACGTACCTACTGGGCCAGTTGATCTATTTCATTGTTTTTTCTTCAACAAGTACTTTCTTCACTTAGAAATTTTTCTTGCTTTCTAGGTGTTATTGTTCTCGAACATCTATGTCATCTCCAGTCAAAGATTCGGTCCAGCTTCTATACTGCAAGATAGTAGATTGGAACCCAAGGTGGATGGCACTTTTGGCTTCCTCTACAGAACGGAAGATGGCATCACTAGTGCTGCAAGGGGAAACCCAGATGGAAAAATTCAAGGTCGATTCACCTACACTGACCCCACAGGCTTGAAAGTGAACTTCAACTACAACGCAGGATCTAGAAGAGCACCAGGTTAGTAGTTTGAAGATTTTGCAAAAAAATGAACGTTATCCTAACGAGGAAAATACCTACTGCTCTTCACTAATTTGTTAACAAAAAATTTTGACTAACATTATTGTAATTATTTATATAATGAGTCTTTATCAGTCTCCATCGGTAAAATTCTGTACATTCATAGATCCGACATTCTTCTACAACACAGACATCATTTAATCTTGAAACCACCTAATGCTATCCGAAAACCGAAAACTCTATGTTCTTGCTGAATAATTGGCCATATTATCATCTTCTTCGAAACAAATACAAGTGGACTAATTTTTTTTTATAATGATAAGGTCAGGTTTGGTCTGGCTAGGCTGGGTTAGGTCCAAGTGGACAATATTTCTTCCTAATGGTCATTTCAACATTGTATTGAGTTTATTCACTCATAGCATTGTATAAATGCTCATAGGCAAAGCAAATTAGCTTCAGAAAATGGTGTGTCTGGAAATAATTAGTGGAGTTCGGGAAACTCTTAATCAATTATTTAGGCCTCTAATAGGAGTAGTTTGAGTTTTGCCCCAATTTCCTAGTGGAGCGTATGTCGTGACGTTCGAAAAACCTCGAAATTGTCGGACTATTTTAGGTTTTTCTCGAATAGCTCTCAAACTAAGCACTTTATCGAAAACTTTGCTATATTCAAAAGTGTTCAGCATTAAATTCCGCTTTCAAAAAGTTTATGACAATATATTTTGAACAAGTTGTTTTATAGAAATCATATGTCGAAATATGGCAAATTTCTACACTTTTGGAAAAAAACATAATTTTTTACTATAAAACGTAAAATATCTATGAAACTACGAGCTTAAGAACGAAATGTCTTGGAGTACGAGTTGTAGACCATCATATTGTGATGAAAACATAACCTCACCCTTCCAATCCACAATGTAAAATTGCGCAGAAGCTCAATCCTGCTGAGGATGCTGATCATTCAAATGTAGCTAGTGCTGTTGAAGTTGCTCAGCAGTCTCATGTGTGTGTGGATATTGTTAGGGAGGACACTGACCTTCTCGTAATCTCGACTGTTTCAGCTCCTATGTGTACCAACATTTTTTTACTAGGATCTGGCAAAGGCAAGTAAGACGATGTTGTCTATTCTCCCTTGATCTACAACTTTTCCTCTGTTTCGAAAAACAACGCAGTATTCCATTCATACTTTTAATGGCTGCGAAACTGCGTAATCATTTTTCGGTAAAAGAAAAAAGAAATTCTTGAAGACGTTGGAAAACAACTCCAATATGAATCTGCTAAAAGCAGCAGAATAAGGTCGATAAGGTCGACGAGGCAGAAAAGAAATGCATAGCAGCCCTTTATAGAAATGATTTCAAGCAATTAAATGTATTACAGTAGGAGATGTTCGAAAAATTATTAACCAAAACCTCATTTAATCTGCCTCTTTGCCTCCAACTGAAGCAGTTGCTCGACGGTACTCGCTCAGGACGTATTTACAGGTAATAACAATATGTAAAATATTGTTCTTAGATACTTATTGTTGATTAGTTATTATAATAAATCGAGTTGTTTTCCAACGTTTTGTTTTTCAACGGAATTTAAGTTGTCCTTTCCCCAAAAATGATGACCTAGTGTCGCAGCCACTAAAAACATGAGAAATAATAAGTTGTTTTTCGAAACAGAGAAAAACTAGTGCAAGGGAGAAAAGACAATATCGTCTTGCTTGCCTCTGCCAGGCTTTAGTAAAAAAATTTTGGTACACATAAGGGCTAGAGCAGTCAAAATTACAAGAAGGTAAGTGTCCTTCGCAACAATAACCACAGACTCATGAGACTGCTGAGCAACTTCAACAGCACTAGTAACGATTAAATGATCAGCATCCCCAGCAGGATGAGCTACTGCGCGATTTAATATTGTGGTTTGGAGGGGTGAGGTTACGTTCTTATCACAATATGATGGTCTACAACTTTAATCCTTCGACATTTCGTTCTTGAGCTCGTAGTTTCATAGATAATTTAAGTTTTGTAGCAAAAAAAGTGTTTTTTTTTCAAAAAATTCGAAAATTTTTCGACGTATGATGTCTATAGAACTACGTGTTCAAAATACAATGTCATAGTACTTTTTGATAGCAGGTTTTAATGCTGCACAGTTTTGTATATGACAAAGTGTTTAGGAGCTATTCTCGAAAAACCTAAAATAGCAGGAAACTATCAAGGTTTTTCGAACGTCAGGACAAACGTTCCACTGGGAAATTGGGGCAAAACTAAAACTACTTATATTAGAGGCCTAAATGAATGATTGAAACAGTTTCCCAAACTCCACCAATTATTTCCAGGCAAAAGTCTGCTTGACCTTGCAGTAATTTCAATATCTTTTTTTTTCAAAATTTTATGAATTTTAACTTAGTTCCGAGAAATAAACTGAAGAAAATTCCACCATTTTTTTTTATTTCATCAACCTGGATTCAAGTCCACATAACGGTCGCCGATGGAATTGGCAGAATCCTAGAGAAATTCGTGGATATTCTCCTCCTGCAAATGATCCTCCAGCCCCTTTCGTCAAACAACAGAATTCCGATCTTCCCTGGAAATCTTTTAGAGCGTAGATTTTCATCTCGCTTGAATCCGGCGACAAAATGAAAAATTAGTCGGATTAAGTGCTTTTGTTCGCGGATCCATCAAAGTCGAACGCTTTCCAATCGAATTAAGAGCTTTCTGACGGGATAAAAAGTGTAGAAAAGGCTGCTGAGAACCTGCAGTCATGAAACTTCCGATAGGGGAGGAACTCTTCGATGGGTACATATTTTATGAGTTCATCAGGCTGCAGGCGTGTGAAAGGAGCTTTTCAATATTCAGTATTCGATTCGCGGATCTGTGAATGAATAAGAAATAATTCAGAGTGTGGAACAATTTTATTTGTTGCTATACAGGGTGTTTGGTAATTCGACGTGATCCTTGATAGGGGAAATACTAGACGTCATTTTCAGCAAAATACGTCGGGTGAAGCATGGTCTGAAAATCTATGGTTACGAAGATATGGCGATTTTTCAACTTTTTTGAAATTTTGTTCTTCGTCATCGAAAATAATTAATTTTGTAGAAACTACCTGACTCTCAGTATTCAATAAATATTTTTTTGAAAGCTGAGGAGATGGTCATCACTTCTTTCAAAAAAGTATATACTAAAAATTAAGACAACCCGTGATATACAGGGTCATAAATGGTTGTAACTTTCGATGAGAGAATTGGTATTTACCCGATGAAAGTATGATGAACCTGGTGTACTTTTTCGATTTTTTCAGATAGGTACCCTCTATTTGACTCGTGAATCGTATGCATCCCATGGTTCCGCAGTCCTCGGAATTGTTGACTCGAATTGACAGATCACATACTGAATTACCAAACAGTGAGTTGCTTGCTGATACGACGATCAGAAAAGTTTATTTTTCTGGAATAGCAATTAGAAGATGTAGTGTTTAGTTTTTTTCTAATTCAGACAGAAAATATCTAGGAAATGAGGAAAAATTGAAATAACATAGTTTCAATACTTACATATTCATTTTCATTAGTAATGTAAAAAAATGCTTATTGGGGATGAATCCTCTCAACAGTACTTCATACAACAAGTTCAGGAAAATATCTCAAATTCGAACAAATCAAACAAACTCGACCGAATAAACAAAACCAAACAGGCACACTTCAAAATTTGTAATATGTCATGGCCATCTGGCTGAATCTGCTGATCGAAAATATTTCTGAATTCTAATCGACATCTGAGGGTGTAGATGGCGCTCATGTAACTGTATGTAACTACAAGAAGAAAATACTCGAACATATTTCTACTAGATTGAAAAAAAATATATTTAATTCCTGAATATCTTTTAATTTTGCTACAAGACCTCGACCGATGGCCTTTTGATTCCAATAATGATCCTTTTATATTTCTTTCAATTTTAGACAAGACAGACAGACATCAAAAACAAGGAATCTTGATAATGGTTGATTCTCAAAATTCGTTATCAATTCTTTCATTGTTAGGCAATTTTTTTTCCAATTGATTCGCTCTCTACCAAATAGTGCAAGGACCTAAGTAGGATCATTTACATTATTCAAAAATAATTTGATTGTCGTTCAGAGACTGGCATTTTAAATCTAAAAAAATGTAGTTTCAAGAATTATAAAATTTGTAAATCAAGTTCTTTTAGAAATTCCAAAATCGAAAATTCTTATCTTAATATATAAAACTAAGTCGGCCATTTTATTGGTTACTCCATTTATAACTCAAGATTGGATGAACTGTTCGTTATGAAAAATTTTTTTGGATTCTTCTACGACGGGGTTAACATAAAATACATTCAAACTCTGAAAAATTTGATGAAATGGAAAAAAAATAGGAAATAATTTTCTTTCTCACTAATAACGACAATAGGTGTCGCTACGGTTAATTGCGTTTTCGTGAAATTATTATATTTGATATTAATTCGGTGAACTACATTTTCTAATGATATTAACGAATCTGAGTCCATGTGTTATGATACTACGGAAAATTTTATGACGAAATGTTTTGAACAAATCTCCATTCTACTATTATATATGTGAACAGTAACGTATTGATTCTTTTGTCTCTTGACTTCCGACAACCATTACCGGTAATTAAAAAATCGACGGCTGCCGATGAAACAAATGCTTGCCCAAAATCGTCAACTTCAAATCTGGCTAGGTAATAAAACTCTCAATTCAGTTGATTGCGGTTGGAATAGTACCAATAGATATTTGCAGCCCGCAAAAATGCAAAAAACACCTGCATCACAAAAATTGTTGAAAATAATTTTTTGCAACTGCAAAAAAGGATACAATGCGTCATGTACCTGCAGAAAACTGAATCTTTTTTGTAACGCTACATGTGGGGAATGTGCAGGTGTCAACTGCCAAAACAGTTGTCTAATATTTGGCAAAGATGAAGAAATAATTGACACTCAGAGTCAGATTAATTTTTTGACACAGAAAGTATAAATTTCACCTGAATAAAGTGATGAATAAATGAATTGTTTAAATGATATTTTCATTTTGTTATTCTGAACAGATAGGGGTTGCTTATAGAGGTTGAAAAATAAAAATAACTGAAACTAAGATTGATCCAAAATAGTTTTATAAAATTGATTAAAATTAATTAATCATATTAATAAAGACTCATTTTGTGCTGAAAATGGGTGATTTATATGGTCTTGAAGTATATGTAGATCTTCTTTAAACTTCATAAAACGCTACTGAGGCCCAAAAATTACTTTGATTCAGGTTAGAACAAGTTTCTTTTAATTTTGAATAAAGGGGTTGTTTTTAGTCCCTGAAAATAATAAGCATAAATCGGCATAGGGTGTGAGTAGGAAACAAGTATAGCTTATATCCAAAGTTTTATCAAAATCGAAGCATCTTGATAGAATTCGGAAGTTATGCCTAATTTTCGCCCTCATTGACTGTATAGACTAGTATAGACTATATAGACTGTATAGACTAGTATAGATATAAAATCAATGAAAGACAGAATACCAAATGATTTATTTTACATGGATCAGGCCTCTGAAATACTGACACTAGAAGTAGGTACTGTCTTGTATTGAATAATTCTTGAGAACCTTTCCAAGAAGTATGCTGAAACAACAAATTAGTTTTTCTCCTCTTTTGGAAATTTTTGAAAAATCTTCAGGGGTTCAAAAAGATTTCTGTAAAATTTTCAGGCAAGTGTAGCTTTTCCAAAATGCTGGAAATCAATATGCGCACAAATCTTGACAAACCTGGGGAAAACAACTTATGTAGAAACCCGATTAAGAGTGTTTCTTTTTCAGGTTATGTAAATGACGGTCCTGAAGACGACGGTACCTACGACCCAAGAAAGTACGAGACCCCGGACCAAAACCTCAGCCCACAACCGAACTACCAAAACCAACCACAAGCTCCAAGAAGATACACGGCGCAATACACTCAAAAAGAAGATGAACAATCCCAGCAATCCTACAACCCTCCACCTCCAGCTCATTCTGCCGACATCTATCAGCAAAGAAGATCGAGACCACCTCCACAATTCAACGATGTTTACGAAAATCCCAGAACTCAGTAGAATCCGAGATATTGACCAGCCTCATGAGTGATAATTTATTATTAAGTTAGTGATAAATAAAAATGTATGATTATACCAAGTTTCACTCCACCCACAATAGTATATAACAGTACTAGCAAAGTAGAAGGGTTTTTACTGGCGAATGGAGGATATAACTGACTCTCCTGCGGCTAGTCAGTTACCTCCTTGAGCCAGTAAAACCCGTTACCTTTGGTGTATTGTTTTATATTTTATTTGTTCCTCATTTGTAAAAAGGTTAGATAAATTCCAAAAAAATCTCAATAATTTGTCGTAAATGTCGTAAGCTATGGAAGCGTTGCTATGAACATGTCTGTTTATTTGTCTTTACATTTGTTTTGGCGAAAGCGAAAATGAATGTACCAAATAAATTATTGAGGCAGCCAGCAGTGTGGCATCAAGTTTATTACCTGCAAAATCAGCTTCAAGGTACGAGCGATAATCGACGACTTCAAAAAGTGGCAAAACAAAGATAGTGTGATTGGGGTAACTGAAGATGTTTTGTTGGTCTACTTGAATCAACTATCAGCTAGATTCAGCCCTAATACTTAATGGGCAAAATGGTCTATGCTGAAAAGCTGCTTGGAAATGAAAAAAATGCCCCAGTTCGCAGGTTGGTTTTTCCTTAAAAAATTAATTGAAAAATATGACGTTTAGTTATCATTTTCAGATTTCAAAAGATAATAGCGTTTCTGAAACGAAAAATTGAGCGTTATATGCCAAAAAGGCCAAATGTATTAAGTAAAGAAGAGGCTGAACAATTTCTTTTACAAGCTCCTGATGATCAGTGGTTGCTGGCGAAAATTATAATAATATTTGGGATTTTTGGATGTTGTTGATGTGACGAAATTCTCTCCTTAAACATGAATGATGTAGAAGATATGGAAAAATACGTTATTGTGGCATTGCGGCAAACAAAAAATTCAACAACAAGAAGATTCACCATAACCGATAATGGCTGCAGCTTCAAGCCCTGCATGTTATACAGAAAATATGTTAATCTTCGGCCTCCTGGAACAGAAAGCCTAAGATTTTTTTCGACATACCGACATGGAAAGTGCATTTCCCTTAATGCTGGCCAGCACACTATTGGTGGTGTCCCAAAGCAAATAGCGAAATATTTAGGTTAAAAAGACCCAGTGTTATACACCGGCCTCTCTTTTCGCAGAACTGTAGCCACTGTGGTTGCGGATTTGGGTGGAGATATTTTAGCACTAAAGCGTGCAGGAGGGTGGAAGGGCACCGAAATTGCGATGAGTTATGTCGATGATTCGGTCAACAACAAAATCGAAATGTCTAGCAAATTATTTGGTAGTAAGGAGAGTACAAATTTCTGTAGTCCTCGAGTTCGGCAGTTTCTGAGTCAACAGATGGTTCACAATCATCAGTATCAACTCTCTCATCATCAAAAATTTGTGTTACTGGAAATAACAATTGTACCATGATTTTCAACATATATGACGATAAAACAAAATTTTCTAATGTGAATAATGCTACTAACTTGTGAAAATTTTGCAAGTAAACTCATAGTTTAACAAGTTAGCGACTTGATAATATGGGCGACGAGAGTGATGACGCTTCTGAAACGTGCTCACAAAATGTTGAAAATATTGGATCTTCCCTTAATACAAAAGTGGAAAGAAGTTTCGACTGCTGTTCTAGAAAGTGCAGTGTATACGTTTGTGTATTTTGCGAGAAGGTTTTTCATAAATCATGCATGAAAAGAATGGAAAATGTAAAACGTATTGACAGTTTCCATGTAAATTGCTGTCAAAGTCAAGAAATTGTTGAGAGGTTACCTAGAAGATCCGATGGTGAGATTTTATCAAATCATCCTGAAAACTTCGAAAGAAAACTCTTGGAACGAAAATTCATTTTCTCACTCAATTATTGGATTCAGCTAATGAGAAGAATGAAATATTGAAATTAAATAACTCTTTACTTATGGAGAAAGTGAAATCTTTGGAACAAACATCGAATCCGCCGAAAAAAAAGGTAAATAAGCAAAGAGAATTCATTAATAACCGCCCACAATTTACGACAACGGAGATTCCGCTCATAAAGATTGATACAATTGATCAGGAAACTGTAACCAATGATCCAACTGATTTAAAAATGAAAAACGAAATCCACTCAATGAATGCAGGAAATTATGATCCTAATAAAAACAAAACGAAGTCAACCAATAAACCCGAATATGCTCAACTATTGAAGGGGAAAGAAACAGAAAATGATGAACAGGAAAATGAAAATTCATCTTCTGCTTCGAATGTCGAACAACAATGGAGTACTGTGGTGAAGAAAAAATCAATTAAATATAAAAAGGCAATTATATGTACAGGATCCAAAACAGTGAATGAATCTTCTAAGGTGAAAGGAGCATTGAAGAGGAAATGGTTGTATGTCGGTAGAATTTGTGGTCTTGAGGTTACAGAAGCTGATATAACGGATTTTCTAGAGAATCATACAGGTAACAATGATTTTCAAGTAAAGAAGCTAACCACTAAAGGTAATAATTCTGCATTTAGCATTGGTGTTCCTTCTGACTTCTTGTTTGCGGAATTATCCAAACCGGAATTCTGGCCAAATGGCGTAGTTCTTCGTGAGTTCAATTTCAGAAATTTTTTCCATTCGAGAAAGAGCGAACGACTAAAATAGAATCATCTCGGAAAGTCAACTTTTGTTTTTTACACCAAAATGTTCAATCCATAGGAACTGCTTTCAATAGACTCCAGTATGTTGTTGATGCTCATGATGTTGATTTTCTAGCTGTCACAGAGCATTGGAAGACTGTTGATGAGCTCAATAATTACATTTTACCAGGTTATAACCTTGCTTCACAATTTTGTAGAAATGAAGGTGAACATGGCGGATGCGCTTTATACATTAGAAGCATCATCCCTCACAAGTCTAGGATGGATATCAGCAATCTGAGTATACCTTTTGTTATAGAATGTAGTGCTGCCCAGGTATGTTTAGAAAAAAGAAATATTATTTTACTTTGTATATATCGACCGAATCATTCTGCTACTAGCCTAGAAATTTTTATGGATAAATTATGGCACATTTTATCTATTTGTATATCACAGGGTGTCGAGGTTATTTTGGCTGGTGATTTCAATATCGATACTTTGTCGGAAACACCGAAGACAAAGAACTTTTTATCCCTCTTGGAAAGCTTCAATCTAAGAATAAAAGTGCAAGAACCAACAAGGTGGGGAATAACCTCGGCTACATGCTTAGACAACATAGTAACCAATATACATGGCACAATATCTATAATTGAGGAACATATATCAGATCATATGGCACAAAAATTTGTTTTTCTTTCAAATGCGTCTATTTTGAAGACGTCTCATAGACAAGTCAGATGTATAAATGAGGATACAATGAGAATATTTGTGGAAATGATGTCTACTCAGGATTGGTCGGATGTGTTGAATGACTCTGAAAATGATGTCGACAAAGTATGGGATATTTTTTTCGATTGTTTCATTTCTGTTTTCAGAATTAGCTTTCCCATGAAAGAAGTTAAAAGTCACTCCGGAAGAAGAAAAAAACAACCTTCTGCTCACATTGAATCATTGAAGAAAGTTTTAGATTACCTTTTTGTTTTATCCAGACACTCACAAGAATATCTTATACGATACAAAATAACGAAGCGAAAATACGATGCAGCGATAACGGAAGAACGAATAAAAAATTTCAACTCTTACATACAAAAATCCACGAACAAATCGAAAGCAGTGTGGAATCTAGTAAATAATTCATTGGGAAAACAGGGAAAACCTGCAGTATACTTTGAAAATGATATTGATCCTGCGAAAATTGCTGATAAGTACAACAACTTCTTTGTAAATACAGTTCCAGAATTTAAAGAAAGTGAACACAAAAATAATGTACATTTCGAGGGTATAAAATATAATGAAAAATCTTTTTATATGTTCGAAGTTACAGAAGATGAAGTGGTGAAAACTATCATGAAGATGAAAAATAGTGATTCTACAGGAGACGACGAAATACCTATGAAAGTAATAAAACAATGTGCGAAACATATATCAAAACCGTTAACACATATTATAAATAAATCATTTGTTGAGGGTGTTTTTCCGGACAAATTAAAGGTATCGATTATCAAGCCAATATACAAAAGAGGAGATAGGAATGATCCATCTAATTATCGACCGATTAACCTGCTTTCTTCATTCGCAAAAATCTTTGAGAAAATACTAGCTGGTAGGTTGTCATCTTTCTTCCAAAAATTCAAGATACTTTCCCAATCTCAACATGGTTACGTACTCGGAAAAAGCACTGAAACCGCCATATTTGAATTACACCAGTCAATTATGTCAGCTCTAGAGAATGGCGAATTGCCGTTAGGGCTCTTCTTGGATTTGTCGAAGGCGTTTGATTGTGTGGATATAGAGATACTGTTGCGAAAATTAAACAAATATGGCGTACGGGATAAACAGCTGAAGCTGATAGAAACCTATCTGAAGAATAGATCGCAAATGGTTGAAGTGACTATAGATGGTAGAAAGTTCAGATCCTCCAGACAGTTCAGCAAAAAAGGAGTACCTCAGGGAAGCATATTAGGACCACTTCTGTTTTTAATTTATGTGAATGACTTGCCCAACCTACTTGATCTCCTTCAAATTTCATTTGAACTCATTTCATTCGCAGATGACACCAATGTTTTATTGACTTCGCCCAGGTTGAAGACAACAATTACTCAAATCAATACAATCCTGAACACTATTGTCGAGTGGTGCACAGAGAACCGATTATTGCTTAATATTACAAAGACTGAATGTATTATTTTTCATAGTGATCGTTCATTGGTACAGATTCCACAAACTATCACTGGAGACATATCAGTATCAACAGAAACGAAGTTTCTGGGATTGTATTTGGATGAACATTTGAAATGGAACAAACATGTGGATAACCTGATAAAGCGATTGAATACTGTCATTTACACTATGAAAGTCTTAAAGAGTAGATTCAACTTTTCAACACTTAAAGTTGTATATTTTTCAAACTTTCAATCGCTTATTTCTTATGGTGTTATTTTCTGGGGAAGCTGTTCGACTGTGGATTCGGTATTTTTACGTCAGAAGGCAATGCTACGTTCCATGCTCAATATGGGATATAGAGATTCCTGTAGAGGATATTTCAAACAAAATCAAATATTGACACTGTATGGTCTTTATGTATACAGGGTATTATTATTCATGCAAAAACATCCGAATTATTTTCATATGTTTATAACTGATAGCAAAACAAGACATACAGAACCTTATCTTTATCCTCGACACACCCTAAGTCTAACTGAGAAATCACCCCTGTACATGGGAATCAGGTTGTTCAACGCCCTTCCTAGAGAATTCAAGTTGATGACTAATCATCTGATCTTCAAGAAGAGATTGTACCGCCTGCTGATGGATTGTGAACCTTATTCTTTGGGAGAATTCTTTATCTTTTGTAAAACACTGATATAGTGTAGTTATTCTTTTTTTGACGAATTCAATTTTATTGTATAATTATTTGAATTAAATATTACTATTACTATTACTATTACTATTACTAAAATCAACTTTCTCGATTAATATTGTGTTTTTGGAAACTGACGTTTAAAAATGAAAAACAAATAAAATTGATAACAGGACTTTATTGAGTATTACATGAGATTTTTATTTTATTTACATCTACCAGGGTTCATGGTACACCATTTTGGCCAAATAGCTGAAACCCCCAAACCTCTTGACCTCAGGATCTGCCTGAAGTTATCCAATCTGACATACACATCTTCTTCGAAGTTTCCTGGGTCACTCCAAATCCTTTCGGCGAACGCTGCTGCTCTTGGCCAGATCCTAGTTTCCAGGGATTCTTCTGCTACTTGTTCTGCCCACAAGCAAACTTCTCCACCTTCAGTTAAATTTCTGACAAAGCTATTCTCCCATGGTCTATACTCGTAGAACTTCTGCCAAGGTCTATAAGGGTCGCAAACTCCATTTTTTTGACTTGGTTTCCAAGGTCCAAAACCGCAATCCAGGTACCAATATCCAACGTTTGAGTGAATCAACCTGAGGCCCATATTGAGTATACCTACATTGCTCCCAAACCAATGCTGCACAACCAAATGATCCCTATGTTTCAATTCGCGAATGGTGTATTGGTTGTCTGTTAGGGGACTTGACCACATGATGATCTTATTCGGTAGTTTGTTATTATTGGCCAATTTCAATTGTTCCAACATGCGGTTGGTGTACCAAGCCCAGAAAACTGTCATATCGCTTTCGTTCCTGGCTGATTTCGTGTTCTTCCAGCAATCTAGATTCACTTCATCTCCTCCTATGTGGAAGATTTCGTCGTCCTTCATCAAGCGCAAGAGGTTCTTGTAAACATCTTTCAGAACTTCCAGGCTTCTGGGATTGTCGGGGTTGAGATGCCCATTCAATACGTCTTCAGTATCGCAAATCACCAAATTATCGTCTTTAGGATGTGAGTGCCAACCTGTGCTGACGTGACTTGGTGCATCTATTTCTAAGAGAATTTTCACACCCCTTACTAAACCGTAACTCATCAAACCTTCAATATCTTCTTCGGTGTAAATCATTTTGGGGTTATAAGCCCCACCATCTGCCAACCATTCAAGGTTTTTCAGTCTGATAGGAAAACTTACAGCATCTGTTAGATGGAGATGAAGAGTATTCAGTTTGGAGTAGGACATACCATCAATTACTTTCTTCAGTAGAGGGATTGGGAAGAAGTTTCTTGAAGTATCGACCATTACACCTCTGTAGGTGAAAGAAGGTTTATCCTCAATTTCTAGATCGTGAAGAATTCGATGCATACCGCTATGAGGATCAAACCAGATGAGTTGAGAAAGAGATTCTAGCGCATGCCTCGCTCCAAAGAAGGTCTTGGCAACAATTTTAACACTGATTGAACGACCTTTATTTACGGAAAGTTTATAGCTTTCATCTGTTCCTAAAGTGAGAAGTACATTATCTCTTTCATCGAAAACCTTGATGTTTATTTTCAGAACATTCCTATTTGTACTAGCTTCATTGTCTCTCAAGTATCCTCGAAATATGTTGATGAATGTGTTCAATATGTTTGTTGTTTTTGGGGGCGCTTCAACGTTGAATTGAAGGTTGGATTTGGGAAAAGGTGAATGGTTTTTATTGGAAACAAATCTGAAACTTTTTGGTTTCGGCCATATAACGTTATCTTGGCAGGTTTTTCTGCAAGTTTCCAATGGAAGGAGTGTTTGGGTACTTTCATTCACCCTGACTATCCTGGTGCAAGTGTTGTCCTGACAGATCCATTGTAAGTGTCTGGAAAATAAAAAGAATTAGATGAAATTGAGAATTATTCAGTTTCAACGGCATTTTCTTTGAGTAGAGGATAATTGCAGAAATATTATGGAAAACTCTGATAAAAACAACGAAATGACACTCTTTGTTCTAAACCAGAACCTTTACTACGAGGAAAAAAGAACCCTAGGCTCCGGGTATATATTCTTCATTCCCACTTCTTGGGAAAAGGATGATAGAAGAAAGCTTTATCAGGGAATCGTAAAGATCCTAGGTATAGAAGCTAAAAAAATTGAAAGATCTGGGTACAGAGGATGTTATCGAATATATTTTTACCAAAATTCAAAAAAAGGAGATGTTTATCAATTCATCTCTATATTTTTATTTTCAATATTTTTATTTTTTTATATGCGTTACCTCAGAATTTTCCACTGGGTGAACCGATTTTGATAATTTTTCCTTTATTTCAAAGCTGGTGCTTGCAGTATGTTCCCACTTCAATTTGGTTCAGTTCTGATAATCTAGGAGAAAACCAGATGAGTCCAAAATTTGTATGACGTATGTGAGAAGTAATTAATGAATAAGACCATAGAATTTAGAATATCGGAAGGGCAATTTCTTTGTATTCGAATCCAACACAAATCCAACACAACAAAAATTGTTCAAAACACTCAATATATTCACAATTCCAACACTAATTGCAATACACTCTGCAAAGAGTTCGAAATCGTCAACTCAAATTAGGAAATTTGGTTCAAAATTGTTTCTTCAATATGACTGATTTAGGTCGAAACCGTTTTCCTAAATTATGAATCTGTTTTTTTAAGTATCTTGATTTATGATGTTTGCAACTTTGACACACATTTTTGGTTTCCTTCTTCAGTTATGTTGCTTTTCTTTATTTCATGGAATCTGAGAAAAAAGGAAGACTTATTTTTTATCAAAATAAATATTTTTTCTGAACATTTTGTTCCTATTATTCTGTGAAATGGGCCCATGTTAAGGATGAGCAGTTTCAATATCAAGAATCTCCTCAAAGTGGTATGTAATTAACTTTGATTTTTCATCTACCCAACATTCAATCATGTATATTTCTTTATTTTATGGAAACTGATTTTTTTGTGAAAAATATCTTGTTTTATGATGCTTGAAAATTTGAGATACAACAAAAAATGAAACTGAATTAAATTAAAGAATGTAACAAAAAGTGTGTCTCAAAGTACTCACATAATTGAATATTCGGTAATTGGAAAATCAACGTTAATTTCTCACCACTTTGATGAGATTCATCGTATTGAAACTGCTCATTCACAATATTTACTCCTTTCACAGATTAAAAAGAATAGATTTTTCGGACAAAATATTTCCTCCGGTGAAAATGAGCCTTGCCTTCGCTCCTAGATTCCATGAAATAAAGAAAAGCTACAAAACTGAAGAAACAAACAAGTAGTGTTTCTCAAAGTTTCAAGTAATATTAAGATAATCTTCACGAAAAAAACTCCATGAAATCTACTTAATTGAATGTTCGGTAGATGGAAAAAAAGTTGATTACTCCACACTCTGTTGAAATTCATCACTTTGAATTTTTTTACCGAAACAAATACCATACTATATTAGGTATAAGGGTTTTCTGTTAATTCAATGGACAGTTGGAAAAGTTTCGATGGAACACCCATCATCTGCTATCTGCGATCTACCAATATCTCTATTTTTTATGTTATTCTTTTGTTCACGTTTTCTGATTTCTAATGGTCTTGATGTTTCTCCTGTATAAGATTTTCCACAAATACAGGGACATAAGGAATCAAATTTATTAAAATTGGTTGTTCTTGACGGTTTTTTTTCTAATTGTTTCTTGTTTCAGAGACTGGGAGAGAAAACTCAAATTCAGTTTTTAGGAAAATGCAGAGACCTCCTAGACAATAATTCAATAGATATCTCATAGAGGGCGTTAGTTTCACGGTTCGTACCAAGTTGTTTCAAACATACCTTTTTTGATATTAGATTTATTTAGCTAAATTTCAGGCGATATTGAACATCATTCATTTTTACACCAAAAAGGTATTCCTGATGAGATTCGATACTGTGCACCGTTTTCGAAAGTTTTTGATTTTTTTGATACGTAATTCAATCAGTCATCTCTTAACGCCACCGAAGAATCAAAAGGAGCAAATCTCATCTAAAAGCTCGATTTTTTCCGTGCAGCTCGAGTCTCCGCTAAATGGGTTACGACGGAAAAACAAATTTCCCGGCTGTAGCGGCATCGATACTCCTACAGAACAATTGGCGAGATTATTAGCCTCATCCAACAAAATACAATCTGACTCCTTGATTTTTCTTTTATAACCATCAGGTTCCGTCATTAGCATTTTTGATCCATTCCAATCATGTGATTACCGGTATTGGAACACCCATGATCTGCTATCTGCGATCTACCAATATCTCTATTTTTTATGTTATTCTTATGTTCACGTTTTCTTATTTCCAGTGGTCGTGATTTTTCTCCTGTATAAGATTTTCCACAAATACAAGGACATAAGGAATCAAATTTATTAAAATTGGTTGTTCTTGACGGTTTTTTTGCTAATTTTTTCTTGTTTCAGAGACCACCCAGACAATATTTCAATAGATATCTCATAGAGGGCGTTAGTATCACGGTTCGTACCAAGTTGTTTTGAACATAACGTTTTTGATATCAGATTTATTGATCTAAATTTTGGGCTATCTCAAACATCATTCAATTTTCCACCAAAAAGGTACTCTTGATGAAACTCGATACTGTGATTTTGGAATATTTTGATTTTTTTGGCACGTAATCCAATCAGTCATCTCTTAACTCCAGCGAAGAATAAAAAGGGGCAAATCTCATCTAAAAGCTCGATTTTTTCCGTGCAGCTCGAGTCTCCGCTAAATGGGTTACGACGGAAAAACAAATTTCCCGACGGTAGCGGCATCGATACCGCTGCAGTTTCCTGACATCAAATTATAAACGCCCAGCTCCGCAGCCACTCCACAGGTGATGCGCCCCAGGTGGATTTTCTTTGATTACCTGTTCCAATATTATTTTTAAATTCATTATGATAATATCGACGGCTGCCTTGGGGGGCTTATATATCATTAGATGCTGCTGCAACTTCCCGTTTCTCGATACGAATTTTTCCGGTGTACGCCACTTTTCTGTCCGCGCTGTTAAATTAGATTTCTTTCAGATATTTTTACATTAAGTGGACCTGTGGGAGATCGCAACTGGCGACTGTTAGGAAAACAACGTTTCGAATCGTATCTTCACCTCCGATTGTCTGGGATTCACAGTCTGATGCATTCGTATGCAAAAATATTCAATATCGATATGCTAATACATGATGTTCCAACTTCTTATTTATTTTAATTTTCAGACAAAAGAAATTTATTTTTCCGCAGATTTGGAAATCATGACAAATTATTGTTTAAAGTGGCGTTTGTGCCTGAATGATTATGAAACGAGGTTTCATGTTTTCATTTAAATAATCATCAGAAATATAGAAAATTGGGTGTCACTTTCGGTTCTTCTTCCTTAAAACATAATTTTAATCCTAGATATCTCGGAGTCAAACTTGATTCCTCTCTAAATTTCTATGCCTATTCAGACGATCTGCGTTTGAAGCACGGAATAACATCCTTCAGAATCTAGCTGGGACTTCATAGGGCGCTGATGTAACAAAATCTCGTGCGACAGCCTTAGTTTTTCCTGCGAATGAATATTGTTGTCCTTTTTAGTTGAACAGTGTTCATGGTTACCAGTCCTCTCAAATATTGTACCCCCCTACTTTGAATTTTTGGAACAAATTTATTTCCTTTTTAAATTAATTTCCCATTTTCTCCTATATTCCAGATAATAAAATCCCTAGATTGAAGTCGCGTAAACCATTTTGGTCAAATTTTTTAATCGATGTGAATAGAGGCGACAAAGAAATTTGGCAATCTGAATGGAATACATGCAACTTTTTCAACAAAGATCTTTTTAACTGATCCTTCACTCAAAGTTCCTGGTTTAGACCTTCCCAGGAGGATATGGTCTGTTCTAAATCATATTAGATCAGATGGAATTCAGTTGAGAGCCCTAGTATGGGGAAGTTGAGGAGACCATAGAATATCTTATAAATGGTTGTCCTTCTTATAAATTTCAAAGTGTTTCCGAGACCATACATAAAGTAACGAATGCATCATTTTTGAAATAGGTGGTAAATTTATTCTATACGTAAGTTACACTAAGTTTAAATCTTGTTTTTTTTTCGAAAGCTTTGTACATCATTTTTTTTTCAATTTGTTTCCCACCGGGAGTGCTTATTGGAAGTTTATGGAGAAATAATTATTCGATCAATTTCAAATTTTGTGTGGAGATATAAAGCCAAGTAGACCTTCCTTTATGATATAATTTTGAATATCAACGACCGCTATCACCGGAAATATTTCATATTTCAAATGGAACACCCTGTGTATGCTACATTCATTTTATGTATCATTCCCCATAGCCATCTAGAGCCGTTTTCGAGTAATTCACTGTTTTGTGAAAAAAATACAAATTCTTGTAGAACACTGAAAATTCAATGAAAGCGCAACGCCTAATCTCAGATCTGTTTTTTAAAATGGGTTACCGAAAAGATATTCGACGTAACTCTGTAGAGAAAATAACGTTTTGATATACTGAGAGGTGAAATGAGAGTGTCAAAGTTCGAATTCAAAGAAGCAAAAAACTCGGTTTTTTTTTCAAATGGAAACCGTATTTTTTTCACTCACTTATGAACGACCACTAGTTTTTTTAAACCTCATAATTAAATTGTTATGCAAAAATTATAAATCAATGAAACTTCCGAAACTTTTATTCAAATATATCAGAATAGAAAATTGAATCATAACAAATTTTTAAAATTTCGTCCTCCTACTTCCAAACAATTTTCGCACCTTCTCAATAATTCTTGGTTGGTGGATTTCCTTATTCATTCTGGAACAGAATTCTGCCAATTCATTGCACGATAAATTCTACAGTTGGAACAAACCTGTAATATTTTGAATAAAGTCATACAGATTCTCATGAAAGGGTGAACATAGATCATAATTAATACCTCACATAAGTAATTATAATATGCTCGTTGCTAACAGTTATTTCTGAATATCTCGAAAATGGTACATTTCAGATTTAGAGCACCCTTAGAAGACTGCCTCTTTTGGAATTCAAACTTTGACACTCTAACAATTTTTCCTGAATATCTCGAAAATGGTACATTTTGGATATAGAGAACCCTTTATAAACTCTACCTATTTTAACCTCACAAATTGATCTGTGAGTGAAAAAAAAATAGTTTCCATTTGAAAAAATCGAGTTTTCGGATTTTTTGAATTTCAACTTTGACACTCTCATATTACTTCCCAGTATATGAAAACGTTATTTTCTCTACAGAGTTATGTTGAACATCTTGTCAGTAACCCATTTCAGAAAACAGATCTGAGATTGTGCCTTGCGCTTTCATTGAATTCTCAATGTTCTACAACCCTCAATTTGTAATTTTTTTCGAAAAACAGTGAATAACTCGAGAACGGCACTAGATGGCTATAGGGAGTGATAAATAAAATTAATGTGGCATTCGAAGATCTATCCGAAAAAGTTATAATATACAGGATGTTTTATTTGAAATAAGAAAGTTAATATCACTTCCGGTGAAAGCGGAAGTCATTGATATTCAAAAATATATCATAAATGAAGATTTTCTTGGCTTATATCCTCACACATAATTTGAAAATGATAGAATTATTATTTCTCCATAAACTTCTAATGGGTACTCTCGGTGGGATACCCTGTATATGCAAGAAAAACTCTTAAATTCCAGAGAATTGAGCTTAGGTCCATTATCTGAAAGTAATATTGGTGGAATACCTTATCTACTGGAAATTGATTGATTATTGGCCTAATAATTATTGCTTTTGGATTTGCAACTTTAAAATTCAGATGCTTAATATTAAAAAAAACGGTATTCATGAATCACCCTGTATAATGTTGAAAGAGTACCTGAGTGATCACATATGTCGTCTTTGTTTTTATGATAATTGTATTCTTGTTTAAATCTTATTTTTCTTTATGATCACATTATTGACTTTTCTCATGAAGATTATCATTAATATCATCTCGAAAGTAACTGGCTCAATAAATTCGAGAGTATCATATTCAAAATACTTATAAAAAAGGAAGTTAACAGTTTTTCTAATACAAGTGCAGAAGGCATTGATATTCTTCCACGGAGTGGCAAGTTTCTGAATGAACGAGTGTTAGAATGAGCCTTCTGTTCGTGCATTAAACGATATTTCCTCTTATTCATTGAAATTTCATTGAAATAAATGGAATATTTCCAGAAATGTTGTTCAGTAATTTTTGCATTGAAAAATTTTTGATTGCAAGAAGAAGATGCTGGAATGAACATGTTTCCAGAATGGGCGATGAGAGACTTGCCAAAATAGCACGGAATGGCAAGCCAGCTGCTAGAAGACCACCAGGACGCCCGCCAAAAAGATGGAAGGATAGCTGGTCATCTGCTTCTCAAGAGGTCACGTGAAAGGTGAAACAAGCCTTTGGCTTTCGAAAAGATGAAGAAGAAGAAGAAGAAGAAAAATTTTTGATTGGAAAAATTGTTTTCTCTCCCAAAAATTTGGCAGATACATATAAATAAATCCGCGGCAGGGGGCAAACATAAAATAAATAAATGAGTTTGACAATGGTGTTCTTCTATACAAGATGTGGCAGAATGAACGAATTTGACACAAAATGTGAGGATTGATAACCGGTTCTTTTTTCATATTTGGACGTATCATCGGTTTTCTTCAAGCTGCTATAGTTCTCGAGGTCACCTCAGTAGTCAACAACAGACATTCAGAAGCTGTCAATTCTTCGATATGGATCCCAAATCAAATATCAAAAAAAACTATTCTGCGAAAATGATTCGGTCTATATATTACCTAAAGCACTCAGGTTATTATTATGAAATGCCATTTGACTTACTCATCCATTACAATCTCCCTTTCGTGCACAACATTCAATTCTCCTTTTTGTACACATAACCAAATCATCAGTAGACACCCAAAAAAACCGAAAACAGTCATTTTGAAGTAAAATCTTCTTACTTTCATTGAGAAACGCTATCACCATCATTTTTATATACTGAAGTTCTCGTTTGTGAAATCAATACTTATCTGTTTGTTCGATTAGACTAGGTGATCAATACTTATCTATTTGTAGGAGTAGATGATTTGAGGTTGGATATATGAAATTCTTTATATTGCTCATATTTACTAACGAGAAAACGCCTAATATTTATTTTCGAAGATAGCACATACAGAGCTCCTCATTCATCAAGTCTAGACACCTTAATACGTTAGCTGTCTTCATATTCGGATTTTGGAGAAATCCATTTTTTATGCGGCAAGAAAAGTAATTCAACTTTTAACAGATAAGTGAATAACTGAATGACTTCGTAGGTATCCAGCTATAATCACATATTGACTTAATTATCGGAACACGAAAATCACGAAAATCTTTAGAATAGTATTCGAAAAAATCAAGCGCATTTCTGGAATTCAACACTTTTTTCCTAAAATATCATGTATATTTAAGGAAACTGGAATTTCATTCAAGCCACTGATTATATGAATTTTCACTTTCTGCGCACATTTCTGAACCAACAAATAATGCTGTCACTAACAAAAGTTTCAAAAGTAGACCTTTAATTTATTTATTTATCGTATGACACGAATCATATACAAGAGAGTTTTAATGTTATTTAATAAAATACCTTTCACCATCCCCGCAGCCATATCCATTTTCCACTGTTGACTTAGTATATATACTATAAAATTAAATAAACTATAATTTAATGTAGTACCTAATATAATATAATAATAGTATATGTATTGTGATATATATATATATATATATATATATATATATATATATATATATTCTTATGAAAATAGAGAGCTAAAATAATACAATAAATGTTGAAACAAAAAGTATTGTGATACATCGAGTGAAAGGTAATTTGATTACCTTTTCGATGTGAGTGAAATTAGAATTAGTTAAGCTGTTTTTTTATTGAAAAATCAGGAAGTAATCTACAATTTGTCATTGAAGAGTGTGTACTGCAATCAGACCTTTTTTCTTTAACTAATTGTTACTGAGGGAAATTCACAGATCCATTGATTTGTAATTGCAAAAACAGGCTACCCATGCTTTTTTTGTCTTTCATCCTTTACGTTCCACACCCCTCTAGTGGTTTTTTTTTCAAAGAGGGTTAAAGGTATGGATTGTGATATATCAAATGAAAGGGCATTCGATTGCACATTGACCGGTGTGACTGAAAACAGAATTGCTATATGATTGTTTTCATCACAAAACCTGTGATTGAGAAATATCCTCCTACCTGCCGATATATATTTATCGAAGTTAAAGAAACGCCTGCAGTTTTTGTCTATTCGAAGAATATTGCTCGTGATAAATCGTATCAAAAATCATTCGATGACCGATTGTGTTATGTGAACGAAAATAAAATTTTATCTGTTGTTTTCAGCAGTTTCCGTCATGATGAGGAATATTGTTGAGATTTTGAATAGTTTTCATTAGAAATGTTGAAATGTGATATATATGTACACGAAGAATTTCTGAAATAAAAATTCATTGAATTTTTATTAAAATATTTATATTTGTATAATTTTTCATTTTCTTATTATTACGTTTTTATAATTTATTCATTATTGATCATTATCTTCGTTATCCATTAGGAAGAAAAGTTTTAGACATTTTTAGTAGAAAAAGTACTGAATTTCATCTTAAAAATGGTTAAAATTGTAGAGGAAATCTTTTTACCTCAGGTAAACCATGATTCAACTAAACAATTGTAGCACGAAAGTTTTTCGTCTACCATGAAAAAGCCATGATTAAAGATGGCTAGTTTTGATCAGTTAAGGACGGTGTTCTTGTACTATTTTTCATGTGGTATTCGATTTTCTCTATTTCAGAATCGTAATGAACTCATTACAGCATTATTTTCAGATATATTCTTCGTTTTGTGGTTTAACAATATGTACTTTTGATCCTTTCAAATTTCGAAATAATATCAATTAAATATCTGTCAAATTTTGTAAGTTACACCTATTGCCAAGATACAATACAAAAATCACTATGATGTAGAATATGAATTTTTTTGAATTTCGAGAGCATTTCACAAAACTTGACTTGAAGCATTGAGTATTAATATAACAAGAGCGGCATCCCAGTTCGAAGAAATGAAGCTTCTTTCAGATGAAGTTCCTTCCTTGGTTCATAGGGGCGCTGGTGTGTTTCAAGGAACACAAATTTCAGCCGCTGGCATCTGGTGGTGGGTAGATGAATTATCAGTTTTAAATTTTTTAGATGATCAGGACCTCATGAGAATATGATGCAGTTACAATATGATTGCTGAATCTCAGATTTTTTCCTTTAATCTCTATTTTCTGGAATGAAGGTCTTTATAATCATTATTTGGTTGATTAAAGAAAAAAGAAATCTGGGAGTATTATTATATCTTCATTCTATTTTTCAATGATCAATGAATGAATAAATAGGCAGCATGGTCGGAAAATGATAAATATTCCCATTATGAACGAGTTCAAGTGGGCTATGAAAGTGATGATTGCATTATCGTATTTATTTTGTCCTTATTTAATAGATTTTTCGCTAGTTCTTATTATACTACTCATGTTAAAAAATTCTGGTGCACGGAAAATGAGATCTGTAATTTCAATGATATTCAAAAAAGTAGGTATTTTTTGAGTTAGATCAAAATGAATAGAATTCATTATAAAAAATTTCATTGTGACTGTTATACAACGTCTTTTCCCGCATATTGATACCTGAAAATTGATCCCCATTTGGAGCAAATACATAGTTTATTTTGTGAACTTTCCCCACCGAAATCGATAAGAGATAGCATCATATGATGCTTTTAAACAGCAAATTTTTAGAATAGTATAAAAAACGTACAATGAAGGACCAGTTTTTATTTTTCTACTGTATTCAGATGTTTCACAAAACGTCATTTGTTATATGTAATGAAATGTTATTGATCCTTTCTGACACGAAGTGTATAGGACAAGTCCAAGAAACATACAATATATACGATTAAAACTTCAAAATCAAAATTTACATGTCGATCATATACACTTCTAAGTTAGTAGGCTTTTTTTGCCAATAATTCTTTTACCGTTTTTCCATACTCCCGCCTATTTAGTGCCCGCACCCTCTGGGGTAAATGAGTATATTGTATTATTCTGTAGTTATATTTATAATCAATGCTCAAAGAGAGAAAATATCGTTCAATACTCGTGGCAGATGCCAAGTCCAACATTCATACGTCCGAAAACTGGCTCCTTCGTCGCTCGTTTTTGAATTTCGCATTTGTGTTGAAATACGATCCCAATTTGTTTTAGAATATAATATATCATAGCATTTCAACTGAAATTATATTGTTTTCTTGTCTTTAAGTTTCAGTCATGAGAAAATAGCGTTCTAATTTGAAAAACGAAAGTTATGACCAATCTTGATGCCAATTTTTGACCCCACATTTGGAATACCTTGTGACAAGTTTTTCAAAATTTCAAAATGTACAATATTTCCACAGTCTCCGACTTCAAAAATGTGAAAACGTTTTATGCTAAAGATATTTAGAATAAGAATAACAAACAAACATAATATCGAATACTCTTATCTCCCTTTTTTCTTCAGGTTTTTCTCGATATTTTAGAAAATATTATGACAAATGCAACGATTCGAATACGAATGTATTGACAATTGAATACTCTATTGAATTCGAAAACAAAATAATAGAAAAAAGTTTTTTTGAAATTTTTTTTTCATCCCCTGTGTAACTGAAAGTTGTCGGGCTGCAAGAATATTTTAGCTCGGTAGATAATGTCGAACAATATCATAATCCGAATTTTCAGATTTCAAATAGGTCGAGTTCTCCAGAAACGCTTAATAGACCGTCGAACTTGGTACACCCTGTATAGTAAGTTTTTCATTCAACTTATGAATGTAAGGTTAGTATTGATTGTTTTAAATTTCGAGATTGAGATAATTTATCAATGTAAATAATATATAATACATAAAGATATTTTTTCTAAACAACATATTCATTAGACAGATGTACTCTACTATATGATAGAGATACGGCATTAATCTGTATATATAAAAATAAATTGCTGTGCGTTAGGTACGCTAAAACTTGAAAACGGCTTGACCCATTTGGCTAATTTTGGTCTTGACTTATTTGTGGAATTTCGGGGAAGGTTTAAAAAGTGAGAAAATATGAAAATGCAAGGTATTTGATATGGTTTTTTCTCAGAAATGTAGGTGATCGATTATCATTGATTTTCGATGATCATCGATGTTTGGCAATTGAACATCGATGTTTTAAAATTGATATTGCATTATTAATAACATGTATTTCTCGATTTCATTAATTTCTTCAAGTGAGGACGACGAAATTTGCACAAAACACCAAAGTTATCAATAAATAATAGGTAAATAATCAATTAATATTTCGATAAACATGGGGTATCCTGTTGGGTTATCCATGTCAATATCGGCTTCGGTGACCATTTGTGAAAGTGACATTTGAAGTGTCTAAATGTAAAACCAGACATTTGATGTATGAGCCGTTCCGAGCAAAACGAGAAAAAACCTGCAAAAATCATAGTTTTGAATTGAAAAACTCCCAGTTTTGACCATTTGAATTACGAGTAGAGGCTTTCTATGGTCTACTTATGAACCTGAGGGTATGAGAATCAGATTGCCAGCAACTTTCACTATTGTAATCCTTCCTTAACTCATTTTTTCGGAAAATGTCAAATGTCTGGTTTGGCGTTTAGACGCTTCATTTCAAGTTACGTCCTCTTTTTGCAGTTGATCTTTTGTGGTAGATACAACTCACCTCGAAGTGTGCGAAAACTTTTTTGTCAACTTGGTTCATTTCAATTTGCGATGCCGAGAATAAGAAGACCTGACAAAAGAAACCGCGTCACGGGAGGGCCCATGCATTGAGGGTGTTGACTGATTATTCAATTACAAACATAATTTCAGTTATTTAGGTATAGGACGTTATTTATCGTTATAAGTCCAATGTTATCTTCGAACACGAAAAATTTTGAGGAAGCCTAGATCCTGATTGCCACACAGCCTACCATATCCAATTGTATTTCCCTAACTTTTCGTATATACAGGGTGTCCGGGGAATAACTGTACATACTCTTACCAGATATAGAGTTGGACTAGGTGATTACTGATTGACTATAAAAAATTAATTTCTGGATTTCTCTAGAAAGCTACAGGGTGATTTTCCAATTTCATGGAAATACTTAGACCATCATCAAATCCAAACTTATTGACGGATATTATTGAAACTTAGGAGGTTATTGGCACAAGCTGAGGTCGAGACAGAAAGATATCAATGATTTCATTATTCCAGGGTCGGACTCATTATCTCCATTTGAAGTGTTGGGGGTAAAACAAACACTTTGTATTTCGAATTACAAATATTTGATTCGCTTTTTAGAAAGAAGCTGAATTATGCTCCAATTTATGATATCGCTCAAAGTTGTCACATCAACAATTATTTTTTTATGAATTTTTCAATTTGGCTGAAGTTCGAAAAATTGAATTTTTCACCATGAAGAGAAATGAAAATCTCAGGTTTGAATACAAAATGCGAAAGTATTAGTAGAAAATTTTCAAAAGAGTTCAGAGCTTCAATAGGCACATTCCATAACGAAACAAAAACAAATGAAAGAAACTTAAATACAGTAAGGAGTACCTAATAAAAATGAAAATAGGTACGAATGAATTGCTGAGTCAACGTTATTTCAGAAGAGGTTCGAAATGACAAGCATTAGCTTGTATACATTTCTCTTGCCGATTTACTAATTCAGTTAGAGGTTTTTACATTGGAAGAAGTGTCACTTTGGTTTATATCTTTGTTGTCGAACACCCGGTATACATACGAATAATTTTGAAATATGCTTATGTATACCCTGTTCACTTGACCAATTTTTTTTTTGGTATACCTTCATTTACTCCATCGTAATGAGATCCGAGTCTGGGGTGGCCACCCAGTATATCAACGAATAATTGTAGTCTTCCTCACCTTTAGTAACCTTTTAAAGAGAATTTATTATTTATTTTCTACCTCCACAAGAAGACTAAGTCCTGTTTCGGGAAATTAATTCTATTTTTCGAACTCTATCCGAATTCAAAAATTCATAAAGAAATAATTGTTGATGTGACAACTTTGAGCGATATCACAAATTGAAGCATATTTCAGCTTCTTTCTAAAAAGCAAATAAATTATTTGTAATTCGAAATACAAAGTGTTTGTTTTACCCTGAACACTTTGAATGAAGATAAATGAGGCCGGCTCTGGAATAATGAAATAATTCATATTTTTTTGACTTGACCTTAGCATGTGCCAATAGACTCTCAAGTTTCTAATTATCCGTCAATGAGTTTGGGTTTTATGATGGTCTAAGTATTTACATGAAGTTGAAAAATCACCCTGTAGCTTTCTAGGGAAATCCAGAAATTAATTTTTTATAGTCAATCAGTAATCACCTAGTCCAACTCTATCTCTGGTAGGAGTATGTACAGTTATTCCCCGGACACCCTGTATATACGAAAAGTTAGGGAAATACAATTGGATATGTTAGGCTGTGTGGCAATCAGGATCTAGGCTTAGTCAAAATTTTTCGTGTTCGAAGATAACATTGGACTTATAACGATAAATGAAAATATGTTGAAAAACATTTAAGTACTCCCATACCCAGCAACCCTCCATTACAACGTCAAAAATCGTCGGATACGTCACAAGGCAAACCGCACCGCTACACCGTGTGCACAAAAAAAGTTGAGATAGCGCCCGAGGCGTCGCATACGGGGCAACAACCCCCTCTCGTCCTAGTAGGCTGCACGCCATTCATCAGTCAGTCATTCAATAGAATCCCGCAGATAATCCTAGCCTAAACGCTACTATAACTCGACCTCCCCTAACCTGGCCTTTATTAAGTACGCCCTTGGGCCGAGCACATCCCTCGCAGGGGGCTGGGGTTGCCAAATTTTAATTCGCACTGATTTTTACGTCAATATCCGACGGGTGCTAGAACGAGAAGATATGGATTACATAAATGGAATTATGATAATAAACGGGGGCTGAGTGTGGCACGGATGTTTATGAGGAAAGGGGATGGTATGTTTTTGTAGAATCGGGATCCCACGCGAAAGTAATAACTTGAACAAACGCTCGTTAATCCTTTTTTAATTGATTCACTATTGACCATTCATTTTTCGTTTTCTTCTTTTGCACCATATCTACCGATTTGTAAGTCATCTTCCTAGCCTACATTCATAAATATGTTCTTATTATATTCAGTTTCCGTTTTCTTCCATTTTTCATGTATGTATGCATAATTTTCATAATTTTGATTTCTTTGGATATATTTTCTAACATATTTCTATATTCTTGAAGATTTTTAAAGAATGATTCGGTTGTGACATGTTCTTTCGAGCATTTAGGCCGTCGTCGTAGATTAGTTCTCGACGTTTTGCCAGTTCGAGTGTCTGGCATCTTCAGGAGTTATATTTCAGGAGATGTTCTCACTGGACTGAACTCGAACTGGCGAAACGTCGAGAACTAATCTACGACGACGGCATAAATGCTCGAAAGAACAGGTCACATTGAACGATGGCCGCGGGTTTTTCTATCCATGACTTGCTTTGCTGTGAATATCTCGTATCTTGCTTCATGCATGTAAAGTTGCGTGGAAGCATTAATTTGAATCTGTAAAAATATCTTGGAACCAAAAATATGCTTCTTATCATTTGTGCGTCCCAAATCCTCCTAAGGAATCATGAATTATGTTTTACTGAATAGTTCCAAACATTACAATGATATCATTTTTTTCAAATTCATATATGAAATTGAGTTCAAAATCACCTACTCTTTCAAGATGAAGGCCTTACGAGGTGTTGTCGAGTGGAAAGTTATCAATTTTAGGTTATTGAATCATTATTATCCACAAAGATCACAGAAAATTATAGCTATAATCTCTACAGGAACACGAAATTTTGAGGTATTCATCCTATTCTGTACCTTTTATTCAATGAAAAATGATGAAATGATAAATATGTTTGAAGGTGACAAGTGCCCTGATTCGGCTGCTCTGAAATCCCAGGTAGTATTTGGATACATATTATTCATATATATGGATATACACGGTGTACCAAGTTCGACGGCCTATTAGACGTTTCTGGAGAACTGGACCTATTTGAAATCTGAAAATGGGGATTATATTGTTCGACATTATCTAACCGAGGTAAAATTTTCTTGAACCCTGACCAATTTCACTCATACAGGGTATGAAAAAAATTTATTTTTTTGTTTTTTTCGTTTCAAATTTTGCTAGAGTATTCAATTCTGAATACAATCCTATTGAAATAATTGCATTCGTCGAAATACTTTTTGAAATATGAAGAAAAAACTGAAGAAAAAAGGGAGATGAGAGTATTATGTATTATGTTTGTTATTCCTATTCTAAACATCTTATCCACAAACCGTTTTCACATTTTTGAAGTCGAAGACCGTGGAAATATTGTAAATATCTAGAATTTTGAAAAACTCGTTACAGGGTGTTCCAACTGTTTGGTCAAAAATTGGGATCAAGATTGGTTCATAACTTGATTTTCGAATTAGAACCCTATTTTTCTTTGTTTGCGTTGGATTTTGCGGCATAAAATATGATAGTTTTCTAACATGTTATTGCTCCTAAAATGAATACCCCTCGAGTTATTCAGGATTTTTTGATTTCATGTCGTACCTATATAGAGTCAAATTCATAAAATCTGTTTCACATCAACAATGATGTGAGGTCATAGAATATAAATCATTCCAATCATTCACTATATAGTGACAGACCTTTTCCTGAATTTATCATTGTAATATAAAATAGATTTTATGAATTTTACTCTAGGTTTGACATAGAATCAAAAAATCCTACTATCAAGCATTTTTCTTTAAAAGATTTCGTATAGCTATTAAAAAATCACCAATTAGAGTGTCTCCTAGTGAATATTTGTAAGAGAAAATGAAATGATTCTTGGTGAAATCTCGTCAAATACGCATTTTTCGAGTTATTAATCATTCAAAAAATATATGCCAGTGAAATTGTAAAAACTGGCTACTATTTAATAGTAGCTGAGATACGGTGCAGTCTCAACCCAAATGGAACACAGTTAGATTTTACCATGCGTTTTTCATTCGGTGCCATAATATGGAGATCCTGTACATTACATACATATATGAGAACATAAAGTCAAGGGAACTCATTACGAAAAATGATATCAAAAAGGAATTACTATCAATATTCAAAAATAATAATCAACATAAAAAAATTTATAACATGTATCTAAAACCCCCACGCTGAAAAAACTAAAAACAAATTCAAGTTGTCGAAAGAGTCACGCAGCCTCCTTGAAAAAACTTTACAATTCCTTATTGCCCCGATTCAGCTACTCTCACGATCCTATTCCAAATCTAAATGATAGTAGGTCAATCGCTCCTCCCTTTAATATACTCGTATATAATATAATATAAGCGTAGATTTTATAATTTCTTGGTTGAATTCATACTTATTCAACCTGTCATATCTCGCGAAATTAATTAATTTTTATATGAATTCATTTATGTCAGTTGACAGCCCTCGTCTATTCTGGACGAAAACGTTAAAAAAGTTGGTTATTGTGGCTTGTCCGGGGAGGTTGGACATATACCATCGCGGATTTTTTCAAAGAACTTTTCGAACAATACAAAAACGTCCTCTATCTCTTATAGTTTACCCAGCCTCGTCCGTAAAAGCCTGAAATTAACTGGTCGATAATAGTATATTATTTAACGAGCAGTAATGCAAGTCATAACTCCCGCAGATGAAGTTTGCAGCGCGAGACGGAGGCGAGTGCTGCAATTCATCAAGGGAGTTATGACCATTACTGCAAGTTGAATACTATACTTTATCCACAACTATAATAATATACATTCTTACTATCACACATCATTCTTGAAAATTTTTGATACACCTTTATATTTATTTGTTTTGGGATTTCCCGCGGGCAATAAATTCTGTACCTACTGTAGAACTAGCTGCTTGTCATATTTCTGGAAGTGTACCTACATAATATTTCATCCTCACTATCGGAGGTCTTATTCAGAAAAACATTCACAACAATAACTAGGTGGCAACTAAATTTGAAAACGTCAGAATTATTCAAGTGACATTACTCCCATCGATAACAATAATGAGATGTTCGCTCTCTGTTAACCGGCTCGTACAGAAGCACAGAAGTAGCTTGAGATTCGGTTGTCAAATAATTCTATGAGTCTATTCTGATTAATCACAGGGAGTTATAGGCGAGAATTATTATAACTCCCGCTGTTTGTTGATAGATACTATTAATTGCTCAAATGCAGCTGAATAATGAATACATTATTCAATAGGAGTGGATAAACGAATTTATATTTCTTCTTATATAGGAATGAATTCTCTACTATAAAGTAAAATTTTCATCAGAATTGGACAGCTGGTTCCTAAATTCTGTGAATAAAAACAAACAAACACATTTTTTTCTCGTGAGTGTTGGAATTGCCTTCTGCAACGAGTATAAAACGATATTTTCTCTATTTGAGTCAAGTTTTGTCAAAAGCTGTCGAATTTCAAAGAAAAACTCTGATTATACATTCTAGTGACTTTTGTATTGCATCTTGACGATTGGGTTGACTTTTAGGAAAATTGGCAGATTACGGAAGTTGAATTGATATTTGTTGAAAGTTGGTAGGATTGAAAGTCAGAGTTCACAAGCGAAAAACGAAAAACATGACTGCAAAAAATTATCTCTGATCAACAGTACAGTAGAATCCGTTTATTATGAGGCCGGCTATACTGACCAATCGCTTAAAATGACGCAAATGCAGTGTTAAGTTTGGTTTCAATCAAAACTCCTTACAATAGGGTCCGGATTTAATGACTTCGCTTATAATGACATGTCGCTTACAATGACATGATTTCAGATAGCACAACATGATTTTTCGAAAATTTTTCCGGTTATAGTGACCGCTCGATCGTTTTCTCAAGTCACTCTACCCTTTTTAATACGATGAGGTTTGATAAGATACACGCCTGCCGACATGCTTTTTAGTATAATCCAGATTCTTGAAGAGATTATTGATGTTTTGTGGACAAAATGACATCCATTGAAGCCAATTCTAAGTTGTAGAATGATGTAAGAAGCTATTACTTCAAGTCGAAGAAAGAACAAACGCAAACTAAAATTTGAGATTATTTTTCTGAAAATTGAAAAAGTTCTTTATATTTAGTTTTTTCTTGTAAGAGAAGCTATTTTTTATTTCTTCAACGAAACAAAATCTGAATAGGTCGTTCTTTCCTTAAACTGAATCCAAGAAAAATATCAATTTTGCTGAAATTCTGCTTTATGTGACTTCCGGTTATTATGACGTATTTTTCATTTCCCCTCGATGTCATTATAAGAGTATTCTACTGTATGTATCAATATCTTCTCCTCTTCGATGCTAAACATACCAAATCACACGCATGGATTCCTCCACCAAATCCACCCATAACTGAGTGTTTCGGCATCCTTTCTCATCCTCAGAGTCATCCAAATTGCATACGAAACGTCCGATGGAATCATCGCGAGCTCATCCAGCCGATCTGCTCGGTCGGAACGCTAGCCTACAGCTTCAATTTCGGCCCTTTTGATCTGCCTCAAGTTACGCCAAAAATTAGCCGCAAAAGCCTAGGTTCCACTTGTGCGTTTGGCTTTACGAATGGACGTAACCAACCACAAGCTAATTGCTTCCTCCTTACTCTCCGGCCCTATTATGGCTGCACACAGGTATATTTTGTTGCATTTTCCCACATTCTGAAGAAAACAGTTCATTAAGCCGGTTCGACAATGCTGCGAGCCGCATTAAAAAGCTGGATTTCTGACGACACAAAGGTAAGATGGAGATGCGGGTCGTTTCGGAAGTTTTTTAAACCATTAGGGAGTCAAAGACGTTGAAACTCGAGAGCAGATATGCCAGAGCTCTTGTAATTCTACCCCAGTTGCCAACCTAGATTTGCAACTATGAGTGAGGATATCGAGGACAGTGTCGGATCGAGAATATTTGACATGGGAAGCCATGTTTTTTACCCCGCAAAAACGCCGAAGGTGCTTCCTAAAAAGCAGAAACAATCTATAAATTCTATTAGAAATTTGTTCATTAAAACTCAGTAATCCTGCTATTTTGGAATCGACGATTTATTAGACGGTAACGAACATATTCGATGTGAGTCTTTGACTTGTACAATTGGTAAGTAAAAGTATTCTTGAAATCTTGTGAATGCACTTTTTTCAAGTTGTTATTCATTAATAAATTTAAATTAGGAAAATTAAAAAAAAAATATTTTAGCTGAATGCAACTCTGTTCAAAAGATCTAGTGCCCGGAAAGACTTTAGTGACATGTTTCCAGGGAGCAAAGGTTATTATGAAAGTTCAAAATGGCTATTGCTTCTTCTCAACGCTTGATCGGAAAAAAATGGTATTTCTTTTGGCCCCGAAAAAATCCACATAAATCGAGTAGAGATATTTCCACAACATTCAATGTCAACCATATATCGAATGTAATAGTATATTCTAAAACAAGTTGCAGAATGAGCTCCTATTCCAACACGAATGCGAAGTTCGAAAACGAGCGACGAAGGAGCGAGTTTTCGATAGCATTGGTGTTGGAATTGCCTTCTGCAACGAGTATTAGACGGTATTTTCTCTATTTCAGACAATTTTTGTGAAATACTCTTGAAATTCAAATGAAAATTCAGATTAGTGACTTTTGTTTTGTATCTTGGCAGTTTGTGTGACATACGAAATTTGACAGATCACGGAATTTGAATTGATTTGATTCGAAACTTGATTCGATCGGAGGTCAGTACTGACACCCAGAAAACGAAAAATATAACTGAAAACAATGTTGTAATGAGTTTCATTACAGCACTACATTTATTACTGTAATGAACTCATTACGATACTGAAATAGAGAAACATTATTATATCAAAATGAAATGCATCTCCATTGAATGATACCCACTCAAAAGCTGTTAGGAGACGATTTTGATAGGAGAAAAAATAACTAAAATATTGTATAAAAATGTCATAAGTAATAATTCGTAGACGTTTTGATTTCGGATGAGTGCACTTTTTCTCTTGAAGACCACGCTTATCGTCAAAATAGTAATCATCTTTTGCTTGAAGTCGCTAGAAGTTACTCGAAAAGACATTACTGGTAGGTTCAAAGGTAGAATTTTATTGTGAAGATTTTGTCGCTGAGATATGTGGGATACTGACGAGGCCAAATAAGACCGAAAAAGGTCTATCAAAATCTGGTTTCATTCTCCATTCGTCGGGAGGAAAGATATGTGAACCTATAAATCGAAGATGGTATTCATTTCTATGATTACTATGTTCAATTTATCTGTAAATATTATTGTTTTTTTTTTGAGTTTCTCTATTTTCCTCTTGTTACAAATAATTCTCAATGAGAGGGTTATTGGCTTCCAGACCGTATCCGAACTTGACTTATGATTTTGGTTTAATTTCTTATAGTTTATTACGCTTTGAAATGATATGTTTTCACTTCATGAAATATACAGGGTGATTCACATATCTTGATAGCCCCAATTTTCTCGAAAACGTCCGAATATTTTTTCATTCTGTGAATGGCGTTTTGAACAAGTCAATGTTGACTTGAGATGCGTATAAAAATCTGCAAAATATATTAAGACGCCAGGCGTCGCTGCGTTATAATTTTTTTTTTCCAGAAACATACCCTTTTTATCATGTCATTCGAAAAATAATTTCATTCTGTTTTTTTTTCGAATACATTCTATCCTTTTCTAACCTTCAGCGAACTGCAGAGTGTTTTATGTTAATTCTATTTCATTTATTTTTTTCTGTTTTGTGGTAGTATGCCTTTATTTGGAGACATAGATATGATTTTGTGCCTTGAATTCAAGAAGGCTAGTCAATGTGCCTCTTCAAATAAGATGAAATATGTGGCTACAGCAAGATGGGGCTCCATGTCACAACGCTGCCATTGTGAAGAGATATTTAGATCAAAAATTCGAAAAAGAATGGATAGGAAGCAATGGACCCATCAGATATCGCCAGACCTAACGCTCATGTATTATTTTCCAAGGGGTACCCTGAAAAATTTGGTATACCAAACTGACTCTAATGACTTGGACCATCTGAAAATAAGGATAAGAAACGCATGTGCCCAAGTAGACCCTTATATTTCGACCAATGTAACTCATAATGAAACAGGGAAATCATATAATTTATGTATGGATCATAATGAATCGAAATGTTTCGTTTGATATTAAAAAAATTTGTTTTATTGTGATAAAATATCACATTTAATTAATATTATGTTGAAGAAATAGTTTGTTACAATGCCTCCTTCATTTTACGAAACAAAATCATATCTAGGTCATCTAGCCATTATGATCCTCACATAATTTATATCATTTTCCTATTTCATTATGAGTTACTTTGGCCAAACTATAGGGGTCCATTCATTTTCGAATTCTTGATCTAAATATCTCTTCACCCTGGAAGCGTTGTGACATGGAGCCCCATCTTGCTGTAGTCACATATTCCATCTTATTTGAAGAGACAGATTTTTTTAGACAACTATCCATTTCGAATTTAAGTCACAAAGTCATATCTATGTCAGGACTACTACCATAATACAGAAAAAATAAATGGAATAGAATGAACATAAAACACGCTGCAAATCGCTGACGGTTAGAAATGGATAAAAGTTGTATTGGAAAAAAAATTCGGAACGAAATTAATTTTCGAATCAGGTATATTCCTGGAGAAAAAAATTCTGATAGTGCCATAACGCCAGGCGTCTTTATTTATTTCACAGATTTTTATACGCATCTTAAGTCATTGACTTGTTCAAAACGCCATTCACAGAATAAAAGAATATTCGGACGTTTTCGAAAAAATTTGTGTTACTAAGATAAGTGAATCACCCTATACAAGAATTATTTTTGTTGATTTCATTGAATGAAAGAGATATCAAAACGTTGTTTAACTTCGAAATTGACCTAAAAATTGTCATAGAAATGATTTTATTGAAATTCAAATCCAGGTTCACCTTACGAATTTTTTCCAAGAATATTTCACCACTTATAGACTTTATAATGGTATTTTGGCGATGTCGGTAAAGCAACATTCTTTGGACCACAAACATTAATAAGTTTTGGGTTATTTCAAAATGAGCGCAAAGAAAGATGTAACGTACTCAAATTTCATAAGTGAATAATCATAACATTTTTCGAACTTCACAATCTCAATCTTGATAGAAATATGCAAATTATGAAGTGCACTCGATTGATTTTTTCTCACCCCCGTAAGTAAAATAAAATTAAACCAATAACGGTCATAACTATTAATTCTCCGCCAATTCGAAGTGCCAATTACAGCAGGGATCTTCTCCCAAATCCCCCCATCTCAACTCTTTCACCCCTTCGGTCTCGGCAGCAATAAAAATCCAATTTATTTTTCCTACGATCGAACGCTAGGGGATAGGGGGGGAACGAAAGGGCCCGAGCTACATTAAATGGCGCGCTTGCCGAGGAAATCCGCTGAAATGTCAAATGAGCGGAAACTGAGCTTTCACGGAAAACCCCAACTCAAACTTTGGTTCGTCGTTCGCCAAACTAAGGCTTTTCCCATTAAGGGATTTAGCTACCTGCTGTCGATCGGCCATCTTGACAAAGCTCACGGGCTAAGGGGGGAACGGCACAGTCTCCCCTCGATACGGAAATTTGCATAATTGAAGCTGAGGTTTTCCGGTTGTTTGAAGTTGGAATTGATTTTTCCGTCGAGAAATCAAGGATGCCTGGAAAGGGAATCAGGTGCATTGCGTGGTAATTCGTTAATTAGGAAGTTGTCGAAGGTTTTACAATTAGATCGGCCACATTTGAAAGAGCTGCAGACGTAATGAAACGGTATACTTGACGAGCATTTTTTTCTGAAAGATTGTGTTTTTTCCCTATGATTTGTGAATAATGTCGTCTAACTGTCGGTATTGGCGTCAGCATTCCGGCATCAATTGCCGTCTTCAAGGGTCCTAAAGTGATGCTTACGGCAACAAATTAAGCAACTTACGAAAATGAAAAAAAGGTCAGCCCAGCACTTTTCATTTTATGTTCACAAAATTGTGCTTCTCGTAGCAGAGTTGTGCGGTTGTTATTCTCGCGCTAATTTATCCTAGAAATAGAAAAAATTGGAAGAACCCCAGCACTCTTTTTTTCTGACGAAAACTGTTTTATATGATTGTGCAGCAATTATGCCAAGTTGAGTCAAATTTTCAGAAAAAATCAACACGTTTTTTCTCATAGAAAAAATAAGAAAAATCAGAAGATGGTAGATAAATCAATATACCTACATAGTGTATGTGGAATTGGCCAAGAACTTCTGAATTTTCGAGGATTTTGCTAGGTGCGCTGTTCGTTCAACTCATTTTGAAAAGTTTCCACATAACAAAGCAGCACAAACGGATCACAATTCAGCAATAAAATTTCCTCGAAAACCGGACCTAACGCCCATGGATAACTTTCTGAGAGGTACCCAGGCAAGGGCCCAAGAAGGAGGATGGGGGGGATAATCCACCCCCCCCCCCCCAATGTTGAACGAGGTAGCCAAATTTTAAAAGCAGCCGAAAGATTTTCAAAGGACAGTATATGTATGTATAGCCAATAATAAATGGTATTCAACCCAATATTTTCACCATGAACCGAAAAAGATTCAAAGTGAAGATTGAGTTATGTGGTCTGTGGTGCTTCATAAAAAATTGCTAAAAAAATCATGAACAGAAAATGCACAAAGAACAACAAGTGTGAGAGAAAATTATGGGTTGTGACAATAGAATATCGGAAATGCAATTTATTTGTATTTTTTTTTTCAACTATGAAAACTGAAATTAGCTACGAAACACAAATCCAACAAAAAAAAATTGTTCAAAACACTAAATAAATCCTCAATTTCAAACACTAATTGCAATAAACTCTGTGAAGAGTTCGAAATCGCCAACTCAAAATAGAAAATTATGTTCAGCATTGTTTCTTCGAAGCCGTTTCCCTACTGAATTGGAAATCTGTTTTTTTTATTTTCTTGATTTTTTATATTTGCAACTTTGACACACATTTTTTGTTTTATTCCTTAGTCATGTTGTTTTCCTTTATTTCATGGAATCTGTAAGCAAAAGCAAGGCTCATTATTTATCAAACGAAATATATCTTTTGAACATTTGTTTATATTATTCTGTGAAATGGGCCCAGTTTCATTCTTTGGTTTATCTCAAATTTTCAAGCATCATAAAACAAGATATGTTTCACAAAAAAAGCAGATTCCATAAAATAAAGAAATATACATGCATGAATGTTGGATAGATGAAAAATCAAAGTTGATTACTTAGCACTTTGATGAGATTCTTAATATTGAACTGATCATCCCTAACATTCAATCATGTACATTTCTTTATTTGATGAAATCTTTATTTTTGTGAAAAATATCTTGTTCTATGATGCTTGAAAATTTGAGATAAACCAAAGAATGAAACTGAATTGAATTAAAAAATGTAACAAAAGGTGTATCTCAAAGTACTTCTCACAAAATATTATTCCATAAAATAAAAAAACTTACATAATTGAATATAAGGTAATTGGAAAATCAACGTTAATTTCTCACTTCTTTGATGAGATTCATCGTATTGAAATTGCTCTTTCCCAATATTCACTCCTTCCACGGATTAAACCACGGATTAAAAACAATAGATTTTTCAGAAAAAATATTTTATCTGATAAAAATGAGCTACAAAACTGAAGAAACAAACAAGTAGTGTTTCTCAAAGTTTCCAAAGTAACATCAAGATATTCTTCACGAAAAAAACAGATTCCATGAAATCTACTTCATTGAATGTTCGGTAGATAGAAAAAAAGTTAATTACTCCTCACTGTATTGAAATTGAACACTTTGAATTTTTTACCGAAATCAATATCATACCATATTATGTATATCTGCTCATTGTTAATACAATATACAGTTGAAAAATTTTCGATGGACTCATGCATTCCTTATCTTTATTTTCAAATAGTCCAAGTCATTGGTTTGGTATAACATATCCCCCGTGACATCTGGTGTTCCGCAGGGTTCAATTCTAGGTCCTATTCTGTTTTTAATCTACATTGCCGATATGTATAGGGAAGTTATGTGTGCGAAGGTGAATTTTTATGCAGATGATGTGCAGATGCGGTTATCTTTCGATCCTTCTGATGTTGAGGTTGCGGTCGAGAGAATAAATACAGATTCCAGGATACTCGATTACTCAAATGCAAACAATCTCAAGCTGAATGTTCGGAAGTGTGCCTCTCTGCTCTTTACTCGTGGGTCTTGTCTCGGTTCAGAGCAGATTACTCTCAGGGTTGGAGATGAGCGGATTCCGTTTGTTAAGAGCTGCAAGAATCTGGGTATTGTGTTCGACTGCAGGCTGAGATTTGTTGACCATGTTGCGCTGCTCGTGAGGAAGTCGTTTCTTGCTTTGAGACATTTGTACAGGAATCGGCGTATCCTGAGTTTTGTTTCGCGTAAATACCTCTGCGAGTCCCTGGTGCTGTCATTGTTGAACTATGGATTTACACTGTTCTATCCATGCTTGGATTACAGCACTAGATACAGGCTACAGAAAGTCCAAAATGCATGTTGTAGATTTGTATTTGGCTTGAGCAAATTTTCGAGGATTTCGTGTAAAATAAAAGAACTCCAGTGGTTAAAACTCGATGGCCTATTCAGATTGCAGCTGGTAGTTTTAGTTAAGAGGATTTTGACTTCGTCGGTCCCTCCATCTCTGCGCGAGAAATTAATATTTCGGGGTGATGTACATGACGTGTCTTTGAGATATAGGGATAGGCTTATGTTGCCCAGGTTTAGATCAGCCATGTTTCAGCGATCCTTCACCTATAATGCTGTTAATGTATATAATAGTTTTCACAGTTTTTTTGATAACTACTCCTTAAATGGTTTGAGGGAGCATCTGAGAGCACACTTACTGCTTTGTCAGTTGTAGACACATGGATATTTACTGTATGATTTTTTTTGTTTTTTATTTTTATTTGTTAATTTTATATCATGAATTTTTTTTCTTTTTTTTTTCTCTTATTTGTTCTAAGGGGTTAAGTGGAATAGCGTAAGCTAAACTTCGCCTCAAAGTTGTATTTTATTAAATACAAATAAAAGCCCTTTATTATTATTATTATTATTATTATATTTTTCAGGGTATACAGAAAGTAATCCATGGGCGTTAGGTCTGGCGATATCTGATGGGTCCAGTGGTTCCTATCCATTTATTTTCGAACTATTGATCCAAATATCTCTTCACAATGGAAGCTTTGTGGCATAGAACCCCATCTTGATTTAACCACATATTGTCCTATTTGAAGAGGCCCATTTTCTAGGAAACTACCCTTCTCCAAATTAAGACACAAAATCATATCTATGTCTCCAAATAAAGGCATAATATCACAATATAGAAAAAAATTAATGGAATAGAATTAACATAAAACACGCTACAGATCGCTGATACTTAGAAATGGAAAAAATGATGACACGATAAAAAAAGTATGTTCCTAGAAAAAAAAAGTTGATATAGCCACATCGCCTGGCGTTTCTTTCGCAGATTTTTACGCTCATCTCAAGTCAGCATTGACTTGTTCAAAACGCCATTCACAGAGTGAAAAAATATTCGAACGTTTTCGAGAAAATTGATGTTACGAAGATAAGTGAATCATCATGTACTACTGTTGAGCTCCTGTAGGAGCATCCTTCAAGAGGAAATATTACCAATCGAAAGATTTCTAGACGTAAAACTAGAAAGCTTCCATCAAAAGTTGCTATTCACTCAAATACACTCCCAGTCAATAAATTCCGGACAGGCAAAATTTTTGTCAAATTCAAAACCCTGTATCTTTTTTCGTGGTTCTCCGATTTTGTTGAAATTTTCACCAGGTATAGTATTGGGTCTTGTTATATTAACCTGAAATTTACTTTGCAAAAATACCTGCAGTTTATCCGTTATACAGGGTGAAACAAAACCTTGTTTTATACCCTTCATTTCTGAACACCCTGTGGTGAATTTGCGGCGGAAAATTTGATATCATTAAGTTTTAATTTGAAGTGTGACCTTTTCTTAACAAAATATTTTTTTATTTACGTCAATATCTGCTTTTAAAAAAGAGATACGCATTTTCAAAGAAAGTGTTGCATTTTTTCAATATTTATAACAATTTAAAATGTTACAATACCTTATCGACTAGCATGCATACACAAACATCTGAAAATGAATAGCGTGTATTTCCACCTCGCTTTCTCATCACTTCTACCATACGACGTGGCATACCTTCTATACATTTCCGAATTGCTTCTGGGGGAATATTTTCCCGTTCTTCAAGAAACGCTCTTCGTAAATCGGGCAAGGTGCCGATTTCGAACATGTCTACCTAGCATATCCCATACATGTTCAATTTGATTTAAATCCGGACTTCTGGCTGACTACACGAATCGTTGAATATTCGCCTCATGAAAGTATTCTGTCACAATCCGTGCAACGTGAGGCCTAGCATTTTTCTGCATTAACAGAAAGTGTTGCTTCCCCCAGAAGCAATTCGTAAATGCATTGAAAGTATGCCATGTCGTATGGTAGAAGTGATGAGAAAGCGAGGTGGAAATACACGCTATTAATTTTCAGATGTTTGTTTATGTTTATTAGTCGATAAAGTATTGTAATGTTTTAAATTGTTATAAAAATTGAAAAACTGCAACACTTTCTATGAAAATGTGTATCTTTGTTTTTTAAGCAGATATTGACGTAAATCAAAAAACATTTTGTTAAGAAAAGGTCACACTTCAAATTAAAACTTTATATCAAATTTCCCTCCTCAAATTTACCACAGTATAACGGATAAACTACAGGTATTTTTGCAAAGTAAATTTCAGGTTAATATAACAAGACCTAATACTATACCTGGTGAAAATTTCAACAAAATCTAAGAACCACGAAAAAAGATACGAGGTGTTGAATTCGACAAAAATTTTGCCTGTCCGGAATTTATTGACGGGGAGTATAGTAGAGCTGCTATTAAAGCATTGAGCTGCTATCATTGACTCGAAATTGGATAAGGAGTGACGGAGCAAATTGAATGTAAAACTCAAGAAATATAAAGTCTCTTAGATCTGGGTCTTGGTGGTTTTAACTGCGTAAGCTGAAGTTTGGCAAGCTCCATACAATGACAACAACCCAAATACCGGACCGATTTCCTTGAAGAAAAACTGAATTATTAATTGAAAACATGGAATTGCTGAAATCACCAGGGGAGTTCTCCAATTGACCCCTCACATACCTGAGCACCGCAGACTCAACTCAGACGAAGATGACTCCCACGGGAATCTTCCTTGATCTGCCCGACGATGCGGGTTAGTTCCGAACATCCTGTCCCACTTTCGATCACGAGTACTCCACCATGCGGAGGTACTTCTTCAAGTAACACTTCAACTTCGTGTGTGGTGAAGCAAACAACCACCTCGTTTCCGATAAAAGGTATCCCGCAGGGTTCCCATGTTCGAATATGTTTTCATATTTTTTTTATATTTTATATTTCACAGTGATTGAGTTTTGGAGTACTGTGTGTCATAGGACTGAGGGTAAATGTATCACCTGAAGTGGTGAGAGTATTTTGGGGTGGAAATTGCTCAAAACGTAAAATAGGAATTGGATTATTAGATGAGATTAGAAGATTTTCATTCAACTTATTCGCTTTTAGTAACAATACTCTTTCAAGAATAGATGTTGCGCGATTGTTCGAATTCTCTGCTGTAACTGTGATTGGTGATTGAAAGTTAGAAATTCGGTAGAGATATCAAAAATTTTTATATACACTGTGTCCCAAATTGGTTGAAACTGCACTGTATCTCAGCTATAATTGATGATAGAGTCATGCGGTTTTCGCGCCCTGTGTCACTTTGTAGAAAGTTCGAATTCACAAACGTTCCATTAATGGCAGCAAAAGGTGGTGAGTTCATGCGCACGTTGTTGATTGGCCCATCGCTCCCACTTCGTATCAACTTGATCATTATATATTATATATAATATTAACTTTTGATAATCGAAATAATCTCTGCCGGCAGAGCAATGGGCCAAGCAATGGGCGGTTCGAACACGTCAGTGTCAGAAATTCAGCGTTCGAGATACAATCTTAGACCAAGAATGCTCTGAAGATGCCTACCGCAGTTGTAGGCGAAAGGTTAGGTGAAATTATTCCTTCACATAATCCAAAATTGATGTTGGAAATTCAAATATCCTAGTTTTTGGCTCTTTTTTTATGTTTCACAAAAAGATTTTTTTTCACGAAATGTGGTTAAATCTTACCTATTTGTGTCTCAAACACATTGTTATTTTTTGATGCAAAATATTCATTTTTCACCTTTTTCTGAGTCAATATCGAAACAAAAAAATTTCTACTTTCTGATGGTATAAAAAAATTCTATGGTAAATGTTTTCAGAATATGCAAAGAACTTTGTTGCATCTATATTATGAAAACTGAATGTGACAGTGTGAAATGTGGCGACCGATAACATAGTTTGAAATGCATAAAATTCACACTTTAATTACTGGAAAAAACATAACATTACGTAGTACATGTTGGGCAAAATTGGTGATACATGAACTACAACTTTTTAACCGTTAGAAATAGAGGAAAATGAATGGCACATTACGGTCGTATTTTTAAGAGAAACTGATAATGCCGCCAACTTCATTCCTCTATCTTCTTCTGTTTTCGAGTTATAGGCCAAAAGTGCTAAAATGTTAAACTAAAACCTTATACAGACATTTTTTCATAGCAATCCAGTAGCTTAATATGTTTATTCTCAAGATGTTTATTTGCTGAGCTTTATCATAAAGTTGTATTTTCTCTTATGGAAACCATAGTTTATTATGACCCAGAAAGAATCTATCGAAAATTTTCAAACTGTACATTGAATTAACAGAAGACCGTTATACATAATATGAAATGATATTTGTTCCGGTAAAAAAATTCAAATTGATGAATTTCAACAGATTGAAAGGTAATTAACTTTTTTTACATCTACCGAACATTCAATTAAGTACCTAAATTTTATGGAGTCTGGTTTTTTTTGTGAAGGGTATCTTGATGTTACTTGAAACTTTGAGAACTACTACTTGTTTGTTTCTTCAGTTTTGTAGCAGCTTTTCTTTATTTCATTGAATCTAGGAGCGCAGGTAAGGCTCATTTTCATCAGAGGAAATATTTTTTCTAAAAAATCTATTATTTTTAATCTGTGAAAGGAGTGAATATTGGGAATGAGCAGCTTCAATACGATGAATTTCATCAAAGTGATGAGAAATTAACGTTGATTTTCCAATTACTGAATATTCAATTATGTGAGATTTTTTATTTTATAGAATCATCCCCCCATTCCTTTCTTGGGCCTGCCCCTGTCAAAATTTATCACTTACTCTTAGGCAAGTCAGCATACCTCAGATCGAAAGAGGATACTTTGGTCCTGAGGTTTTTTTTCCGCATCAAATTGAATGGTGTTATGGTACCCGGTCATTTACCTCCACAGATACTCATGTGAAATGGAAATGTTTTATAGCCATTGAAACTCATACTCATGCTGTGTTAAGATATATAATAATAATAATAATAATAATAATAATAATAATAACCGTCTTTATTAGGCGAAAGTTTAGCTATAGCTATTCTTACACTTTTACCTATCTACAAAATGAACATATACACATACTCAGATTTCCAAAAAATAAGGCTTACCACTATTAAAATAGTGACAATACTATACAATAGAATAATATAATCATTTACGACTATATCCTCTGGGATGTGGAAACCTGGCCGAATAAAATTAAGTTTTTGATATGAAGTCTAAAGCCACTCATTGATCTGATTAATTTTTATTATTTTTTAATTATTTATTTCTTTTTTTCTGAAGGTTATACAATGCATTTCGGCAATCGGCAAGGTAACTCGAAAATTAGATGCTACTGATAGGATATTACCAACATTATTTCGATTTTCACAGTCATCTGAGATAATAATAATTCTTGAACAGACTATAAATACGTGGTGTACAGGCTCTAGGTTCTTTACTTTTTTATTGATCCATGAATGAATTCTTTCCATAGCATTGTATATAACGTAGACGTAGAGAGATATACACTGGTTATAATCAAATCAACGTTTGCCAAATCAAACCCTGCAAAGTGAAGCCAATTCTCGTTCTATCGAATGAACAGTCTAATGTGGGGTTTTAGTTACTGGCACTGGGGATAATGTATGGCTTAATAATGCTGTGTTGAAAAGGCAGTTCACTTTGTAGCGGACTCTATCATTTGATCCATCTCTGACAAATGAACCATGTGGAAGTTTCCACAACCTCTAAGCTCCGGTCGCCTCTACAGCCTCTCGGTCCGGTGAAATCTAATGCTGATAAAAGGGAGGTCTTTCGCACAGATGTGATCCTTCTCCTAAGCCAACCATTGTAATTTGTCCGTGTGCATATGTCAGTTTTGCGACCCGTCGGGCATGCGAGTCTGGTAGTTTATTGTTAGCGGAGATTTCTGCCTTATTTATTTTGTAAATAAATGCCGAAATTCTAAACGCCAACGTCAAGGTATTTATCTGCTTTCCTTAGTTGATGAGAATGTAGATGCTGAAGTTAAATTCGGAATTGTTGGATATTTGGTAGGAGAACAAACCGAGGAGGTTTATTTTTTTTGTGGATTTCGGTCAGTTTCTGTTGATTTTTCCACATGAGGTGGTAGCGTTCAGAATGGGCGATTGTGTTTGGAGTAACATAGATAATACGTCATTGAATGTAAAGAAAAGTTTATGTCTTCGAAGAAGAATAAGGTTTTTCCGAACAAAAACTTAATGTTTTATGACATACAAGAACGTTATGAAATTTCAAAACCATTTTATGTTAATTTTTCCCGAAAATAAGACTTTTCCCATCACAACTTCGAAATATTTTGTAAGAAGAATCATCTCTTTTCCTATTCGAATAACATCTACGTATGAAACAGAGTTAAATGAAGACAATCTCGGATCGAAATTATAAAATGTCAGTCAGGCATTTTCATTTCTTAGAAATAACTACGCAAACAAAAAGCCAATAATGGTACCATAGTATGAAAAATTTAATTCAGATCACGATATATTGATAAGGATTTAAGGGCATTAAGTAGGTATTTATGCCGGATAATTTTTATATTGGTCGAGGCCATCAACATGTCATAATAATCCTGATAGACTAAGGATGAAAACCATTGTAAAAAGAAAAGAATATAACAAAAATGGAATGAAAAATAAATCACTGGAAATCGGGTAGTGAAAAGAGGTGAGCTTTTGAGGGTTGAACACAGTTTATCTCAATTTCTGCCAAAATTACAAGCCCTAGGGAAAAAAGTTGAATGAGAAAATTTCAGGTTATGAAGAGATTTATTGAGAACCCACCTTTTCATGTCCTGAACACAACGTAATTTTTTTTTTGAAAATATTTTTTCCCGTATTTTGAGTTCATATTTTTTTTATTATTTTCAATTAAAAATTCTCACGTCGAAATATCTACTTGAAACATACATTATTAACGTGAATGTTCTCACGAAATGTGAATGAAATTTGTATACAATGCAATATCGTACTTCTGAGCTCATTTTTAAGTAGAAGTTTCAAAGTTGCTCTTCTTGCAGAATCTTCAATATCTACAGGCACAACTAAATCAACAAATTTTTTTATAATTCCACAATCAACAAAACAAAAACAGAAGGAGTTAAGAACAGGCAAAAATTGGACAAGAAGCAAATTTCAATGACGTCTTTTTTATTAAGCATGCGAGTAACCAAAGCGTTGGCAATGTTTGCCGTTTACAAAAATCTTGTTAATATGTGAATACTAAAAAGCATTTTTAAATTGAAGTCATTTTATTATCAAAATAGAGCAGTTGTACAGAAAGTTTTATAAATATTAGTGTTGAAATTGATTCAATTTTGTTCATGAAATTTTTCAATTCGCTCCGTTCAACTCACAAAATTTTTTATTCACAAAATGAATAGTAACAAGTACAGAAGGCATTAATAATATTACACGAGATCCAAATTCACAAGCGAGCCATCAAATGTCGAGTTTTGATTGAATGAGTGTTTAAATATGCCTTCTGTACGAACTACAAATTTTTTTTTCAACAAGCTGTATCTCAGTGAAAAATGGTCGTATAGAAAATAATAAACAAAATTTTGAAGCTTGAAGACTCTAGTTACTGAAATTATTGATTAACCATTTTTCGTAGCACAGGATAAAGAACGAATAGAAAATTTTGAAAATTTTTTTTTTGCTCTACGCTCACGGAGAATTTTTTATAGTTAGACCGATGCAAATGTCGCATAAACTGTTCATTTAGCTCTAATTTGCTTTTTAATATTTTCGAGTAGGTATTCCGTTTTGAATTCTTTTTCACTCAACTGCCGATATCTCCGGAAATATTAGGCGCCTAGCGTGCCAAAAGGCGATTTCTTTTTTTGAAGAAAATTTTCTACAAAAATCTGTTTTGTTCAATTAAATAGAGATTTTTCTTCACCTGTCACATAAACGAGTAAAAAAAGCAAAAAGCACAAAAATGTGATTATGCCATTTTTTCGTTGATGGACTGTATCTTCTTCAATATTGGGGGGAAAGCTTAGGTTATAAAAAAATTGGCAGCCTGATGTTTTCCAAAATCCCCCCTCCAAATCGGTAGATCGATCGTTTCAGCGGTTTTCTTGGACCGATTGATTTAACATTTGAAAAAATTAAGAGAACCAGTTTTTTTTGCCTTAAACTTTTTAAATCGGAAAATTCTGTCGCTCAGAATTTCGCTTAACGAGCAACTCAGGGGTATCGACTTCAAATTCATTCCATGATTTTTTCTGAGGAAAATGAAGGTTTAATTGTATCCAATGTCCATAGCTCCAGTGGAGGTGGGTCAGAAATGGTTTCTTGTTTTTTTTTTTAATGAATTTTTTTTATCCTTATTTTATTTTGAGAACGAAATTTGACAAAATTCTTCTAATGTTAATTTTTTTCCAAATTTCAGAAATTTTTGAGAATTAAATTAAAAGTTCAATCGTTTCAAGAAAACTGCTGAACCGATTTAGGGGGGACTTCGGGGAACATCAGGCTGTACGATTTTTTTATAAACTAATATTTTTCACCAATAATGCCGAAGATAAGGTCCAGTAAACAAAAAATTATAAAATGGCATTTTTTTGCTTTTTTCAAGTTCATGTGACAGGTGAAAAAAAAATAATTTTTTAATTTAACGAAACAGATTTTTCTAGGAAATTTTCTGTAGAAAAAGAAATCGCCATTCGGCTCGGTAGGCGATCAGTAGTGCCAGAAATATCAGCAGTTGATAGAAAAAGGATCATTTTGCATTGAAAACAGGATATCTCGAAGACAAAAGGTTATATATCTGAAAGTCATGAAGAGCAAATTAGACCTGAATGAAAATGTTATGTGGCATTTGCATCGGTCAAGCTCGAGAAAATTTTTTCTTCATACTTTATCCGATGATTGCATGACTACCGGTACTCCGAAAAATTGTGAACCGATAAATTCAGAAACAAAAGTCTTCATGACCATTTTTCACTGAGATACATACTGTTGAAAATCACCAAAACATTTTGAATATTTTTCTGTTTCTTTAATTGTTGCCCGAAGTATATATTGACAATATTTGAGAAATTACGAATTCAAAATTATTGTATGAACCCGTAGGGAGACCGCCAAAAAGGTGGAAGGAGAGTTGGACCTCAAGAACGAGAGGAGGAAAATGGATGAAACAAGCTAGCAAGCTTTCGTAAAGTAGAAGAAGGAGAAGAAGAAGAAGAAGAAATTTTTTAAGTGCATCACGTTGCTTAGGTACCTTTTTTCAGGTTTTCAATGTTTATGGGGGGGAGTAATTACCCCCATTACCCACCCCCCCTCCCGTAATTCCGCCCTTTACTTCTTCGATAAAACGATGATTGTGGGGTATGCGTGGGATTGTCCATATACCCTTATTCTTCGAGAATCTGAAAAACGTTCATATCTGGATTCATCAGTGAAAAGGACACTACGCCATTGATATGTTGCCTTGACCATTCCACTCTTTGACGCTTATGGTCACGTGTTAATGGAAATCCTCTTAATGGACGTCTAGAACCTAGATTCACCCCTCTCAAACGTCGTCTGATGGTTTCGATGGAAACTTGGACCCCATCTGCATTTTGAAGAGTATTCCGTAGCATTCTACACATAGATGTAGGCTTTCTTCTCGCCGAAACGGTGATGAAACGATCTTGAGCAGGTGTTGTTTTTCATCGTCCACCAAGCCTTGGTCTTTCCAACCTGTGTCCCCGAACCTATTCCCAAGTCAGATATCACACTTTTGCTGAGTTGGAGCTTTTCCGTTACAACAACCTCAGTTAGGCCACCCTGTAGCATTCCGACAGCCCTATTAGACTCAGCGTTCGTTAATTTAGGTCTTGGCATTTTCAGAAAATTCGTTTCGAATCCAAGTCGTTAATAAACTGATTCCATTTCAAAATAAGAACATTCATGAAGCATATGCAAAGAACCAAACTCCAGAAAAAAGGCGACCAGATTGACGAAATGTCTCATACTGACTTTTTTTGGATCGATTCAAGTTGTTATTGACCTTTAAATGATTTTCTCTATTTCAGTATCGTAATGAGTTCATTACAGTACCAAAAGTAGTGCTGTAATGAAACTCATTACAGCATTGTTTTCAGTTCTATTTTTCGTTTTATGATTGTCAGTACTGATCTCCGATCGAATCAAGTTTCGAATCAAATCAATTCAAATTCCGTGATCTGTCAAATTTCGTATGTCACACCAACTGCCAAGATACAATACAAAAGTCACTAATCAGAATTTTCATTTGAATTTCGAGAGTATTTCACAAAAATTGACTGAAATAGAGAAAATACCGTCTAATACTCGTTGCAGAAGGCAATTCCAACACTCATGCTATCACTTCGCATTCGTGTTGGAATAGGAGCTCATTCTGCAACTTGTTTTAGAATATACTATTCTCTATTTCAGTATCGTAATGAGTTCATTACAGTACTAAAAGAAGTGCTGTAATGAAACTCATTACAGCATTGTTTCAGTTATATTTTTAGTTTTGTACTTGTCAGTACTGACCTCCGAGAGTACCCATTTCACGAAACTTGACTGAAATAGAGAAAATATCCTCTAATACTAGGTGCAGAGGTAATTCCAACACTCATTTTATCGAAAACTTGCTCCTTCGGCTCTCGTTTTCGAATTTCGCATTCGTGTTGGAATATGAGCTCATTCTGCCACTCGTTTCAATTCGAAGCCGTTGATACACTGACTCCGTCTCAAAAATAAGAATATTCATGAAGCATATGCAAAGAACCAAACTTCAGAAAAAAGGCGACCAGATTGACGAAATGTCTCATACTGAATGTTATTGGATCGATTCAAGTTGTTATTGAGTTTTGAATGATTTTACAGCGATTTTCTCGAAGGTTACATACTTTTCAAAACGATTGAATACGATATCCCTAATTCTTGTGGAGCAGGATATTTTGAAGAGTCATTGAAAAAGAAACATTTATCGGTGGTGTCAATTAAAAGGAGAAATGCCCCATGTACTTTTCCGTCGCGATTTCCATCTCCCCGATTACGCAATTCGCAGCATCCAACTATCTGCGTGCGAACCCCAACTATGGCAGGATGGCCTCCCAGCCATCTGACGGCTCCCACGGTCAGGATAACTTGACATTCCCGAGGAACAGTGTTATGCGGGTATTCCCCGAACTTCCTGCCCTTGTTTCCGCAGAATTTCGAGCACTTCCCGCTCGGTTAAACCGGAACCAGCGACACTTCGGGTGTTTTATTGTTTCACTTCTCACTTCCTAGTTACCTCGGGGGCCGAAAGGTTTGCTTGCGACGCCCGAGGGCGGGAGAGGGGTGCGGAAGGGGTGGCGGACAAATTGGGCGTTTTTGTGGAGTGATTATGGGGTCAACGGTGTCGGTTTGAGGTCCTTTTTGATACTTAGAGTAGAAGATCTGAGTGCTCCCTAATATCTTCCCAATTCGTGAATGAAACTGAATTTCGGAGCAGAAATGAATGTGGGAGAAAAAGGACAGAACAGTTTTCTCATGAGAAAAGAAAACATAATTTTTGAATGTCAAATTTTTTTAATAAGCCCAAAAAATTTAAATAAATCAAGAAATTATAATATTTTCCTCGTAATATACTATTGGCAATATGCTATATTATGGGATCATACTGCTCCACAAGTATTAGGGTATTGTATTAAATCGTTTTGAAGAGTATGTAATCTTCGAGAAAATCGCTGGGGATGATCCCCCCCCAATGTTGAATGAAGTTGGCAAATTTTCGAAGCAGTTGGAAAAATTCCAAAGCAGTTGGAAAAATTCCGGAGCAGTTGAAAAGAATTTCAAAGCAGTTGGCAAAATTTCAAAGCAGTTGGCAAAATTTCAAAGCAGTTGGCAAAATTTCAAAGCAGTTGGAAAAAATTCCAAAGCAGTTGGAAAATTTTCAAAGCAGTTGAAATACATAATTCCGAGAGAGTTATGAAATACGAAGGAATCTGAATTAGAAAAAACAAGTTTGCAATCAGTACTTGGCAATGTATAGCCGGCAATAAATGATATTTAACCTCGTATTTACCCCAGTGGTGGTTAACAATTTTTCAGACGCTAGAATACCGGTGGCCATGCAATCATCGAATAAAGCACGAAGAAAAAATTTTGAAAATTTTTCGAATTTTTATTTTTTTGCTCTACGCTCACGAAAAATTTCTTCTAGCTAGACTGATGCAAATGTCACATAACCTGTTCATTCAGCTCTAATTTGCTGTTTACGACTCTCGAGATATTCAGTTTTGAATACCTACAAAAGAATCCTTTTTCACTCAACTGCCGATATCTCCGGAAATACTGGTGGCCTAGCGAACTGGAAGGTGATTTGTCTTCTACAGAAAATTTTCTACAAAAATCTGTTTTGTTCAATTAAAAATAATTTTTTTTTACCTGGCACATAAACGTGGAAAACGAGCACAAAAATGTCATTTTGCCAGTTTTTGGTTGATGGACTGTAACAACTTCAATATTGGGGGGAAAGCATAGGTTTTAAAAAACTTTGGCAGCCTGATGTTCCCCAGAGACCCCCAAAATTGGTAGATGGATCGGTTGAGCGGTTTACTTGGACCGATCGATTGAACATTTGAAAAAATTAAGAGTACAAGGTTTTTTTTCTGTAAACTTCAGCTAATCTTTTTAAATCGGTTTTTTACCGAATGAGTCGAAATGTTTTCAAAAAAATTGTTTTTTAAAACGTGGTGCCAGAAAACAGAAAAATTCTGTCGCTCAGAATTTCGCTAAACGAGTTCCGTGGGCAAGTTAGGGGTATCAACTTTAAATTCATTTCATGATTTTTTCTGAGGAATATGAAGTTTTAAATATCTCCAGTGTCCATAGCACCAGTGGAGCTGAGTCAGAAATGGTCTGTTGTTTTTTCAAAACTATAATTTTTTTTATTATCATTTTACTGTTAGAACAAAAATTAACGAAATTCTTCGAATGTTTTTTTTCCCCAATTTCGGAAATTTTTGAAAATTAAAAAAATATTTATTTTTCATGATTTATTTAAAAAAAATTGTGTGAAAAGTGGAAAAATAATGTAATTATTGATTAGGTCAAGTTTAAGTAACAAAAACCTTGTTTCCTGTATTTTTTCAATCAATCGGTTCAAGAAAACTGCTACCGATTCAGGGAGGACTTCGAGGAACATCAGGCTGTAAATTTTTTTCATAACCTAAGCTTTTCCACCATTATTGACGAAGATACAGTCCATTAAACAAAAAATGGTAAAATGGCATTTCCACGTATATGTGACAGGTGAAAAAATTACCCCCATTACCCCCCCTCGTAAATCCGCCCCTGGTGAACTAATGGAATAACTAAAAAATAATTCTAACAACAGATATTCTAACAAAGTAAATAAATAAATACTCAATAAAATAAATGAAAAAATGAATACTTAATAACAGAAATCATCAATATAAATAAACTAAAACTTAACTTTTCTTGCTTTTTCAGCGAAAACATCAATTATATAATCAGTTTTTATGTGCACCGAGTTGTGTTTCGCGCCATGTATAATTTTCTAGGATTTTGTTCTGTTTTGGTAGCGTTCGTTACATACGTGTTTCTCAACTTTGTGAACTGGTAAATACGCCACTCTGAAATATAGAGCTTGTAGTCAATCTTTATTTAAAATAGAATGTATCATTTTTCACATTTTGCGCCCCTTGGTCGTTTGCGCCCGTGGCAAATGCCTCCTTCGCCACGCCCACGGTCCGGCTCTGACTCCTAGACTAGATAGGTAAAAACGTTGAAAGGAGTCCTGGGCTCGATTTTCGTGAAAACTTCAATAGTGAAAACCGTTTCACGATATATTCATTTGTTTTGAAGATATAACAACATTTTGGAATTTTTTCGATTCAGATGACGTGCCATAAATTTTTCATTTTCGAAAATATCTGAAAAAGATGAAAACTTTCAACAAGCACTTTTTCCACTGGGAATAAGACATTATTTTCAATTTTTTTTATCTCTTTTTTTCACGAGAAAAAAAATTTAATATGGTTTCTTATTTCCAGGAAAACAGCGCCTCTAGAAAGTTTTAATCGTTTTCAGATATTTTCGTAAATGAAAAAGTTATGGCACATTTTCGAAATCGAAATAAAAAAAAAATTGAAGATATCGTGAAACGGTTTTCACTAATGGTGTTTTCACGAAAATCAAGCCCAGGACACCTCACGAAGTTTTTACCTATCTAGTCCAGAAATAGGTACCTAAAACAGTCAAAATCAAGCAATTTGGGATACCCTGTACAATCCAATATAAAATGAAAGAATGTCATAGGAAAATGAAGATATGTTGTTTTTTGTTTTGATTTCTTATTTCCAGACATGAATCTCGAAGTTGGGTCCTGGAAACAAACTATCAAAGTCTTGACATTGTTGGGACAAGGCAAGTCATATCTAGTAAGAGCTCAACCAAATTAGATGGAAGGAAGCACAGTACATTTACGCAATGATAACAAAATTTGACTTCAGAAACTTTCGATTAGAAATGAGGCGGCTCTATCGATATTAAGTTAAAATGAATTGAAAAAATGAATATTTCGAATCAAAAATTTACAGTGTGTTTGGGTCATGAAAATGTAAGTTTTTCACTAAATTTCATGAAAAATTTTGTTTTTTTGAAATATCAACACAAAAAGACAAAAGCTTGTTTGAATGTTCCACATAAATTTTCAGATTGAGTGAAAAATCTAATGGATCATTTTAATACCTACAACTCCGCGATATGAATTTTATCCACAAGATTTGTAGTTTTGCTTCTTCAAATCATTTTAACACGCTTTTATTAACTTGACTTCTATGTCTGTGATAGTTTTTAGCGTGATTGTCTACTTTTTCGAAAGTTCTGATTAACTTTGAAGGTGGCACACGTTCCAAGAGCCCATGACAAGATATAGTCCAGTCAATGAGGATATTTGTTAGGAATTCTATCGATTTACTTGAAATTTTTACAGTAGGTAGGAAATAGCTCAAGAAACAAAGTCTACCATATGCCAAAGTATGCTTTTATCTCAAAAGTGGTTCCCAACCCTTCTCTAGGTTGGCCTAAATAACCTCGGTACTCGATGAAGGACTTAATTTTAAGCAAGAATTGATTCATAAAGTTTTTTCGAGAACTCAATACTTTTTTAGTTATGATGGATTGAAAACATTTTCATTGAAGAAAAAATTGGATCACAGCACAAAGCGCATTTTTCAATTTTCTTGAAAATCTGCCTGTTTCTCAGTGTAAGTCGAAGATGATAGGAAACAGGAAAAAAATAATTCAGTACAGAAATTTAAAGTTTTTTCATCAAAAATTTTGTTCGTTTTTGTATTACTATACCATAAAAATTGACAGAGATATCAGTAATTCAAGTTGATAGCGCGAGTATCATCTTTCTGTCGCCCTTTAACCTTTAACCCTTCACCTTTTAAAAACTAAAGATTTTGAATTGATGTAATCGATAGGGTTTGTAGTCCTTCAAATTTTTTTTAAAATGATTTTTGAATAGAAAGCGTACCATCAAAATGAAGGGAGTTGTTTAAAAAAAACAATTTTTTATCAATATTGGCGCAGATGTGAATTCGACCTATCGTCAATTTGTCTCTTTCTTTTTCACACTGCATGTAAAAAATAAAATGCAGTCGAACCTCTATAACTCAAATTCGAACATACATCAAATGCACATAAAGAGAGCTTATTACCAAATTCAAATTTGGCTAGGTAATAAAGCACCTAATTCAACTGATTGGGGATGGAATAATAAAAATTCGAAAATAACCTGAGCCACAAGAATTCCTAAAAAATAATTGATAAAAGATGCCGTGCGTCATGCACCTACAGAAGTCTTTTTTGTATCGCTACATGTGGAGAATGTGCAGGTATTAACTGCCAAAATAGTGGGCCAATCTTTGGCAAACATGATGAAGAAACGATTGACAGTGACTAAGAATTGAATTAAATTATCGACAAGAAGTATCAATTTCACGTAGGTAAATTAAGTGATAAATAAATTCAATGTTTGAATATAATTTTCATTTTGTTATTTTATACAAAAAGGTTGTTCTTAGGGGTTGAAAAACAAAACAACGGAAAATAAAGTTGACCCAGAATACTCTCATAAAGTTGATTAATTGAAAATATAAATAAAACTCCATTTTTACACAGTTTATGCTAAGAGGAGGTGGTTTATACGGCTTTAAAGTATGTCAAGATCTTTATGCAACTTCATAAAACGGTATTAAGTTTTATTCAATCATGGTAATAAGGGGTCATTTTCACCCCTAAAAAATAATAAGCATATATCGGCATGGGATAGACTTCGAAATAGAAAGTAAGTAGAATTTCTTGATAAAATTCAGAGGTAATGCTTTATTTTCGCTCTCATTAAGTGGACTAATAATTTGATCACAAGTTTTTGGTTTAGCAGACCGGCTCATTCGCCAATTTGGTACGAAACCACAAAGACAATATCACGAATTGTCAAATTTCCTCACAGAAAGTCTTGTTAATATCGGACAGTAGCTATTTATAGAACTCATAATAGCCTTATTGTCTATTACTGTTGAGAAGAAAAACTATGAAACCAAACAACAACTAAAAATAGTTGAAATGAAGCAGCAGGAACTAGTGACGGAATTTACAGATCTATCAAGTGAATTTATAGGAAACCATATACAGCTTAATGAATTAGTTGAGGCTTTCGCGGCCATCGTTCAGAGTCACCTGTTCTCTAGAGCATTTCGGCCGTCGTCGTGGATTAGTTCTCGACGTTTCACCAGTTCGAGTGTCTGGCATCTTCAGGAGATATTTCTGCTAAATTAAGCTCAAAGAGTATCTCATGATATCAAGGTAAAGATATTTTTGAAACATAGATGAATTCAAAATAGTAATCATCGAAATGAATACCATTTTCAACTTCCACGCTCAGAGATCTTTCATCATGAGGTTGGAGAAATGATATTAAATTTTGTCACTGAGATGAGAAATATACCGGTTTCGGCCTTGTTTGGCCTCATCATTATTCCATACATCTCAGGGACAAAATCTTCAAAAAAAACTTTGATATTTGAAGCAATTAGATGTGAAGTACCGAGTAAAATATTACAGAGTACTAAAGTGGTGACATCCAATTGCGTCAAAATGAAGTTTCTCATCTTCATTCAAATGCTAAAAGAAATCTGTTCTTCCTCTTTCACTGAATGACATTTCAGCAGTGGCTCTATTCAGGGCTCGCTTGCTAGTTTCCCAAAGAGATGGAAAAAGCCCAATTCTTTTTGCCAAGTGCTTTTAGAAAAAGAAAAATTCTTTGCCTTTACGTAGGCCACACCGAGAACATTTTTGAAATATTGATGAATTGAAAATAGTAATCATCAGAATGAATAGCATTTTCAATTTTGAATTCATCTATGTTTTAAAAATGTTCTCGGTGTGGCCTACGTAAAGGCAAAGAATTTTTCTTTTTCTTTTAAGGTGAAGATATACCTCAAGAGGGCTATTGTTGTCCCAATTCATAAAAAAAATGATAGACATGATATTGCCAACTATAGACCCATCTCAATTTTGAGTGTGTTCTCAAAGGTTATTGAAAAAATAGTATTCAGCAGAATGATGAAATACCTTGACAAGTTTCACATACTTGACGAGGCACAGCACGGGTTTAGATCTGGTCGATCGACTGCTTCTGGGGCTGCTCACTTTGTGGAGTTTGTCTATGGGGCACTCGATAGTGGTTTTTTTGTGGCAGGTTTATTCTTTGACTTATCTCGCGCTTTCGATAGTCTTTCCATTCAATTTATAGTTGACAAATGCTATAATCTGGGTTTTAGAGGAATTTTCTCAAACTGGCTGAACAGCTTTCTAGAGGATAGAACAATGGTGGTTAGAATTGAGGATTCCTATTCAAATCAGTATGGTGGGAACATAGGAGTACCCCAAGGTTCTGTCTTGGGACCACTTTTGTTCCTACTGTTTATAAATGACCTTCCATCTCATTTAAGAAAAAAAATGTCTGATAATGCCACCTATCCTCAAGTGCAATCAGAAACTTGTAGGATAACGTTATTTGCTGATGACACCTCAGTTGCAGTAAAAGCGCAGAGTTTCATTGAGCTTCAGCTTGTATGTCAACATCTGATACAAAGCTTTGTTGAGTGGTGTCATAAAAATGCCATAATGATTAATATCAGCAAGACAGAATGCATCCACTTTGAACTTTCGAAAAAAAGTAATAAAAAACTAATTATTGAAAATTTAGCTTGTAGCATTACATCTGGCGATTGTATCAAATTCCTGGGAATTCATATAGATCGCAATTTGAGATGGGACACCCATATTGATGCGTTATGCAAAAAATTGAATTCCTCTTACTATGCAATTAGTAGAGTGAGAAAATCGATTCCAAAACAATCACTATTGAGTATTTACTATGCTCTGGTATATAGTCACATTTCCTACAATACTCTTTTATGGGGAAATTCCTCAGAAGTGAATAGAGCTTTCATTTTACAAAAAAGGATCATTCGGATGATGTTCAATATTGCTCCCAGATCATCTTGTAGGCCTATCTTTATTGAAAACGACCTTTTGACTCTTGCATCAGTTTTTATTTTCAAATGCTTAATGTATGTGAAGGAAAATGAGTGCAAATTAGTTAAATTATCACAGCATGATTATAATACGAGAAACAGGGAAACATTGTCATTTCCCAGACATAAAACAGCAAAATAATAATTTATTAATCCTCAATGACATCTCAAGTATGTATAGGACAGGTCAAAAAAGTTCAATAATTCAGATACTTTCAAAGATATCACTTAAGTAATCATTCACAGTATAATAGCATTTTCTCAGAAGCATTGCCCTAACTGATTTCTTATATCTATTCACATTTAGAGATTTAAAATGAGAAGTCAAATGATTATACAACCTGGTACATTGATAAGTGGGTGGAAGCTCAAATTTTGCTGTTTTATGTCTGGGAAATGACAATGTTTCCCTATTTCCCGTATTATGATCATGCTGTGATAATTTAACTAATTTGCACTCATTTTCCTTCACATACATCAAGCATTTAAAAATAAAAATTGATGCAAGAGTCAAAATGTCATTTTCAATAAAGATAGGCCTATACAAGATGATCTGGGAGCAATATTGAAAATCATACGAATGTTCTTTTTTTGTAAAAATTTTTTTTGGGGAATTGTAGGAAATGTGACTATATATCAGAGCATAGTAAATACTCAATAGTTATTGTTTTGGAATCGACTTTCTCACTCTACTAATTACATAGTAAGAGGAATTCAATTTTTTTCATAACACATCAATATGGGTGTCCAATCTCAAATTGCGATCTATATGAATTCCCAGGAATTTAGTACAATCGCCAGATGTAATGCTACAAGCTAAATTTTCAATAATTAGTTTTTTATTATTTTTTTCGATAGTTCAAAGTGGATGCATTCTGTCTTGCTGATATTAATCATTATGGCATTTTTATGACACCACTCAACAAAGCTTTGTATCAAATGTTGACATACAAGCTGAAGCTCTATGAAACTCTGCGCTTTTACTGCAACTGAAGTGTCATCAGCAAACAACGTTATCCTAGAAGTTTCTGATTGCACTTGAGGATAGGTGGCATTATCAGACATTTTATTTCTTAAAGGAGATGGAAGGTCATTTATGAACAGTAGGAACAAAAGTGGTCCCAAGACAGAACCTTGGGGCACTCCTATGTACCCACCATACTGATTTGAATAAGAATTTTCCAAATATAACCACCATTGTTCTATCCTCCAGATATCTGTTGAGCCAGTTTGAAAAAATTCCTCTAAAACCCAAATTATAGTATTTGTCAACTATAAATTGAATGGAGAGACTATCGAAAGCGCGAGATAAGTCAAAACATAAACCTGCCACAAAAAACCACTATCGAGTGTCCCATAGACATACTTCACAAAGTGGGCAGCTCCAGAAGCAGTCGATCGGCCAGATCTAAACCCATACTGTGCCTCGTCAAGTATATGTTAAACTTGTCAAGGTATTTCATCATTCTACTGAATACTATTTTTTCAATAACCTTGGAGAACACACTCAAAATTGAGATCGGTCTATAGTTGGCAATATCATGTGTATCTTTTTTTTATGAATTGGGACAACAATAGCCCTCTTGAGGAGATTTGGGAAAACACCCATATTGATCGGTAAGTTGATCAAGTGTGCAAAATTATCATCAATGTCAACACAACACATAGACCATATCCATTTCTATCTTATTGAGACGTCTATAGAATCCGAAAAAAGCAACTTTTTCTGTGATTGTCAGTTACGTTTTTACATTTTGAAACAACACATGATTTTCCCGTTATTCGACTAGACACTTTGGACGGTAATCTCTTGTAAACCCTACATCGCTAGGTACGTACTTGAAAATGAACGTTGTATTGTGACATCACACGAATCCATCGCCAGCCTGAACAGCTAAGTCGAGCCTTCTAGTAAGATTCGCATGATTTTTTTTCCATCCTCACAAAACCCCCCATTCGTCCCTCCAACAAAAGAACATACCCGCCGAATCCTCTCAATCCCGACCGCAACCCGAAAATTACGCACACGCCGGCCGTGCGCGCCCAATAAAAATACCGAAATTTTATTGTCCGCCTCGCACGGCTCGCGTAATCGCTCGGCAAACTGTCCCGGCGAGAGGCGACAAACAATCGACCCCGAATTTTGACAGATTATAATATACAGCCTCCGCCTCCCCCATCAGCGCCGATCAAACAGGGATTAAATTTCAATTTGCACTTCGTGTCGCAAGTGGTGCGGCCGGTAAAGGGGTGAAAATTGGACGGCGCCGCGGCGCCGGATGACCAGGATCGCGCTCGTTAAAATGCGGATTAACCGGGCACGAAGCTGGCACATTATTGTGTTGATATTCGATTTCTGAACGTGCCCAAGTGGAAGGGAAACATCGATGCCGCGATGGAACGGTAAACAAAACGGCTTCCGGACGGACACTCTGGGGATTCTTTCGCGGGGATCCGGGCTAATCCCCGGGAAATCGAGGCGGGAACATGTGAGCGTTTCGGAATTACCGCCCGAGTGATCCTAGGAAGCACGGTTTGCTTTGAGAAGTGAAAAAGAACAACCGCGTTCAAAACAAAATCGTGTGTTTCTTCAGTTCCAAACGGGAAAGAAACTGTTGTTAACTTGTCCAAGACATTAGGTTTGTTCGCAGGTCCAGTTCCGAACCGGTTCGTTACTAATTCCAGAATCAATAAACTAGGCTATATTTCCGAACAGATTCTGATCTAACCTCACTGCGAACGTTCTTGGAATCAAAAGGAGTCTGTGTGTTTATTTTCATGATACAATTCCTAAACTATATTGGTCAGTCGAAAATGTTAAATAATTGGGCATCGTTAAGTCTAGGAGCACCTCTTCAAAATATTCTATATTCTTGGGACTTCATCAACTCTTGATATTTCCTGAAGATCTCCGTCACTTGACGATTAATTAAGAATAAAAGATATGTTTCACATTTACGAGACACAACAACAAAACAAACTCAGGTAAGAATCAATTTGGAACTACCAGTTCTTGCTTTAACCCCGGAACTCTTGGAACTGATTCGTTATCGGTGTAAGTCGATCTGCGCTTGTGCACAGTATAGAAAGCTATTCTACACAATGCCTTGAGAAGAGTTCTGCAATGGTTCGGAACTCGACCAGCGAACAAAGCTATTAACACATGAGGAGAAATCAGTCCTTGAAAAACCGAAATAATTTTTCATTCGAACCAAACAAATTCCGTTGGAGGACATACATAGGAAACATAGGAATTTCAATGTTAAATTCGAATGAGCTCTGAGTCCAGTAGAAGAGTATGATACTATAGTATCACACGATACTATAATCACTATTATCATACGATACTATAGAGCCAGGGGAAAAAACCTCAGCCGAAAAAACCTGCCTCCCTGTAAAAAAAATAAAATAAAATTGTTGTATCGGAATTCTATATAGAAGGACATCGCGATTATCGGCACGGCTCTTCGGAGGATGGATTTCCAAACACAAACTCCAACCTGAAAATAAAAAAAGACAGAACAGCAAGAGAATTCACTTTATACCTCATCAAATTGATCGAAAGTTTTCAACCCGTTGCAAAAATGAGTTGGATATATTGTGTATGGCTCTAATGCCATCTTGGAATTTATAAATCGAACAATTATTGATTAATAACTGTTTCTTCCGATTCACCACATTCACAATTAGGACTATCAACTGAATTCCACTTGAAAAGCATGCTATTGGTACGACCATGACCTGTTCTTGTTCGATTAAGAAGGGACCATACTCTCCGAGGAAGGTTGAAACCAGGAACTTTATTCGATGGATCAGATATTAGATCTTCATTAGATGAAGAACATGCATCCCATTCGGATTTCCAGATTTCCTTGTAGCTGAAGTTCGAATTCAGAAAATTATTCGACCAAATAGGTTTACGAGATTTCAGTCTTGGAATTCTATTTTCTGGAACGTAGGAAAGTATCGGAAAAGAATCCGGAAATGAATTTAATTTTTTTCGAGAATTCCAAGTTGCAGAATGTTTTCGAATATGGGGAGGAACTATATTTGATAGCACTGGTAGCTATTGGATAGGTGCAGATCGCATGGTTCCAGTAATTATTCTCATTGAAAATTTGAGCTGAACATCGATTTTCTGAACATGAACACTATTGAATCAAACAGGGCAACAATATTCAGCAGTGGAAAAAACCAGGGCAAGAGCTGCTGTGCGAAGAGTAGTTGGGTCAGCACCCCATGGCGTACCAGCAAGTTTCCGTAGAATGTTATTTCTCGTTTTCAGCTTCATTCATAAGTCATCCAAATCTGTTTTGTAATTCAGAGAGGAATCTAATTTAACACCTTAGTATATGGGAGTAAAATTATGGTTCAAAGGAAAGTTCCCGAAAAGGACATTTAATTTTCTACATTTTTGATGGTTATTCAAATGAAATAACGAAACCTCGGGTTTTTTGGATTTGGACACAAACGCCATTCGAAAAGATAATTTTTCAAAATTTTCAGATCAGAAATTTTCCTCAATACTTTGAAAATCAGAATGACGGAAAGCGAGTGCAATATCGTCGGCGTAAATGAATTTTTCAGATGATTTACAAGGAATATCGCATAAATATAAATTGAATAGAAGAGGTGCTAAAACAGATCCTTGTGGAAGACCATTGTTCAAAGTTTTGAATTTACTACTATTATCATCAACAAAAACACGAAATCTTCTATCCGACAACATATTCTCTAATAGACGAATCATCTTTCCACATTTAAGATGTGTATAAAGTTTATAGATCAAACCATCTTTCCATACCGTGTCGTAGGCAGACGATAAATCTATGAAAGCTGAACCTTTTTTTTAATTGTTATCGAAACCTGATTCGATAAATGTGGTCAAACTGAGAAGCTGATCATTGCAATTTCTATTTTTCCTGAAACCGCCCTGACAATTTTGAAGAACATCCTCTATAGTAGGTTCAATCCTGAAGAAAATCAAGCTTTCTAAAATTTTCAAAGTAACACTCAATAAACTAATTGGCCAATAACTACTCGCTTCGGAAGGATTCTTAGCACGTTTCAAAATGCCTATTACTTTCGCTTTGCGAAACTCAACCGGAAAATTGCCAGAACAAAAAATGTTATTATAAAAGAATAATAACCACTGCAATGCCCAGTGTAATAATCGAAACCTCATCGCGATTCGATGACAAATGAGGGACTGTACTGTTGGAATGACAAATCTCGGCAGGAGTGGGGGATCTCTGCTGGTGCCGAAAGTTGCAATTTGCAATCCACACATTAGTCGCATCTGAACGAGAGATTCGCTAGCTTGACTGTTTCAAAATAAATCAGATTCGCGTAAATCAAAATGTTCACTGTTAAAGGAAAATTCAAATTATATAATGGTACTTCGGTGGTCAATCTGTTGCAGAGACGATAAATTCCCTTATTGTTGCCTTTGAAGATAGGCCAATACCTTTGGCTATCTCCAAAATAATCGAAAAATTCGAGCAATATGGGTGTTTAAAAACATGCCGTCATTGCAGGATTAATAGACCAACGAAGACCATCAGTGAAAATTGTTTGACGAATGAAGTGAATGTGTGTGCTGCTGTTGAAATCAGTGCACCTTCGGAATATTTTGAAAAGAAATGTTTACCGATGTTATAAGGTGCGAACCGCACAAGAAGTTTTTCCAGAACACCATTTCAAAAAAATGCAATTTGCAAACAGTCTATTTATCGCATTTCTCGTTCGGATGCGACTAACGACAAATGTGTGGATTTCAAATTGCAACTCGCCGACATTTGTTATTTCAACAGTCCAGACGCTTATTTGTTGTCGAATCGCAATGACGTTTCGATTATTCCACTATTCTACTAGACTCGGAGCTCATTCGAATTGAACATTGAAATTTCTATGTTTCCATGATCTTATTCCATATCTATAGTAGCCAATGTTGAGGCGGCAATTCTGTTTTTACCTGGGCTACGGCTCAATAAGTGAGGACTGAAGCCTCGGGAATATAAGGAGGTCTACACCACCAAAATTTCAAGGAATACCAAGCTATTAAGTGTCTCATTATGATCCTTTCAACTGACAAAGGAAACACGGCGGTAGTGATGGAAACCTCTGACTATGATTCCAGAATGAGGGAGTTGTTAGAAACCTCAAACTACAGGTAACTCAGTAGAGACAGGGCCGTTCCTACCGGGGGTGCAGCGCGTGCCCCGCGCGCGGGCGGCAGTCAGCAGGGGCGGCAGCCAGGGCCGCCGCCAGACAAAATTTCGCCGCCCCTGTTTTTTCATTATCGCTAATTCTTGCTCTCGTTTGTAAAAAAAGTTCAAAACATCCGGATTACATGTAAATTTTTCTACTGTTCTCGTTTTGCGATTTGATATTTGACCTAATAACATTTTTACCCAGTGTGGTGGCCGTATCCTTGACTTGAACATTCGAACAAGCTAATGAAAGATTTCAATATTGAATCGAATGGGCTTAACAAATTTTGGACCCATAGGGTCCTTAAACGAGAAATGTGGCCCAAATTTGAAGTTTCATATGCAAACCCGTCTTTTTTAAATGGTCAAATTTTTGAATGGAATTGGTTAAAACCAAAAATTTTCTCGACCATATTTGGACCCCATACAGCGTTTGTTGTTCAAGAATCCACGGCGTTCATTCAGACCAGGATGCGTAAATTCATATTCTCATACTGAGGTCCTCGGCAATTTTTCTCGAGAAATCGATTGGGACATCAGATTTTGGGCTCTATGTGATTTATGAGAGATATGAGGACCAACTTCGAGTTTTAACTAAAAACGCTGCAAATTCGAATTGTTTAAACGACGGCGCTTTATCATCAACATGCGTACTTAAGACGTTCGAAAAAAAACAGAAAGAATCACCTACTTTCCTATCAATTAGCGAATAGAGTAATATACGAATCTTCGTTTGAATGTAGAATTCCGCGTTTGAAATAGATATATTTTGGAATTATAGACTTTACCTTCAATTCAGGTAATTCAGTTTAATAAAGTGACGACACTGACGAGTTCATGCTGTTGATACTCTTTTTTTCAAGTTTTTTAAACCCTCCTAGAAATGAAAATTTTTAAATTCTAATTGGCATACTGGCAAAATGAAAATCATATCACTATACGTTCGCCTTCCGCCAGTATTACTCTATAGGTCTAATTTAATTTTTATCCAGTTATTTGACTACAAACGTTTTCGAGATCAAAAAGCCACATCAAGAGGCCTCTTTTCGATTTCACCCTGAATAACAGGTGACTTTTCGATTTTAAAGAAGAAAAATTGTTGAATGAAAATTCTGAATTGTCGCCCCGGTATGCCGGCTTTAGCAGCGGCCCTGGCGGCAGCCAGCTCCGGCTCTTTTCGTACATAGTAAAAAAAGACGGCAAAATCTTAACCTGACGCGGGCGGCTTATACCCTAGGAACGGCCCTGAGTAGAGAACGTACCTCTTTTAAGATCAGACTCTTATAAAAGTTTCTCCTCTCGACGAAGAACTTATAAAGAGGAATTGTATATACGCACTTCCGAAAATTCACAAGGATAATGTCCCATTGAGATCAGTTGTTAGTACCATCGTTCAGATCTTATAAGGGAAATACGGACTCTACTCAGTTTGTAGAAAATCTGCAGAACATTTAATTGTGACCTAACGACCGACTTGTAAGTGTTGATGTTGTGTCTCTGTTAGTTTTTATCCGGGAATCGCTTAACTACTTGTTTAAGATCCTCCCAAATGACATAGCACAGCTCTTTGAACATTGCCTAACATCCAGCTATTTTCAGTGGAAACGAGAATTTCATGAGCAACTTAAAACCTGTAATTGCAATTTTCTTCATGGATAAATTCGAAGAAAGTGCTATCGAAATGGCATCGAAGAAACCATCCATATGGTTTCGTTATATGGATGATACATTTGTTGTTTGTAGTTACTAAGATAAAAAATTGGAGACTTTCTTAATACATTTTAACAATAGGCACCCAAATATTCAATTCACTATGGAAATTGTTTAGACGTCTTAGTAACTAAAAAGCCTAGTGGGAAACTAGGGCACAAGATTAATATTGAACCAACTCACACTGACAGATGTCTACACAAAAATCCACATACAACAAAATCGAGGAGTTATCAAAAAACTCGTAAAAAGAGCCCGACGTTTATGCGAGACGGAATTTCTAGGGGATGAACTTGAACATCGAAAACATACATTCATCGCCAATGGATATAATGCTGAAGAAATTCAAAGGGCAATATGAATAAAACTTTCCACACATGATGATAACAGATCACAACTCACCCCCAATGGAAAAGCGATCTTACCATACATCCCTTCTGAAATGGTGTCAAAAAATGTGATCCCACAACTTTTGTTATTCGAATAAAAACTCTACATTTTTATGTTTACGTAGGAAAAATATTGATGCTGATATGTTTAATCTCCTTAATTCAATAATCTTTTACTTAGAATTTTCTGTATCAATGTCGTACGTAGTAATGACAGATTAATGATTAATTTCACAACAATAATCTGTGTTCACAGAAGATGCAAACGGATCTCACCCCATTAATTAACATTTGACAGATGTAATCATAAGTCGCTCTTATAACCTTTGGATTTTACAAAATGATTACCTACTGGATTATCTAACGATGAAACTCCTGATTTATTTCATATAAACATGATAAATGTAAAAGAAAATTATAGGTGAGTAGGTAGACTCTGCCATAATATTACGAAAATATGTTTCAAAAGTGCCCTTACATTATGTCAGTATGTGAAAAATTTGAATTCACCATTACTAGGATATCTAGAATTCATTTTGTGAAATCCAAAGACAATAAATAGAAAAACTAATGATTATATCCGTCACTTGTGAATTTCTGGGATAATTGATGATTTATCTTTCATGTTTTCATGAATTTGAGTCGAAGCAAATAAATTAAGAAAATCCTGAATAACTCAAAAATTACTGAATTTTAGACCCTCAAGAGTACCTTTTCGTTGACATAATTTCAACAATTTAATGTGGTGTAATGATGAAGAAGTCATTATAGGAGGTCTTGTTAAAAAAATTAATGAATGTCGATTTTCCAGTGAATGGAACACCATGTATTCGCAACCTAACAAAATCCCTAAACTGCACAAATCCACAACTAGCCTAATCTGACCCTCCTTTCGCAAAGGATTTCGTCGGGCCGGACCAATTTGTCAACACATCCAATATTTTGGGTCAGAAATCAGGCGAAGATAACAATCCGAAGTTAATGCCGAACGCAGAAAGGGGCGATTTCCTTGACCGTGTTCAAAAAGCGCCGCCATTTGTTTGGTGGCACAACAATGCCCATTAGTGATGGCTTTTCTAGCCCCCAACTCACCTGCTATTAGGGCATAATGGTACCGCGGTCCGTTTTGTACAACACTAATCTTCTTCTTTTTCTTCCCGTTTCATGTGTCTCATTCTTTCTCGGCCGCGGTAGCCGACAGCTGAGGATTATGTATAATAGGCGTATCTATTATTTTGGCATTCTCAGAAGCAACTGGGAGGGTGAGGAATTTGGCAGATAACCCTTTGGTGTCCGAATCCTAGATCTGCTTCAGGATGCCTTTTATTTTCGACTAATAATAATACCGATTCTGACAAACTAAACATTGAACACAGGGATATTAACTACAAGCTCATACCCACGGCTCCGCTCGCGTTATATTTCAATTTAAAACGGTACTGATAGGTCCGCAATCCCACATTCATAACCTCTTATCGAAGGAGAGACAGCACGTGCATACATGACAAAACGATGTCGCGAATAGATTCAATAATTTCTTGCTCAAATTCACACTCGTTCAACCTACTGTAACTTTCAAAGTATCCATTAGAAAACTATACTGTAAAAAACATTTTTCATCAGGAATAAATGCCGCAGATAACAGTCACATTCATTTTTATATTGATTCATTCCATGCTAGACAAAAGCCCTCTTTAAATTGAACATTATTTTGGATCGAATTGAAAATGTAAAAAATGGCTATCGTTGGTTGTCTAGGTTGTTAGACATATGCCGTTGCGGACTTTTTTATAGAACTTTTCTAGCACTACAAAATTGTCTTTGACCATGTTTCTCTATCTCTCATAGTTTACGCAGTTTGGCCCGTAAAAGCCGGAAAGTACCAGGATTTTTCATGAAAACTCGATACTTTTTCTTATTTCTTCGTTATATAGGGATGAACCCCACATGAAAACTTCTCAAAAAAAAAATCCCTACAATATAGTGAAAGTTTCATCAAAATCGGTCATCTAGTTCCTGAGTCCATAGAGGACAAACAAACACACGGATATTCACATTTATAATAATACTAGTATGGATGTATGGATAACAAATTAGCTGAACATTTTGATATAATGTAAAATGGAGATAATAGAACTGATCCACATGAGTTAGGGATATTGACTTAAATTGCAAAAGTATATAGTTTGAATGAGATTTTGTGATGAAAATCCATATCAATATGATTTCGAGTAGCAGGAAATAAAATTAATTCAAGCATGTAGGTCTGCAGGCTGGTTAAGAAAGATCGAGTCAAATAACGAAATTTTATTCCCAGAGAATTCAAGCATTTTAAGACTATCAATGCAATGTATGGCCTCCACAGGCATTAATAAGAGCTTGACATATTCTTTGCATACTACCCACGAGGTTGTTGAACATTTCTTGAGGATCTGGTTCCATAAACAGGGCAGAAGCTTTCTCAAATCATTTAAGAATTCTGGGGTAGGTTGATGATTATCTCATCTCCTTTGGAGCATATCCCATGTTCTATGCAATTCAAATCGGTGAGTGCGAAGGTATTGGTGAATGTGGAATACCAAGCTCCTCGCGCGCATTCTCAATTATACAGGGTGAGTCTTTGACTTGAACCTATATTGAAATCGTGGATTCTAGAGGTCAAAAGAAATCGTTTTTTCGTATATCATTTTTTCCGATTCAGCCTAGATAAAAAGATATAGCCATTTTAAACTTTCATAATGGGCTATGCCAATCCTGGAAACATGACACTGAAGTTTTTTGGAGCATTAGATCTACCACCTAAACCTTCGAAAAAATGTAGAAGGAATTTAATTCCAATTTTTCTAACTTCGCAGATATGAATTTGTTCAAATCATAAATTACTCAAAAAATACGAATTTTATGAGATTTCTCGAAGAATACTTATACCATCCAAAATGGCCAAATATTCACTAATTGGCATTCAACTTACATTCAAGAAATGGGACCTCAGAATTTCTTATATAATTATGCCATGTTATGGTTGGTATTTATTGGTCATAATGAAAAAAATAAAGCATGTGAGTGAAATTTTGTATTCGTAGGACACAATTCTTCGTTTCTGGATGAAATCATTCACGAGATATATTCGAACATTTCATTTTTTATGGATTTTCAACAGTCTGTATCTTTCCAACCGATCCGAATCGGAAAAAATGGTAAATACAATACAATACAAATCTCCAGTTGAAATTTATGTACAAGTCAAAGACTCACCCTGTATATCGCTGCACGGTGCGATCTAGCGTTATCGTCTAGAAATTGAAAAGTTTCATCAATATCAGCTTAAAAATTTGGAAAAACATTGTCAATGACAGTCTCCCTATAGTTGAGGGCGGTCATATTCCCAGGACAAATGTGTAGATCTGTGCGCCCGTTGAAACAAATCCCGGCCCATACCATAACACCACCCCCTCGGAATGAATGGACTTCTTGGACATAGCGACGATTACGGGGTATGCGTGGGATTGTCCATACCCTTATTCTTCGAGAATCTGAAAACCGTCCATATCCGGATTCATCAGTGAACATGACACTACGCCATTAATCGTTCCAACTGATATGTTGCCTTGCCCATTCTAGTCTTCGACGCTTATGGTTACGTGTTGATGGAACTCCTCTTAATGGACGTCTAGAATCTAGATTCACCTCTCTCAAATGTCGTCTGATGGTTTCGATGGAAACTTGGACCCCATCTGCATTTCGAAGAGTATTCCGTTGCATTCTACACGTAGAAGTAGGCTTTCTTCTCGCCGAAACGGTGATGAAACGATCCTGAGCAGGTGTTTTTGTCGCCCACCAAGCCTTGGTCTTTCCAACACGAATCCTGTCTCCCTGAACCTATTCTAAAGTCGAGATATCACACTTTGGCTGACTTGAAACCTTTTCCCTACAACAACCTCAGTTAGGCCACCCTGTAGCATTCCGATAGCCTCGGCGTTTGTTAATTTACGTCTTGGCATTTTCAGAAAACTCGTTTCAAATCGAAGCCGTTGATATTTTCACTCCATTTCAAAATAAGAACATTCATGAGACAAAGAATAATACTTAGTGGCTAGGGTAATATGGATTTTTGGAGCAGAGTTAACATTCGTTCCATTTGAAATTGGAAAAGAGTTATATACCTAATACTCTTTGCAATGAGTACCTACTAGTGATATTAAAAATATGAATCATCACCCAAAACAGAAAAAAGGGGTAATCAAAACACTCGTAGAGAGAGCCCGGCGTGTATGCAAGCTGAAATTTCGGGAGGATGAACTTGAACATCTACAACATGCATTAATCGCCAATAGATATAATGTTAAAGAAATTCAGAGAGCAATAAGATCAAACATTTCCACACGTGATGATAACATATTACGGACAACCCCAAAGGAGCTCATTCTGCAACTTGTTTTAGAATATACTATTACGTCACCAGTTTCATAATTTTTTTACTTTGCTCAACTAGTTACGCAAAGTAAGACGTTTCAAATTGTCAATCATTTCTGAATAAAATCTCTTCATAAGTCTAAATTTAAAAAAATATTAAATTTAATTTTAGATAGCCTTGATCCAAAGAGAGTAAAAAACGATTGCATACTCTAATTTTCAAAAGGAAAATTTAATTTTCACTACATCAAATAATATTATCATATTCGGAAACTCACCTTCACATTGTTTATCTTCAGCTGGCCTGGTGATGGTTGTATACCTTACCAAAATCGTTCGCCAAAGTAATGAGAAATAAAAAAGTATGTCTCATTATTTTGGTACATTGAAATTATAAAAAATATGAAAAATACTGGAACACTAAAACTTTCAAGTTCAATGGTGCGTTTTACAAGCATAAATTTAAATATCCACGGTGATTCGCAATAGTTGAGCAGAACACCCTGTGATCTGTATATTTATATTTTCAAGTACCTTAATAACCATATTTCAACGAACTACGACTTCGAAAGTTTTTTCGACCTAATACTTCTCCATAAAACTCGTTTCTAACTTTGTCCAAATTTAAGTAGAATTATTGCGCATTTCTGTAGTTATTCTTTCTTTCAAATCTGTGATGCTCGTCAGCTGTGCTACACACAGTTTTTAAACAAAACCAAGATCTATGAGCGTATCGCGTATCGGGGATTCATTTAAGAAATTTTTTAGAACTCAGTTGACAATTCAGAAACTAGATTATTCAAGAAAAAACATTATCTAAAGCGAGATTTTTATAATTTCACCTGGTATAGATCGTTTAAATTTGAGATTAGTTGGTTGATGAGCTTTGAAAAATATAAATCTATCCTTGGTATACCATTTGAAATATAGTGAATGAAAACTACGAGACTAGCGCGAATCACCCTGAATATTTCAATTTATGCTTAAAAGCCTGCTATTGAATTTGAAAGTTTAATGTTTCTCCGTGTACAAGCACAAAAAAATTTTACTTAATCCATGAATGGTTTCCAGTGTGTACTTACATCGAATATGTTTTATACCGTCCGTTGAATTATCTACTTGAAAATTGAATGAGTAGATTTCAATTGAAAATAAAACTTCCTGATACTTTGTAACTTTGTCCCTGCTTTTTGGAGAGCACTTTCTAGATTTGCAACTTTGTTGTCAAATTAGCGGCGTTTCATATATGTTAACATTTCTCTAGGATAGTTACAGAAACTTCGAGAAAATTATTTCATAGCCATCCTAATGCATTTCTTCAAATTGAAAATGGAACTTTAATAGAAAATCGTCATTTTTATATTCATGTCTTCAACTACTTCCGCCTTATCGAACTCACTACGCTCTCAAATTGAGCAAATTCTTGGACTTCTTTGATGATGAATGATGATGATGAGTCGTTGTAATAGATGTAGGAATAGCATGTTCGCTTTATTGAGGTTATGAGTCTATGATTTCACCAGACCATAACCTGCATACTGCATCAAGGATCGGAAGATGGGATTAATAAGGAACAATGGTGTTGAAAATATTCTTGAAGTAAACAACAAACTCTCATTGTGATAATATATTTCATATGTTACTTGATACAAAAATATCTCATTTTATTTACACTTCCCTCTCGAAGCAACAGAACCGAATAAAAGTTTCAATAAAAAAACAAATGTCAACAATAGACCTCTAACATCACAGTTTCTAAAGATATTTGCACTAGTGAACTATAATTACACTAAATTTCCTAACAAGTCTTTGTCATCTAGCCTGAATAAATGTATAGGTTCAACACTGAGTATGAATAAATAAGAGATACCATCTATCAAATAAACTTAAAGTAGAATATTGCTTCTTCTGATATTGATAAGATAGAATACACATGGCTAACGCAAGGTTGAAATGTTTTGATTGCAGAACATGCATGAAGATCACAAGTTGAAGCGACAATGAAAGATACAGTTGTGAAAACATTTGAATTATTATTGTCCAGGTGTGGCATTAAATTTGTAGATTTTGGTTCTTGTTCCTATATTAATGAACTGAAAATTTACATTATTTCAACTGATTCAAACTCAAAACGATTTCTATAAAGTAAATAAATTCTCTTTCTTTGTTCACTAGACCTTTGTCACGTTACTGAAATCTTCAAATCACTATAAATATACTTCGTTCTTAACATATCATAGGTGTAGCAGCACCTAATCTGCGAGCTAAATTTATTTTTGAGCAGAAGATGCTTTGATTAGATAAGAGCTGAGTTGAGTTATCTACGTTGATTATATCAATTAAATACTGAATATCCAGAATACCAATTTATTCTGAATTCTTCAGAAAAACGTTGTATGTATTGATCTAATAGAGGAATTATTGAATTAGCATATTGAAAATTGTATCACCGATTATAATCTGAAACGACATTCTAATATTACAAGAATTGAAATAATTTAGGAAATAAATTCCACATACATCTTGGAGTTTGGAAAATTTTCAGACATCCTATTTCCGTTATCTTGTGAGTGATTTTAAGATTTCTACGATCGAAAAATGAATTCAATAATCATGATTTCTTTGAGGGGTTTAAAAATAAGCTGCGGACAGGCAGAATGATAGCAAAAAAATGAGGATAGGTTAGAATCATTCTTCCAGTTTTAGAGTATGTATGTACATATGCTCCAGGGATGAGAGGCTAAAGGCTTTGGGTTGAAAATAATTCTCCCAGATAATTAAAAGAAGTCCAACAAATATGTATTTGTTGAAACCTACAGTGCGTTGAAATTCGACGATTCACAATCTTCGTTAGAAGACGTGATTTTTCGAAAATAAGACCCATTACCAAATTATGGTTTCTGTATCTTCTCTGTTGGTACTAAGGTCTTCAATTTGTTCATTTTTAGGGTTAATCTTTCAAGAAACAAGTGTGTACTTGTTCTCCCGCTCTCGTTAGCCCTGACCTTACCCCTTGGAAGATCCTCCCGAGGGATGGTCAGGTTACCAGGGTTCGCCAACGTGGAGGTGAGAGTCGGAATTGGGAAGAAAACGTTTTGTCGTTCCCTGCCCCGTTTGAACCCTCTCCTTTCGCATTTCTCGCCCTTAAAGGAGGGATATGTATCCTGTGATCGTTTGCTTTCCTTTTACTTGCATTCTGGGCCATGTTTGATGATTTGGAATGGTTTTGAGGTATGTACCTCGGTAGTGTTGAGTTTTAATGTACTTGGCAGACAAAATTAGCCATGAGCTCGTTTCAAACTGCCTTCTTACGGTTTGGTGGGATTTTTTGCTCGTTCATTTCTTGCATTTCTGTCCACATCCGACGATTTGAGAAATACAATGCTGTATTTTCGGGGTTTTTACCTCTCTATTCTGAGTTTTATTGCAGATACTTCAGTTAGAATGAGCTGCAACGTTTTTTGCAGTTTTCCTGAAGGTTTGGTTGTTTTTCTGTTACTTGTCGATTGGAAAAAGTTTCAGATCTATAGCTGGATAAGGTTCATTTGTTGTCACAACTAATCACCTTTGAAGACCATAGGGTTGAATAATTTCCTGACAGTTCATCAATGAAGATAGTTTGAGGTATGTACCACCATGGTGTTTCCTTGTCTATATTTTAGAGTTGAGATGAGCTGCAAACAAGCTTGCAGCTCTTAAGTTAGATTTTTTTCCAGTTCCTTGCACGGTTGGAGATATATTCCTCCATAGTAAATGTTTGCTGAATGTACTGAGCATCTAGGATGGGCTTTCATCATATTTGAGGCTGTTTCTCTCCCACGCTTGTCTTAAGTGAAGGTATTATAGTATTTCTGGTACTCACAGTCGTGAATTAAAATATTTGAAGGTAGCTTCTTGAAGGTAGAGTGACATTTCTGTTGCTTGCATGTCAATTATGGTAATATTTTGAGGTATGTACCTCAATAGTTTCATTGCACATATCAAAGTCAGGATGACCTGCAAGCTCCAATCCCAGTTTCTTGCATTGTTTGAGATATTTCTCTCCTTAGTGAAAGTTTGTTGAATGTTTTTCGCAATTGAGATGAGCTTCCAACATGTTTGCAGCTGTCTTTTTTCCACGCCAGCCTTTGATGAAGGCTGTTACTTGTTACTTGTACTTATCAGTTAAAATATTTGAAGTTAGCTTCTTGAAGGTAGAATTTCTGTTGCTTGCATTTCAATTATGGTAATATTTTGAGGTGTGTACCTCAATAGTTTGTGTTTCATTGCACATATCACAGTCGGTATAACTTGCAAGCTCGAATTCCAGTTTCTTGCATTGTTTGAGATATTCAATTCCATAGTGAAAGTTTGTTGAATGTTCTTCGCAATTAAAATAATCTTCCAACATGTTAGCAGCTGTCTTTTGTCCACGCCAGCCTTTGATGAAGGTTATATAGCATCTCTGTTACTTGTAGTCATCAATTAAAATATTTTAAGGTATCTTCTTCAAGGTAGAGTAGCATTTATGTTGCTTGCATGTCAATTATGGTAATTTTTGAGGTGTGTACCTCAATAGTTTGTGTTTCATTGCACATATCACAGTCGGTATAACTTGCAAGCTCGAATTCCAGTTTCTTGCATTGTTTGAGATATTCAACTCCATAGTGAAAGTTTGTTGAATGTTCTTCGCAATTAAGATAAGCTTCCAAAATGTTTGCAGTTGTCTTTTGTCCACGACAGCCTTTGATGAAGGTATTATAGCATATCTGTTACTTGTAGTCATCAATTAAAATATTTTAGGGTATCTTCTTGAAGGTAGAGTAGCATTTCTGTTGCTTGCATGTCAATTATGGTAATATTTTGAGGTATGTACCTCAATAGTTTGTGTTTCTTTGCACATATCACAGTCGGTATAACTTGCAAGCTCGAATTCCAGTTTCTTGCATTGTTTGAGATATTCAACTCCATAGTGAAAGTTTGTTGAATGTTCTCCGCAATTAAGATGAGCTTCCAACATTTTGCAGCTGTCTATTTTCCACGCCAGCCTTTAATGAAGGTATTATAGCATTTCTGTTACTTGCAGTCGACAATTCAAATATTGGTATGTTTCTTGAAGGTAGAATACTACTTCTTGCAATTCGATGATAGAAATATTTTGAGGTTTATTCTAGTTTTTTAGATAAAATACTCCGTTGTGAATGTATGTTGAATGTATTTCGGAGTTGAGATAAGCTTCCAACATGCTCTTAGCTCTCTTTTTATCACGCCTGCTCTTGATGAAAGTGAGATAGTATTCATTTGAGTTGCAGTCGTCCATTCAGCGATTTGAGGTATGTACCTCAATAGTTTGTGTTCAATGCTCATATCAGAGTTGGCATAAGCTGTAAGCTCAGCCCTTCAAGTCCTCTCAATTAAAAGAATTCCTTTTTTGACTCAGCCTACTTCATGAAGACCAGCACTGCTATTTTTACTGTACATTTCCAATTTGTTTGAAATAAATAATTTTTATAACAATCCCAGAAATTTTTTTTTCTGTTTATTAGACATACACCTCAATAGTGTAATCATCTGTTCTCGTTAACCCTTTATTGGAAGGACCGAATAATCGTTAACAGTTTTTTTACCTCTGGGGATTCAGACCGAAAACTTTTTTTTCTAATTAAAATATCTGCTATCATGTGTTTCATGAAGATTTCAAGTACGTTTGATAAGGAATTGTTCAGAAACGAGTTAAACTTGAACTTTTTTTGCGAAACTTAATAGAGAAGTATGAATCACAGTTTTCAATTCGAAATTCATCGTAGAAATTTAATCAGTTGAGATAAAGAAATATTAAGCTACACTGCAGAAGAATCAAGACGATATTTTTTTCACCCACAAGAAAAAAAATTCAATTAATTGTTTTTGTCATGAACCTATGTTAATATGAAATTTCACAACTGCTTGAATATTATCGTGGATGCAGAAAAAATATGTATCCTTTTCCGAAATTGCAAATATGGCCAATGTGTATTCTGACTTACCAACAAAAGAAGAGGATTGCAGCCATCGTATGGGACTTATCTCTGGTCGGTTATGGAAGGCTACTACAAAGTAAACGACCAGAATATGTTCCACCAAGGTCCTATCTTGAAACTGCCTGGTTGCGATACATATCACATATAATATTAACAATGGGAATAGACCCGATGGTCTTCCTGAAGAACAACTCCTCAATCGTGAAGTTGGACACCTTCTTCATGTGCGGAAGTATCAGCATAAGCTTGGTGAACCTCAACGGTTGCGCTATGTGAGTTGACATGATGTAATTGTTCAGACTCTGCAAATGTTCATCTTGCAACATTGTAACCTTAGACCTCTCAGTCAAATTGTTCAATTCAGGCCTGCTGGCACCGTCTTGCAAGTTGGTGGTGGCCCTGAAGAGCACCACAGTCCTCAAAGCCTGGTATTCGGTCGGGTCCAACATCATCTGGGTGAGCTTGGTCAAAATCTCTTGGAAATCTTGCACTTCCCGTTGGAAAGCCGGACTATGAGCTGCTGTACGACCGAAGAAGCCTCCAGTGAGATCGAGCAGAGGCAGGAATTGGGCTATGCTCAAGATGAAGAGGTCTCTCCAAGCTTGCTCCAAGAGCTGGAGTTGATCTTGTAGCGGAAGACCTATGAACGACGGCACCGTGTTAGCCCATTGGACGTTCATAAAAAGAAGCCTTGCCGCGGACTCGCAGATTATAGACACTGTCGGTTCATCCGCAACCGAAGCCATGGGAATCTGCGGATGCATTGGCGGAGTCGGCGGAAGAGTTGGAGGTGTTGAGAACTGCGGAAAGCACGGGAAGTTAGGCCAATTCCGGTTTTCGCAAGCCGAGTTACTCACCCTCGTGAAAGGAGAGTTGTTGTAGAAGAAGGCCGGATGCGGTAACAGGTGGATGACGTTATCCATCATCCTCGGAGATTGGGGGGATGGAGAACGTCCCATGGCCAAGTTGAGGACGTTGTTTTGGGGTGGCGTCATCATCAACCTGGCGTTGGCTTCATTGAGGTAGTTCATCTGCTGCTTCTTCAGCGTTGAATTCCTTGGGCCTCGCTCATGTTGGACTGCTAATGTGAAGAAGAAAATCAATTAAATCGGATATTCTGGATGATAAATAACTAAGTACTTCCATATCATGAAAGAAATAAAAATTTTAACAGAAAAAAATAACCTCTGAAGAAACTCATATTTATATGCACTAAGCAGATGAAAAAATAATTGCGTTTTCACCACTCAAGGCTGAGATTAGTTTTTGAGTACCACAATTATATTTGGCTGACACAGACTCCAGAAAAATATCTGTTAGTATCTAATTCCTTTTTTGGGAGGTAAAGATGAAACTTTTTTTTACTGTTTAATGCATAATGCTTAGGGTTTTTTTAGTCGTTTTGTGGTTGAAATTTTCATTCATTTCTTGACTTGTAGTAAATCATCAACTAATTTGTCTGAATATGGGTAGACCTCTTGAACCTGGTGCTGATAAGAGACAACGCCGTTAAATGAAATATTCTAAAACAAGTTGCAAAATGAGCTCCTATTCCAACAAGAATGTATGAGTGTTGGAATACTTCATGCAACGAGTATTCGACGAATATTTCTCTCTTTCAGTCAAGTTTGCTGAAATACTGTCGAAATTTAATGAAAAATTCAAATTTTCCATCCTAGTGACTTTTGTATTATATCTTGGCAGTTGGTGTGACTGCTGCGAAAATTGACAGATTCCGGAATTTGAATTTAAGTGTGTTGAAAATTGACAGGATCGAAATGCAGAGTTGATAACCACAAAACGAAAAATATAACTAAAAACAATGCGGTAATGAGTTCATTACAGCACTATTTTCAGAATTGAGCATGCACGTCAACTATAACCCATCATGTTATTCTCCCATTTATTATTGTAATATAATTTTTCGGTGAATCTAATAATTTTCACTAAGCCGGGCTACAGAAACTGGTATTAAACTATAGAAAATAAAACAAACTCAAATAATGTATACAAATAAGATGCTCCAAGGTACGTAGAATACGAATGAAAAACACTAAATTCAGATGAAATTGATGGAAAAATATGTCATCATCTCAAAACTAAAAAAAAAAGACGTTCACCTAAGAAACCTTTCATTATTCGCTTTTTCTCTTATTTTATTTTCCGTTAACGAAAAAGAAGTCACCATAAGCTTCTACAGTTTCAACTAGATCGTGAAAGTAATATTACAACTAAAAAATATTTCATGATAACTGAAAAAAAAATTTCGTTTTAACCTAGATGAAATAAACTTAAGGAACAAAGAAAAAAAGGAATATTTTTCCAACTTTCCGGAGATTTTCACATGTTCTGAAACCCTTTTTTTTAAGATTTTCTTATATTCTCAAGATTCACATCGATTTATCAGAAATAATTATTAAAATTTTCAGATATGTTCTTGAAACTCTTCTCGGTATAGAACTTTCGAAAAACCTTCTAACACTTTGACTTTGGTTCTGAGAAATAGCAGGTAAATTTATTCTCGTACTTCCCAATTAAAAGATCATTTACCTACTTCATTCTTGCTTTTTGTCCGTTCAACCCTAATCCTATTTTCTCACAACAGAACAACTCACTGGGCAGTAATTATTTCTAGATGCAAACGAGGCGACAGACTCGTATTCAATTGTTATACGACTACGGTTATAAAATGTCCCATAAAATTTAACCAATGTAATGTAGGCTTGTGAATCCCTATACTGGTGGCAAGAAAAGAGTTTCCATATTCTACGAAAAATATCATAAAGATATCACTTTGTCGGGGATCTAGTAAATTTATCCTGAAGTATTTCTCCACTACTTAACACATTTTGTGAAACTGTCTCGGAACTCGTTCTTATAAAGAGTTGTGAATAATAAATTCTGTTACCCGAGATCAATCTTAGTAATGCATTTCTTCGGACTTTCTCCTCACTCGAAAAAATACTGAAAAGTTATATGAATTTGATGAAATGTAAAAACGCGTTAGATGATCACCGTATTTCTAATCCAAAAATATTCGATGTTCAACCGCGTTCTGACCTTCCAAATCAGTCAGTAAGCCTTTCCCCCGAAACTGTCCGAGATCGACTTTGTTTGCTCTGCCCTCAAGCTAGCTTTCTTCGAACCACCCCTGAAATAACATAACTGGCATCTCCCATTCATACGTCCCTATTAAAGCCATCGAAACAACCCTTAAAATAAACACAGTAGCTAACAAAAATGAAATTAGGATGAATTAAGATATCTGAAGTGCCATTGAAACGTTTAGTTGCACCTGGACACTCTTTCGAGTCTCGAAGCCAAAAGTTGGCCTAACAAAAGTTGCTACTTTCGATATTCCAGACTTGAAGACCGACGGAATGTTGAGGAAGAGAAACATTTCTTGAAGAGCTCTTTAGGACTGCATAAGATTGAGATTTTATTCGAAGGAAGCAGTGGTCCTTAGAAAAAAGTAGAGTAGGTATTTTGCGACGGTGAATTCTATGCATGAAAAAATGACAAGTGAGAATTGTGAAGGTGAAAAATTTAAGATTATTAAAAACTAACTCTATCCGAAGAAATGGAAAAAAGTTTTTCGAAGAAAAAAGCAATAGGAGAGAAATTATGAAACAAAATAGAGTAAAGACGCAAGGTTGATTAGAAATAAGCATAATCCGAAAATACCGACTGATTCCATTTTTCAAAGAGGCAAATATTACAGCACATCAACGATTGAAAAACCACTTATGAAATGAAATTATTATGAATAATTTTGATAAAGAATCATGGGAAACGCCAAGTGTTGAATTCAATTGCGATTTTCAAACATAAAATTGAATACAGAGTCGTCCGTGTAAGTCCAGCTATCTTTATTTTAAATGAAACGCCATAAATATTTTTAAAGCTCTTAAACAACATGATTCCAACGAATTGTGTCATCAAATATTAATATTACCAGATGAAATTTAGAATATGTAAAATTGTATTCAAGAAATCGAATACTCGAATAGCATGATGTATTTTAAAAATCTCGTTTTTAACTTTGTTTAAAGTTCCAGTTGAAATTTTTCGCTTTTCTGTAGTAATGATTTTTTTCTTATTTTTGTGGGCGAATTGAGTATTGATTTAAAAAAAATTTCTTAACTTGAATGAAAAAAAATTCGCTACATTTATATACATTTATGTATTTTTTTATTCAATAACTCACCGTCTTTGTTCATTCCCGCTTCTTCGCATTTTTTCAGTCGGCAGGCTCTGCATTGATTGCGATGAACTTTGTCGATCACACAACTACCAACTTCTTTTGCTTTGCAAGCATATTTCCTATCTCTCCTGATGGAACGCTTGAAGAATCCAGCGCATCCGTCGCAAGCAAAGATATTGTAATGTTTTCCCGAAGAAAAATCACCACATACTCTACAAGGGATGTCCAAAATCCGGCCTGAAATAAGAAATAAAATTATTAAAAAATTCTCAAATTTTCTCAATAAAAGTTTCGTAGAATTGATACATTACGCCGGAATCTTCTGGAAAAAATTTAAAAATATGCCTCTAGACACTATTTTTTCATCATGAAATTCCAGTTGGATGATTTGAAACCAGGTGTTCACTTAACTAGCATAGGTATTAGAATGTCAGTTGTTTTAAATTGGGAGAAAATTGTTATAAATAAAACCACCCAAGAAGTGGCGAGTTTTTTAATCAACGAGTGTTAGAATAAGGCTTACGAGTATCATAATATGTTATTTTACTAATTTGATGAATTTTCATTGAAATTAATCGAATATTCCCAGGAATATTTTCAAGGGATTCACGCATTAAAAGGATATTGGTTGAGTAGTAGAATATTTGAAAATCTTTTGTTAAGGTTATTGTAATATTATGTTCTAATTTGGGCACAGTTTATCTCTCGAAATCATGAATCATCGCTTTCTTACAAGGTTTTTGTTGATTGCTTGAAAACCAGTCAGTTATAACAATTAATTGATGCTAATTTATGAAATCGAATGTTCAAATTAAGGATCGAATTTCTTCAACAGTTTAATTTTTTGAATAAGATCAGAAGAACTCCAGTTTAATGGGACAGCATAAAAACGGCATATGAAAATAATTTTATGCTTGCGTTAGTAATGTTCTATATATACTTCTCAGTTTCGAATTGATCGAATTGATTTTTCTCGCTACTTGATGAAATTTCTGCCGTTTACTGAATTATAGGGCACATTAAAAGAAAAATTAATTTTTCAAGTGGGTATAGAGACTTTTTCTAAACAGTTTTTGTTTTTACCGTCGGCCACCTGCCAAAGAAAATTGAAGAAGAACTTTTTAAACGGAGAGTCCAAACTAACAGAATTCAACTTTCGAAAGAAATGATAACAATTATAGAAAATGTAGAAAGTTGTCAACACGAAAATATGAAAACAGAAACAAGGAAAACATGAATATGTAAATACAAAATGAACTGATTCCGAAAATATTGTTCCATACAGAGAAACAGAGATAATACTGTTTAATTTAAACTTTCTTTAATTATTTCTTGAAGTGCATTGCTCAAAAACTTTGTAGACGAAATCGTCAATTTGTTATTTCTAGATCAATTATTAGAAAATTTTACTCCTGAGAATCTGCTTTCTTCAGACTGCAAAAACCGTCTTAATTAACAAATCAAATTTGGAAAGTTTTAAGGTCAAATTGAGATGAAGAAAGAAAAGATGTTAAATTTATATTCCAAATTAAAACACAGCATTGTAAGAGCAAATTTACATGTTAGTGCGAAAATACTGATACGAAATGAATTAAAATTTAAAAGAGAACATACAGAATCGGAGTGAATTTCTCGATTTTTGTCTTAATTTCAATGTTTTTGCCGTCTTAGAGATTTACTATTGAAAAGCAATTATTCTTCGTAAGACGAATTCTTTATCTTTGCAAATTCGAGCAAAAAAGCTTTCGCTTTGAATACGCGTAATATTTCTCATTATAAGTAAAAAAATCGACGAGATCATTTAGATTCTTTTTTGTAAACTTATTTTCAATGCACTACAAAATATTGAGTCTCCAAAGAGAAGCAAATACTTACTCGAGGAAGAATTCTGAGGTTTTCCTTGCACCGAGGAGCTATCCATCCTTGAAAACATAGTATTATCCGGCGTCGAAGATAGTGAACCTCCACCAGAACTTAACATCTTGTCTTTAAACTTTAAACTAACTAAAACACCCGAAAAATCGCACTGAATCCGAATAGAACTGCTGTTCGCATAAACCACTGACTACTACGGAGTCTAACGATAATCTGACTAAGTGAACAACGCAATGCAGACTTTTAAGCTTTGCCACAAATTTCTGGACATGTGTTAAATCCATTATCCCTTGTTTAGGACGAAACCGCCTCCCATTGGTCCGAACTTGCCCTTCTCCGGCTAGGGGTGGAATAGGCCCCGCCCACCCGTGGCTTTCGAGGGGGCGAATGGAACGAAGCCAATTGAGCTTGATGGCGGTGGGGGTTGAATTTGTAGCTTTAGGGCTTTCTCGGGGTCTTACATGCGACAGGTAATTCGTTTTAGGGGATGAATTAGGTCGTCAGAAGCGCTCGCTGAAATTTCTGCTCCTATTGTTTACTGGATGCAATTTTCCGACACTATCTGGGTGGAAAATGGGGAAAATTATGAATCCACTATTCAAGTGGTCTAAGGGAGCTCTTGGGAGATAAACTGGAAATATTCCACTGATAACATTTGATGTACAATAACTACCCATTTCGACTAATCTTTTTTTATAATATCAAAAGATTAGATCTGAAATGGAAATATACTACAGTAGAATCCGCTTATAATGACATCGAGAGGAAATGAAAAATACGGCATAATAACCGGAAGTCACATAAAGCAGAATTTCAACAAAATTGATGGTATTTTTCTTGGATTTAGTTTAAGAAAAGAACGACAAATTCAGATTTTGCATTATTGAAAAAATAAAAAATAGCTTCTCTTATAAAAAAAAACTAAATATGAAGAACGTTTTCATTTTTTAGAAAAATAATCTGAAATTTTAATTTGCGTTTGTTTTTTTTCGACTTGAAATAATAGCTTCGTACACCATTGTACAACTTAGAAATGGCTTCAATGGATGTCATTTTGCCCACAAAACACCAATAATCTCTTCAAGGATCTGGATTATACTAAAAATCATGTCGGCAAGCGTATGTCTCGTATCGTATCAAACCTCATCGCATTAAAAAGGGTAGGGTGGCTTGAGAAAACGATCGAGCGGTCACTATAACCGGAAAATTTGTCGAAAAATCATGTTGTTGTATCTGAAATCATGTCATTGTAAGCGACACGTCAATATAAGCGAAGTCATTAAATCCGGACCCTATTGTAAGCAGTTTTGAATGAAACCAAACTTAACACTGCATTTGCGTCATTATAAGCGATCGGTCAGTGTAGCCGGCGTCATAATAAACGGATTCTACTGTATTTGAAATATACAACTAGAAGACTTATCTTGTATCTTCGTTCAAACAGTTCATTTACACTGTTGATGTGCTAATGAAATACAATTTTTTTATTTTAAATCTTCAACCTTCGTTGTCCATAAAAGTTGACTTCCTCGATTCTTGACGGTTATTCATCATATCCCCCGCATAAATTTAGATTGTGGGACCTGAGCAATTGATTTATCTTTAGATCACAAAACATATTGACCAAATAACTGTTAAAATTGCAGAAATATAGAAAAATTTTGATGTCTCCGAAAGAAATTATACGTTGACAAAAAAATTACTACATGAAATAAAATTTTTGGATTTATTAAATTTATTCAAGGGTTTTCTCTCTAGTCCCCTGGCACGAAAATTAATTAGAAATTCTTTGAAACTTCGTCAAACGTATGCACTAATTTGTGAGAAGCCAAGTGCTTTAAAAACTGGTCTAACAATGAAGAAAGATGATGAAATAATTTTTCGAGCTTTCAAATTTTGTTACGTTTCGGAGTCCATGTCAGACTTCTTTATCAGACAAATTCCCTGATATAAGCAATTATGAATCAATCCAAATCCGATCCACTGCCACCGAACAAGGGTCCCGATCAATAGTTATATCCAACAAAATATAAACTGACTCGTTAATTCTTCTTGCATTATTAATTATCAGGTTCTCCAGATGAATTTATATATTTTTCCAATCCAAGTGATTCTCCGGATTGAAACTTTCGTCTTGATCTGCAATTTACGATCTACCAATATCACCATTCTTCATGTTATTTTCATGGTCTTGCTTTCTTATCTCGTATCTTTTGTTTAAGTTTTTCCACAAATACAGGAAATAAAAATAGCATTAAAGTAGAGATATTGGTAGATCACAGAGTGCAGATCACGTGGGTGCCAATACCCGCGATCACATGATGGTTTGGAGTAGGTAACAGTAAAATTCTTATGATGGAACCTTATAATTAGAGAAGAAAAATTAAGTGAAATTGTATTTTTTTCATGAAAATAATCATCTGGCCAATTGCCAATTGTGCGGTGGGAGTGGATCGTATTTGGATTGGTTTATTTAAGAAAGGAAGGAGATAAAATGGATCAATGTAACCTTCATAATAATCGATTTCAAGCGAATAACCGGTTATCATTGGTAATTACCAACTGCATTCAAGCGCTTTTGGTCATTCAGACAGGCCATTCATTTGAGTAAGGGCTATAACCAAGGGCATAACCAACAATAACTGCGGTATTTACCGGTTATTCGCTTGAGATCGATTAATATTTAGTTTAAATTTATGATTTTAGAATGAACAAATGTCAATCAGTTTTCACGATTCTGAAGATTTTCATGAATACAAGAAAAATTTTGGAGTGAGGTTATTCAATAGATTTGTCTGGTTTGAAAGAGAAAGGTTGAGTTGAAAACTCTAGGAAAAGGATAAAGTAAAAATTGTATTTGACAAATAACTCGAACAGCAATAAACTGTAAGATTTATTGACAAAAAAAATTGAACCCGAAATATTCTACAGGTTGTCAACAAAGCTTTCACGAACCCAAAACAGAAAATCGACGAAAAAGTAGAGCACTCTACTAGGAAGAGGTAAACTTAGGTAACTCTTAGGTTTCTAAAACTTGTAGTTTGGTCTCATCCCCACTAATTTCTTCATTAATATTTTCTTCTTCAGCTACTTTCTAAATGCACTCGAATAACCCAGTTCCCAAAATGCCGCTCTAATTTTGTGAACTGTAAACACCAAACTGGTAAGTTGTACCATTTTTCGTTTCAAGCGGCTTCGTTTGATGTTATTGTTCTGTGAATTGGCTGAAATTCATCCTGTTTCAGATATCGGGTTCGTTTATTTCATAAGATAAGACTTTTCCCCTTTGGAATATCTTGAATTTTTATGAATGGATTCGTCCAGGGTTTGCTAGGGACACGGGGTAAAATTTCATGAACAACCCACAGTCATACTGGGCTTTATTTTCAATCACAAAAAGTGACTATTCATCATAGATCAAATAAGATGAATATAGTCCATAAAATTATGGTACCCACACTCTGTTTCAAAATTATTATTATCAGACCAAGCCATGAAATTCCATTGATAAGTGTTTCAAACATCTGATTATAATATAGAAAATGTGAAGATTATTGAAATTCATCAAGATATACTTCTGACATTATAACTACAACGGAACGTTGGGCAGTGTCGGTGTTACTGCGAGATTTTCAAGGATTTACAGGATAATATGTCTGCAAGTATTAAGTATTAATCGCGTTATGCTAGTTTCTCAGGTAAACAATCATCTAATTCATGGTGTTTCCTGACCTGAGTTATAAATGAATCTCATAATTCCAGATTTCTCATAGAACTGTCTGAAGAATTTTGGAGTCAGACTTTCGAGCATTGAATATTTTTCGATCAAGTCCAGTAAACGAAGGTCTGAAATCACTTTTTTGCGAAAAGAGCTGTTTTTTTGATATAATGTCACTAAGAGTAAGAACTCATGGTCAAAAATGCAGGTTCCCAAATTTTCAGGAATCTTGGAAAATTCGTGAAAATTTCGAAAAAATTACATTTCCCCAGAAACTAGAATGTTTATCGAAAAAAGTTTCAAACAAAATTCTAATACACATGATGGCTTTTGCATTATCGTGGTGTTCATATTGACTAATTAGAGGTGCATTTATGTAATGATGTTTTCCGTTGCGAATATAACTTCATCACGTTTGGACAGCCGAAGACGATCCAAGAGAGCTTGTGGTTTTACTGAGGATTTTATTTTTTCCTTTTATGATTTATATGTTCATGAACAGCAAGGCAAATTGCTATGAGTTCCAGAATAAACACAATTTTCGTTAAGGCAGCATTTCCTTTTCAATATGCCCGAAAACTGCAACTATATACTATTTGTTACTCTTGTGATTTTACACTTGATTATATTTTCAAATCGGATGCTACCGAGTAATCACATTTTACCATTCCCTGCAAAAGTAGAAAATTTTCATCGAAATATCTGTCAATCTGGAATTTTGGAAAATAAAGAAAATGAAAGAAAAATCGTTGATGGCACACCCTCAAGAATTTTTCAGAAATATGATGCACAATGTACAAAATTCATACAAGTTCTACAATCACTGAAGTTCAACCTAATTGCTTTTTGTTGTAAAATAAATAAAAGTAGGTCGAAGAAGCTCATTGTACAAGAGGTTTTTTTCGAATTTTTACCAAGGTTAATACTGTATTAAAAAAATATAAATTTTTGAAAAAATAAAAAAAAATCTCTGCTCTAAACTGAGCTGTTTCAACTTGAAATAGTTCTGCATTCAATCGACTACAAGCGGAAGCACTGTATCGGATAAAGATTTTATCGCTTATTATGTAGAAGTTTGAGTTGTTTCACTCCTTGATGATGTAATATATTGTTTTATTTGGAGCACTTCAATCTCCTCCTAAATTTACCGAAAAGGTCTTTGTTTCTGTAACACCAGATTAAAATTAACATTCTACATTACTAAAGAAAATAGGTATGCTACCTAAATTGAATGTTTTTGCATTATCATTTTCTTCGACAGGATTTTTATTTTTGTTTGGTTCCTAGTCCAAGGCCTTCACATTTGATTTGAATATACGTAATGCTACTTGCTTGCAGTATTATAAGAACTACGTGAAAGTGAGATCATTTTGATATGCATTTTCGGCAATAATCTCACTTTATTTCTGTAAATTGATTTTGTATATTGACATTTTGTAACAGGGAAACCTTCAAATCTAAGCATGATCAAAGAGACTGATTATTGACACTTCTATTTCGAAATAAAAAGAGTCAATGCAATATTTTTTGATTGACCAAATAAGAGGTCGAACTGAGTACCATTCTGCGGACCTACACAACCATTAGACGAATGGGGAATAATCTGAAAAACAGATCTTCGATTAGCTATTATAAAGTTCAAAGTTCGAAAAGTTCTGAGTATTGCTTAGCTAGTGCAGCTAAGTTTTTTGATCGATTTCGATCTAAAAAGTAGTCGTTTGTCAAATATTAGCTGTTGTTATATAATGGCCGAAATAATAATTATTCGAGTTGGAAACAATCGATCTGTGGACCATCCTGATGGAAGTTTTGAGTTTCTCTCGACGAGTTATACGAAATATTACAATGATTGCAAAAGCGAATCTCTAATCTATAATCGCTATGCTAAGATTCATACTTTCATACTACAGTTCGAATGGGGGATCCTTCTTCTGTTAAGAGAAAAAACTAAACGTTTCACACTCATTTCACATTTTCAATTAAATTAATTTTAGTTTCAACAGTAGCTCTGGGTAGCATTCTTTTAGGAAACTCTACAAAATTTTCAATCTACGCTAATCGAGTAATCCACACTCTTTCATTCAATCCCTATTTCAAGGTTCGGTTCGCATTTTGCAAACTTCAACCTTTCGATAAAAAAAAACAAAATAAATCAGATATAGCCAAATTGAATGCACACAAAACGCAAAATGCAACTTCAATAATGATTATTTCTTTCAACATATTCTCTTGCACTCGAAACCATTTGAGAGAAGTCCGGGATATGAATTTCTCATCCGCGTCTGTATTTGTTATTTTTGTTTACAAACATGAACGTAATAAAATGAGAATGGTAAAACTACCTGCTCCCTTCCCGCGTCTTCGGCAATTCGTACGTAATGAAGTTAGCAACAGAGAATGCCACTACAGAAATGCATCTCTTATTAGTCAATATAAAAACCACGAAAATGCGAAAAGCTATCATTTGTACCAGAATTTTCCGCTCTACCACTTTTGTTTGGAACTTTTTTCGATAAACCTTCTAGTTTTCGAGAAAACGTATTTTTTTCGACATTTTCTCGAATTTTCCAAGGTTCCTGAAAATTTGGAAACCTGCATTTTTGACCATGCGTTCCTACTCTAGTGACAATCATTATATAAAAAATGCAGCTCTTTCCGCAAAGAAGTGTTTTCAGACCTTCGTTTACTGGACTCAAGCAAAGAATGCACGTTTTTTCTTAATATTTGGGTGCCCATTTCGAGAAATCGGTTTCCACTGTAGCACATCGTGAATGAGATTTTTGAGGAAATAAATCTAGTCATAGTCGCCAGTTGTGCAGCGTTTATAAGGGCACTTAAGTTTTCTCATAATTCATCTGAGCAATCCAGTTTCGCTGCTTAAATTTGATAATGAACAATGAAAAAGCAGATTTTTATTTTGAAACTTACACTTTTGAAAATTATGTTTTGTATTCTCAGATCATGGAGAACAGATCATTCCGACAATCGCCACTTCATGGCTCTTTTTTGAATTTTAAACTCGTAATAGTATATTCTAGAACAAGTTGCAGAATGAGCTCCTATTCTAACACGAATTCGAAGTTCGATAGCATGAGTGTTGGAATTGCCTTCTGTAACGAGTATTAGTCTGTTTTTTCTCTATTTCAGTCAATTTTTGTGAAAACCTTTCGAAACTCAAATGAAAATTCAGATTGGTAACTTTTGTTTTGTATCTTGGCAGTTGGTTCGACATACGAAATTTGTGAAGAAATTAATACTTTCCAACGCTAGAAGGTGATAGATATTTTTAATACAAGTGCAGAAAGATCTGCTGTTCTCCCACAAGGATGAAATAATTGATAGGCAGAACTGTTTTCTATCTGAAAAATTTAAGAGATAATAAATGAATCCGTGAAGGAGGCCTAAATATTATGAATAAATATCACCAGAAAACTGTGCGAAATTGAGATATTTTCGCACGATTTCATTCCACAAGATTGGATCGGAATGAACGGATTTGACAAACAATTTGGGAAAAAAAATTTCTACCTCAGAGTCATTTGCTGAACAAAAATCCACGAATGAAACAACATTCTTTAATTCATCATTCAGTCATGATTCTATGAGTAAGTGAGATTGAGAACCTGATAAAAATTCTCATCTTTTCTGAACACGATTGGCAACTATTTGAGCCTTCTACATTTGGTTCAATTCGAAAGAAAATAACGTTTTTATAAAGACTTAAAAGATTCGAGTGTTTTTCAAATAGGAAGATGTTACGTTCAGAATCTTCATTGACCAATACCTACAAATATTGCTGAAATAATCAGTTAGTAGCCTTAGAAGCTGATAAAGTAACTGCTTAATTCCTGTAACTCAAGAATAAATGTTTTGGAAATATTCTGAATGCTCGATTTTATGGAGGTGAAACTGATACCTTATACTTGGGTTAAATATGCAGAGGGCTTCATTTCAGGTTGGTATCATTTTAACGAAACTATCGGTATTCCTGTTATCTGCAATATTTCAGTATAATTGAGAGGTGCCCAAGTTGAATGGAATAAGAATGAAACGGAGTCTTCGGTTTGGCAACCGAGTAGTTCACCAGGCAAATCCGAAAATCATTACGAACCCTCTGACGGCACCTTTGAAGTTTGAGGTTCATGGAGAGAATCGTCTCAAACGAGTTCAAGGAATCGTAACTATTAAAGTTCGGTAGTTTTATGATTGAACTTATCAGCTTGGTTTTTCCACTCCTCGAAAAGGGACCTAAAATTCATGAGTTGGGGTAATAGCTATTTTTCTACGACCTTGATAGAAAACATCATTTTTAACCCGCCAATCAGGAATGGAAATGGATCTCCTCCCTCTGAATTTTTGAAGATTGTTAAGTAGATTTCATGTAGCCAAAAATTATTACCAAATAGTATAAATTGAATTCTCTTGCTGTTCTGGCTTTTTTTATTTTCAGGTTGGAGTTTGTGTTTGGAAATCCTTCCTCCGAAGAGCCGTCCCGCTGATCGTGATGTCCTTCTATATAGAATATTCAGATACAACAATTTTATTTTATTTTTTTAACGGGGAGACAGGTTTTTTCGGCTGAGGTTTTTTCCCCTGGCTCTATAGTATCGTATGATACTGGTGATGAAAGTATCGTATGATACTATAGTATCATACGAAGAATGTTGTGGTACCCCGTTCCTTTTTTTACCTCAGCTTAGGTTCTTTTTGTTTCAACATTTATTGTATTATTTTAGCTCTCTTATTCAAAAGAATATATATATATATATATATATATATATATATATATATATATATTAGACTGATTCAAAAAAATCGACTTTTTTTGTTTTCACGAAACCCCCCCCTAATTATCTTCGGGGTATCGAAAAAAGACCTTTGTGAAAATATCAGCTCCAAATAATAACATTTAGAGGTCGCTCATCAATTATTTCTATTTTGCCTACTAATAGCAGGGGAAAAATTTCTTTTTTCAATAAAAAATTCCTAGAACACAAACCAATAGGCGGATTTCTTTGTGTGATACATTTTCGTGTAGGCAATCAGATACTCTACAAATATGTCCCTTACGATATTTCGATAAAACGGCCGCTTCAAAAGTTAATCGATTCGATGCTGATATTGAGGTATTTTTGAAGAAAAAACTTATTCAAAAAAATCGACGTTACTTGTTTTCAAGCAACCCGCCTTCTAATCATCTTCAGGACATAGACAAAAGCCGTCTGTGAAAATATTAGCTTTGAATATTAATATTTAGAGGTCGCTCATCGATAGTTTCTATTTTCGCTGCTGATGGCAGGAAAAAAATTCTTTTTTCAATAAAAAATTTTTTGTTCACGGACCAATAGACGGATTTCACTGTATGATACATTTCAGTGTAGGGAACTAGATACTCTACGAAAATGTTCAATACGATATCTCGATGAAACCACTTATTTGAATTTTTTTTTCCAAAATACCCCAATATAAGTTATTAATATAGAGGTATTTTTGAAGAAAAAATTCGAATAACTTTTGAACGAGCGGTTTTATCGAAATATCGTATGAGACATTTTCGTAGAGCATCTAGTTCCCTACACGAAAATGTATCACACAATCGAATCCGTCATATGGTTCGTGAAGAAAAAATTTTTTATTGAAAAAAGAAAATTTTTTCCTGCTATCAACAGCGGGAATAGAAGTCATTGCTGAGCGACCTCTAAATATTAATATTCAAAGCTAATATCTTCACAGACACCTTTTTTCGATAATCTGAAGATAATTAGAAATAGAGTTTCGTGAAAACAAACAGAATCGATTTTTTTGAATAATTTTTTTCTTCAAAAAAACATCACTATTAGCATCGAATCGAATAACTTTTGAAGGGGCCGTTTTACCGAAATATCGTAAGGGTCATTTTTGTAGTGTATCTGATTGTCTACACGAAAATGTATTACACAATGAAATCCGTCTATTGGTTTCTGCTCTAGGAATTTTTTATTGAAAAAAGAATTTTTTTCCCTGCTATTAGTAGGGAAAATAGAAATAATTGATGAGCGACCTCTAAATATTATTATTTGAAGCTGATATTTTCATAGAGTTCTCTTTTCGATACCCTGAAGATAATTAGGTGGGGTTTCGTGAAAACAAAATATGTCGATTTTTTTGAAACAGTCTAATATATATATATATATATATATATTACCAAATAGTATGCATGTTCCAAATGAATTTTTGAACCATTTGCAGGACCTCCAGGGCAATAATATAAGAGCCCATGGGCGTCTCCAGGGGGGGCTGGGTGGTGAACCAGGGGGAGCTGGGGAGCAGGGGTCAGAATAGTGAATATTCTTTTTATCAAATTCACGATTCTGGGAATTTTGTTATAAATTCATACATATTCCAAAACATTGCATGTTAACAATTTCCTGAGATTTCTTTTTTGTTCATTTTGGCAACAAAAATAATGAACATTCTGAAAAAGTTTCAGAAAATTCAAAATCTTTGAGGATATTTCAATTGATATCTCCACTGCTTTGCTCAGGTGGTCGAAAGGAGCCAAATATCGTATTTTGAATAATTTATAAACGAAATCAGGCGAAACTTTCACTTCATAATCTGAAATATCGACGGATGGTGAAGAGCAGAATCGAAAATAACGAAATATCGTAATCTACAGAAAAAAAAATTGTGTATGTATTTTTTTGTAAAAAAATGTCAAATAAGAACAGCATAAACGACAAATAACAAAACGAAAGAAATACACAAATAAATATACCATTCTTTCCGATTCGACTCGGTTGAAAAGATACAGGCTGTTGAAAATCCATAAAAAAATGTAATTTTCGAATATATCTCGTGAATGATTTTCAGAATAAAGGTTCTTATTAATATGGCTAATCTTTTACGAATACAAAGGTTAACTCACATGTTTTATTTTTTTCGTTAGGACCAATATATACCATTACATTCCATAATTGAAGCAGAAATTTTATGATCCAAACTCTTGGAAGTGAGTTGAATGTCATTCAATGAATATTTGGCCATTTTGAAAAACAAAAGTATTCTTCGTGAAATCTCGTGAAATGCGCATTCTTCGAGTAATCAATTATTTAAAAAAATCTATATCAGCGAAATAAAAAAAACTGATTATTTTGGCTGAATGTAATTCTGTTCAGAAGATTCGCAGAATTACATTTCTGCTACATTTTCTCGAAGGTTTAGGTGGTAGATCTGATGGTCGGAAAAATTTTAGTGTCATATTCCCAGGGGTGGCATAGCTTATTATGAAGATTTAAAATGGCTATATTTTTTTTATCTAGGCTGAATCAGAAAAAATGCTTTACGAAAAAAGTATTTCTTTTGACCTCAACAATCTATGGTTTGAATATATGTACAAGTCAAAGACTCACCCTGTATACATGAACCTGAAAGGAAATATTTGAAAAAAGGGGTCGTTATAACAGAAAAACTACAAAATTTGTCACAAATCGAACTAGTTTGACGAACTGCAGTTCCTGTTGAATTAGTGTGTGGAAATGAAAGAAGGAGCATAATCTGAAAAATTTTTAAATGGTTCTGTTCAGGAAACTTGGAGTGAATGCCCTAAATAGTTTCAGAAAATGAAGAATTATCCCACAACGATATCGAAAACTTTTGGTCGAAATATCTACCATTTAAACCAATTCGATGGATTTTTCGTTCTTTGGAATCTCTACTTTCTGATGGTGTTGATAATATATATGACCAAGGTAAATAAACGCAGAAAATGCAAAAAACTTTGCTGCAAATGTGCAAGTACCAGTTTAAAATGTAGCCTAAAACATACTTTACACATCAATTATTCGAAGAACTTGATATTCCTTACATAGATAACCAAAAAATTACGGATCCCTAAATCATAAAGATTATAAAACATACAAAAATGTGAATTAACCATAGTTATGCATACTTTTTGATACCATAAGAAAGATTATCAGATTTCAGTGATAAAATAGTTCACACACTTTTTTGAAAAAGGAAATTTTGAAATAACATGAATATGATCGAATGATCGGCTTTATAAATATTGCGTTAAAAATATCATTTCGTGATAAAAATAACCAGCAGCTAGCATACTGTGGGGAAAGTGTAATACACAACTTTCATCTGTTTTATTCCCTTTCTTTTAAAATTTATTTTATCTCAGTATTTCTTTCTTTTCACCAATTTCGAAGACTTCAAGCCCTGATTTGACATTGTATTGTGTTCAAATGGATCAATAAACACTATCTACCTTTTCAGTTTTGCAAGGTGAAATATTCAAATTTTGTTGGAATATTGGCATCTTTATCTATAGGGATGAGGAATAATGATTATTTTAGTATTTTCAAAAAGTACCACAAGAATATTTCTGTAGTTATAAGAAAGACGAAGAAAGAGCTAATCGTATTTTAGAAAATATAACCTTCCAGTAAACTTCCGGAATCAATTGCAATGCAGGATTTCCGAGAAAATAATTTAAGAATGAAATTAAAGGTCTAGTCCAAAATTCATTCACAATAGTTTATTCTCAAACAAGTTGCAGAATGAGCTCCTATCTTACGTTATCAGTTGTAACTTTCTTGAATATTCATGAATAGGGGAGGCTAGTACGACATAGTAAAATTTTCTCCATTTCAGTATCGTAATGAGTTCATTAGAGTACTAAAAGTAGGGCTGTAATGAAACCCATTACAGCATTGTTTCAGTTATATTTTTCGTTTTGTAGTTGTCAGTACTGACCTCCGATCGAATCAAGTTTCGATATAAAAGTCACTAACCTGAATTTTTATTTGAATTCCGAGAGTATTTCACGAAACTTGACTGAAATAGAGAAAATATCGTATAATACTCGTTGCAGAAAGCAATTCCAACACTCATGCTATCGAAAACGAACCACGAAGGAGCGAGGAACTTTGCATTCGTGTTGGAATTGCCTTCTGCAACGAGTATTAGACGATATTTCCTCTACTTCAGTCAAGTTTTGTGAAATACTCACGATAACGTAAGATTTGTGAAATTGGTCAGTTTGAACGGTTTCTCAGAATATTTGAATCATTTGGCTCTTTTATGAATGAAGAAAGTACATCTTGGATTTACCATTCCTCGAAATAGAATCATTAAAGTTTGTTGGAATAATAAATACCGATAAAATGAAAAATTTCGATTTCGTATGGCGTTACGTGTAGTTGTAAAGAAAGTAGTGTTATGATTCCTTTGAATTGTCTTCATGCACAACCTGGAATTAAATAAAAAAAAAATTCTGAGTCAAATTCCAATTTCATTCCCCATAAAATTTATTATTATTCAAATCTTTCATTGTCAGTTATATTTTCCCTCTAAAAACTTGCCCCAATAGATTTGGATGAATTTAGAATTCGAAAACTAATCAAAATTCATTGGACTTCATCCTTGGAAATTTTGAAGAGGAACTATCTGGAACAGTAAGATCACATAAAGATATTAATGAAAAAAGGAAATATTCACATCTTCTTTTTATAGGAATAAAAATTATTTTGGTATCTTCGAGGAGTACAATTTTTTGATACAAACACCAGAAATATTTCTGCTGAAATGTGAAATTCGAAGAAAGAGCTTATCGTATTTCAAGAAGTGTAACCTTTTCTAAACTTCCGGCGTTACTTTTGATGCTCGATTTCCGAGAAAACGATTCATGAATGAAATGGAGGGTCTAGCTAGTCCGAAATTCATTCATAAAATTTTACTACGTCGTACTAGCCGCCCTCACTATTTCATTCATAAATAAATATTCAAGGAATACCCAGGGCAGAAAAGTTACAAGTTACAACTGATAACGTAGGATTTGTGCAATTGGTCAGTTTGAACCATTTCTCAGAATAATTGTTCCATTTGCCGTTTTATGAATGAAAGTACAACATGGTTTTTCCATTTCTCGAAATGGTAACATTTTAATTTTATTGGGATAATAAATGCGAGAATCAGGATATACAGGAAGAGAATTTCATACTCTTCCTGTATAGGTAGGTAAAATTTGAGACACTTTCTGGTTCATGAACAAGCTATATTCATGAAAAGTAGGCTGTTTGAGATGTCAGTAATTTTTCGAGCATTTTGGTAGTCGTCGTAGATACATTCTCGAATGTCTGGCATCGTTAGGAGATATTTTCGCTGAATTCAGCTGCCTGATAATAATAATAACATCCTGAAAGTATAACTCCTGAAGATGCCACACACTCGAATTGGCGAAAATTGAATGAATCTACGACGACGGATGCACGAAAAAAAAGTGACATTGAACTATGGCTGTGAAAGCCTCAACCAATACACCCTGTAAATTTTTCAAAGCTCCCCACCAGCAGGATTATAACAAACTATATCATGTTTGGTTTATTATGAATAAAAGAGGGTGAATTTTTTTTTTAAATTACCTAAATAATGATCTATAAAATTTCAAGAATTGTTACGATGTTGTATTGGGAAGCGATTCTTTTCATGCTGTTTTCAGTATTTTTTTGTATTTTCAGAACATATCATCATGTGTCTGTGAAGCCATTATTCATTCACTATTCACTAGCTCAAACTAGAAACCCGCTACTCCGCTCGATATTATTTCAATTTGAAATGGAACTGATTGTAGGTCCATCGCGACCCCTCTTTTATAACCTTGTATCGAAAGACAGACAGGCACTTGACTACGTGACAAAGCGATCTTACATAGATTCAATAATTTCTTGCTCAAATTCGTATTTCTTCAACTTACCGCATCTTGAAAAGTATCATTAAAAAATTATACTGTTTGAAGCATTTTTCGTCAGGAATAAATGCCGCAGATGACAATCACATTCATTTTTATATGAATTCATTTCATGCCAGTCAAAAGCCCTCTTCAATTGGAGCATTATTTTGGATCGATTTGAAACTTGTTGAATTGGTTATCGTGATTACCCTTAGAAGTTAGACATTATGCTGTCGCATACTTTTTTCTTTATCTCTTATAGTTAACCCAGCGTCGGCCGTAAAAGTCTGAAATCAACTGGTTCATTCACGACTTGTTCATGAAATATCGATATTTTTCTTCATTTCTTCGTTTTATAGGAATGACACATGACAATCTAAATAAATTTTCTACACTATAGTGAAATTTTCATCACAATTGGTTCCGGTTACAGTTTCAAAGAAAAAAATTTTTCATACTTCAGAGTAAAAATTCGAATGCAATACGAAACGAATTAAACAAGGCCCATCTTTCTAATATTTCTAATATTCTTATTTTACTGAAGATTTAGAATCAGCCAATTAGAATCTGTAATTCTTAAACATCTATTTGAAATATTTTGTGAAGTGAACTCGAAGTTTATTATCATTATTTCTTGTCTGCAAATGCCATGAGCTTTTCAGCTAATTCATTCCGCAGGTAACAAGAATGAAAATGGCACGAAACCTAATAATAAATATAGGGGAGTATGAATGCATTCAAAAACTCATTTAATTCACTGAAGCATCAAAACCATCTGAGGTATTCAGTTATTAATATTCCAGATATGGAATCTAACCCCTAAATATCATTCATTTCGCGATTCACCCCTCCTCATTTGTTTTTTACTTTCAGATATGGCTTTGTCATTCGAAGTTATGATAGACATTGGTTTATGTATGAGGGGCCAAGTGCTCTTCAGGCTACGCACAATACAAGGTTCCGTGGTGAGGAAGAAGACATAATAATCATTATAAGCCAGTGCTTACGCTGCCTTATTGTGGTGGCTTATGAACTGAATGTACTTATGTACTATTCCGGTTCAGGTGAGTTAATGAAGAAAATTTGCACCTTTTTTCGTTATTAAAAATGAAATCTCCAGCATAGTGTTCAGTCAGTTGAATGGAAAATTAAGGGCCATAGAGAAAAGGACCAGATGCAATTATTGCCTTTCATGATCATCAAATAACGAGGATAATTGATAATTGAAAATAGTTATAATAAATTAAATTGTATTAAATTTCAGAAATGTCTTCGAAGTTCATAATCATGATATGAGTTGAGGATTAAGAGTCTGTTATTGAGTTGGAAAGTGTCAGAATGAGATAAAAGATTTCATTTGCTGATTTCAATACGTGGTTCGGAGATAACTCAATTCATTTTAACATGAAAAAAACTTTTTGGATTCAATTTCATTATCCAAAAAAAATAGAAGTTGTTGTTGACAATCAACATTGTGAACAAGGTGCAATTTCCGAAATTCCACTCACTCTAAACACTATCGAAGCAGGGAATCAATATACTATATTTGTTTTATATTGTGTTTATTTTTTCTGGTTGAGATCACCTTGATTCTATCTGTCTGCGCAGATGGTATGCTTCTTTCAATTTTCTCCTTTAACTTTCTTCCTTTGATATTGTTCTTCGTCCCATCAGATGTTGTGGCCCTCGTTCCAAGCATGTTGAGCTAGCTTGAATTTCTCTGTTTCTCCCAGTTGATTCTAACTTTCCGGAAGCTTTTAGTTGCCATAATATAGGATCTGCCATATTCATATGTTATTTCATAGTTGTAATCTTTATTTCTCTGATTTCCGTTGCCCGATTTCACTTTCGTGAGTTTTCACCTGAAATTATTTTTGGTCTTGAATGCTGAAAACTTATTTTTTCGAAAAATGGAAATCAGAATTCAGTTTGATATTTTTTCGAAATGTGCTCCATACAATAGGAAAATAAAAATTGCTGTGCCTTCATCATAAATTGTAATATATCAATATGACCTATGACATCATTGAATAGGTAAATTTTTTAAGGCAAACCGATTTGAAATTGTTGTGAATAAATAGTTCAAAGCTTTCACTACCGGATAAACTGACAATGAGAGAGTCTTCCATTATTTCTTAATAGACCACGGCCAATAATAAAGACCAGAAGACTCTCTCATTGTTGAGAATATTTATAATTCTCATATTATCATTGTTGATGAATTATTTCTACAATGATGATATTTTCATCACTATTGTTGTATGGACAAATATTCGAACATAGCTTCAATTGCAAAAGAGCTTTAAGCTGAAGCTTTCGAAGAACTCCAATGAAGAGATGTGTGATTCATTTAATAATTAAGACTTCATGGAAGCTCACTGAAAGTTCCTTCTCTATGAAAATTCTTCAGAAATCTTTTGCATTCTTGCTGACTATTGAAAATTCAGCTAAGTTCTGGCACTGTGCAATTTTTTTTTTTTTTGAGTATTCAACGAAAATTATGAAGCTGAAATAACTTTGAAATTTCATAGATAATTTGTTGAAACAAAAAGAAAATAGGTGTTGACACACTGTGAATCATTTGAAGGTGTTTAATGCTATAATCAATAGATCACTTTTTATTAGTATTTATATGTACTATTCATTTCCTAACTCATTGAATAGTATACCCAATGCTGATTTCGATTGAAATTCGATACTTTTCAGGCAGTTCAGAAAAGATTTACATACTCATATATTCTGTCTTTTTGATTTATAGAAAAAAAAAACGTTTAATGTCTCTGTGAAGGTATCATCATGTGGAGTAGGTTTCTTTCCACTGCTCACTCCTTTTTTCTTCAAAATTCTTCCGACCAGTTCTAGGTGAGAACTGAAATTCTGAGAATCATTTATTTATCAGAAAACACATTGAGAAAGGAAAGGATTGATTACCTGAAAAATATCGAAACGCGATTCATACTTGTAGAAATATCTGCTGAATAGTTGAAAAACTCGCAGAACACCCATATGAACTGCCTCACGTTCTCTTGAAGTTAGGCGAGTGGAGAGCTATCTTGACTCAAGAAATATTCAAATCCAAAACTAATTTGTAGATTTGATAAAGAACATCAACAGACACATACAGAAATAAATCCTAAATATATTCAGCAGGTTAACTAAAACTTGAAAATGTCATAAGTTAGTGGTTTTCATCAACACGAACCTAAATGCTTGAACTCTACACAACTGGTTACTGATGGGATATTACCAACATAATTTCGAGATTCCACAGCCGCCCAAGATAGTTCCAATAATTCTGAAATAGACTATACCTATATATAGAATCCATCAGGCATTCATTGGCTTGTGAAACCTCCCAAAAAACATTCAGCCGACAACGAATTAAAAAAAAAACTGCAAACTATTTAGAATTCATTTCGAATTTATTGGCTTATAACACCCCGTAGGTTCTGTTTTTCAGAGCACAATTTTTTTTCAGATTGGGTACCACTAAGTCTGCTGGCCTACAAAAAAATAGTGCGTTCAATTCCCTGCCCACTATAAATCGTGAAAATCAATGGTGGTTTCTTTTTCTTGGGACACCCAGTATTAAAAAAAAAATTCGTTCGGAGGCGACACCTAGAACATTTTTGAAACATATAAGAATTCAAATTAGTAATAATCGGAATTAATGCCAAATAAGGCTGAAACCGATATCTATTGAAATATTGTGTCTGGGAGGTCTTTGCATTTTCCTGAAAACTTAATTTGGGTTTTCTCTCCCAGTCTCTGAAACGAGAAACAATTAAGAAAACTTAGTGCTCAAATTTTTGCTCAGGGGCCTTTCTTATATTATTGTATTATTCAAAAAATGTTTCTAATTGTTTCTTGTTTCAGAGACTGGGAGAGAAAACCCAAATGAAGTTTTCAGTAAAAATGCTGAAACCGGTATATCTCTCATCTCAGTGACAAAATCTTATATCGTTTCTCCAACTTCATGATGAAAAGATCTGTGAGCCTGCTGAGAATTGAAATTGGCATTCATTCCGATGATAACCGATTTGAAATATTCTATGTTTCAAAAACCTTGTATTCAATTTGAACATCCTGTATACTATGTCCGAGATGTCGCCTGCGCCTCACCAATTTTTTTCCCCCCCTGAGAAAATATTCTGCCCGACATGCCCTCAGTTCCTGAAAGCCGTGAAAAATTTGTCCTGTGGAAACAACATTAAATTTCAACACTGAACCTTCACCCAAAAACAGTAATGTCCGCCATTCTGCAAGCTCCGTTTCTTCTCTCTCCAGATCGAAATCTCCCGACACGCGAGATTCGGTCGAGAAGAAAGCCGATCTTCGAATTAATTTCCCCAAAACCCCATAACCGTGCAGCTAATTGATTCATATCTCCAGTTCACAATAACAACCGGCAGCGAAGCTGTCTGCGTAGGTGTCATCCTGAAATATAGTCCCCAATTTTCCACAACGAATGGATCAGCATAAACCGACGCCTTGCGTCGGGTCGACAAAGAAGCCGTAACGGTGGAAGCGCATCGTTCCAGATACGAGAGCCATTGTTGTCGGAAAAGCGGAAAATGGAATCATTGTATTGTGATTCATCCCCGAATGATATTTTTCGCTCAAGGAGTTCGTGATTTTCGCTATATCTGTCTAAATAGCTGGAAGGATGTATATTTCACCGGTATTTGGGTTTCAGATACAGGCTGTGAATTCCGAGACCCCAGACGTTGGTATTTGCCCCGTGTGAATCATTATTTTCGGCATATTCCACAGATTTCCTATGACTTTTTCAGAAAACTGTATATGGTCTCAGTGAGAGGAAAAGATTATTCTTCTTCTAAGATAGTACAGGATGTTTCAGGAGTCGTTGGCCATACCCTAATGGTGAAAGCAGGTCATGTGGGTCTTTCAAAAAAATTGTTGTTTTGTATCCTAAGACCATTAGTTTCGGAAATACGGGATGTTTCATGAACATTGGCCTAAATTTGAGATAGCTATAACTCCAGAATGCATCTTCCGATTTCGATCAAATTTCGTGGGTTTGTTCACTTCAGGAAGCTCTTTCAAGCAGTTCATGAATTATCCACAGTTTCAGGGCAGTACTCAGAATATCTTGGTTTATTTTTTATAAAGCCCCAAAATCTATATTTTTTACATTTTTCACAGAAATTCCATTATTGCCATGAGAAACTACATAAATTCAATTTTCACTTTGCATGACACACTTGTCACAAGAGAATAGGAGTCGGACGAATGCATGTGTAATGCGAGTTTTTCCAAAATACGGTCCTGTTTTTATCCCTTTGATGATAATGTTTATTGTCTTTTGCCGAGATTTTGAACTATTTTGACTTCTGTTCGGGTTTTCTCCGTTTTGAAACCTCAGTTCGCACTGAGTGTGCCTGAACAAGTGATTAAAGCAAGCATTTCAATCTTAATATTTTTTGGAATTACACTTTGAATTAAGATTCAAATATTGTAAACTCACTTTGAAAAATTCTGACTTTTACTCAGCAAGAAATATGGCTTTATTCAATATCAATTATCAAAAATGTACCATTTTCGAGATATTCAGAAATAACTTTAGCTAGGAGCAAAATAGTGAGGTATCAAATATAATCCAGGTTTGTTTCAACTCAGAAATTTAACGTGCATTGTATTCGCAGAATTCTGTTCCCGAATAAATAAGGAAACCACCAACCAAGAAATATTGAAAAAATGCGAAAAATGTTTAGAAGTAGGTGGACGAATTTTGAAAATGTGTTATGATCAAATTTTTTTTCTGATATACCTATGTGAATAAAAGTTCGAGAAGTTTTATGACTTGTTTTGTAAGATTTGCATTACAATTTGGGCTTTCGATATTTATGTCATACTTTCCGAAAAATAACTCGTTTACTTTGAACAATGAGATAATATTTAGGGAATATCAACATCAGAAGCATGGAAAAAGATTTCGAATAAAGTCAGCGATTTTTTTTAAAGGGCGAACATAGATACTTCCATATCATAGTCCTAGCAGTTATTTCTGATTATCTCGGAAATGGTACATTTTAGATGTGGGGAACTCTGAATAGACTCCACCTATTTTCTCTTCACAAATTGATATGTGATTGAAAAAAATGGGGTTTTTGACTTTTCTTGAATTTCAACTTTGACACTCTCCTTTCATCTCCCAGTATATCAAAACGAAATTTTCTATACAAAGTGACATCGAATATCTTTTCGGTAACCCATTTCAACAAACAGATCTGAGATTGTGCCTGAATTTTTAATTTTTTTCAATAAACAGAGAATAACTCGAAAACGGCTCTAGATGGCTGAAATAGTCATAATATACAGGGTGTTCCATTTGAAATAAGAAAGTTGATACCATTTCCGGTGAAAGCGGAAGTCATTGATATTCAAGAATATATCATGAAAAAAGGTCTTCTTTGCTTATATCTTCACACAAAATTTTAAATTGTTCGAATAATTATTTCTCCATGAATTTCTTATGGGCACTCCCGGTGGGACACCCTGTATAAGGAAGGAAGCGTCAAGATCTCATATCGACAAAAGAGAGGCCTACAGGAATCACGTGGATGCAGGTGGAAAATGTGACGGATAATTCTCTTTTGAATGACAAACACCCTTTTAGAGTCAACAGAGTTACCCCTCAACAAAATATTATAATTCATATGGCTAAACAGCAGACTGTAGTAAACAGCTATAACCGACTGCAATGGCAATGAATTTTTTATCCTGTTAATCGCATAAAAGAATCCAAGGAACTTAGGAAGAACGTTAGCCAATGTGACAACGTAAGAGATTCCCTCATTTTACCACACGTAATGAGCATCCAGTAAATTAACGAGTTGAAAAACAAGAAATTTTAGATACGCTAGCTCTGAATTCAACAAGTACCAGAAGAATAAGAAACGCTCTGAGCATCGCCCATTCTAAAGTCTTCCGAACCTTAATACAAAAAGTTCTCATTATTACCAAGATGTCCAAAAATTAGAGCAAGGAGATGAAGAACTGAAGAAAAGCGTTCAATATTAGAACTCATCGTGTATGGGCTAAGAATAATCAATATTCGACACATCTGTGAAAATTCACAGATGGATAGGAAATGGCGGACCTGTGGCATGACCACCAAGGACTCTAAAGACTAAGATTTGATAATTATTTCGGTTGTGAAGCCAATACACTTACGGATTTCATTTTCCAAGAGGGTTCGCATCATTTATATCAAAATTCAATATGTAAATTCAAAAGATTGGAGAGCTTGGTTTTGCATACTTTCTATCACTTATTCACGCACAACTAATGGGAGATGGGGTTTCAAAATAGAAATTACTTGAACAAAACTCAAAATAATTCAAAATCTCGGCAGAAGACAATAAATAGTAGCACCAAAGGGATAAAAACAGGACCGCATTTCGAAAAATTTTCGCTTGAAAGAAAATTCAAGATATTCTAAGTACTGCCCTGAAATTATGGATAATTTATTAACTGTTTGAAAGAGCTTCCTGAAGTGAACAAACCCATGAATTTGATCGTAGTCTGACGTTGCATTCCAGAGTTATAGCTATCGCAAATTTAGTCCAATGTTCATGAAACACACAGTATCTCCGAAACTAATGGTCTTACGGCCAGTTTCTGAAAGGCCGATCAAACCGTATGTCAACTGACACAACGTTCAACTTAACATCGATGTCAAATCAATTTGGGTTGCTGAAAGGATGTTTAGGGCAAAATTAACTAATCTCTGATCATTATGATTTGACATGAGGTTACCCTGTTTCGAGGCTATCGAACCACAGAATCTGCTAAAATAAACAATATTATCTGATCGAACAGGTTAGAATTTTGAATTTCTCATTTTCATATTTTGAATTTAGTATTCAGTTTGGGATTATTTCGAGTTTGTTTTATTCAAAATGAGTTCAAGTGGCCGAAATTTTATTGAAGGAGAAAGGTGCAGTCACTCGGATCTAGTTCAGAAGTAAGTATTTGTAAAATTGTTAATAATTTCTCCATTCATAGTTCAAGGCAAACATTTCGATAAACAATAGTATAATAACATGTTCGCAAGCATGTTTGTATAAATTTAATAGAGTACATATTTTTTTTCAGTTAGAAAATAAGTCGACGAACGCAGTATATCAATTGCAGAACAAAATGAAAAATGGGTAATCCTAATTACAAGAGAAATCAACACTGCCCAGCTAAATTCAAAAAGGGCAAATGTTGCAAATAAAAAGGAGTACGTAAAGTAGTTTTGTTAAGATAACTAAAAAACATACCTTTATTCATATTATGAATCTCTAAACAATTTTAGAGTGCGTATAGTAGAAATTTCATCCATCAGAATCTGAATGAACTTTGCGATACTCAATTTAAAAATTTTCATAATCAATGCATCGAACATGACCCACCCATCTAATACAACACAGTCAAAGGCTTCTTCACCTCATTTTATATTTAATTCCAGGTTAAGAAATATCTGCAGACAGGGAAAATGACTCAAATGACGATCCAGGAACATCACAAAAAAAACTATTTAGATGTAAGTTCAGTGGATATTATTTTTATTGTGGTTGAAAGACTTCGGTCAATGGCCTTTTGACTCCGTCAACAAAGAAATGGAATTATTTTTATAGATTTTCTTGTTTCAGAACCTCTGACCTGCTTGAATTAATAAATATGGTGAAAGAATTGAAAAAGTACAAAAACATTGATGAGGTTTTTATGCATTAGTTAATTCTTTGGATTAAAATAGTACAATAAACCACAGTTACTACTATTACTGATTTTAATTTTTAGGAAGATGTCCTAGCAACAGGTAGCAGTTTGTACCAACTCTGGCTGAGTACAAACAGTAGGTGCCAAAATGTTGGCTGTATCAGGGGAGCATATGTAGCCTTTGGTCAACAAGTACGACAGCTCTTTGAGCTACTATAATATTGGTATTTGCATATATTCAAACTGATTATGCTCATATTATGATCCTCATTTTAAAATATTCTAGTTTCAATTGCTTTAAATCTATTTGAGATGGCATTCATGAAGACTTACAAACACGAGTGCAGTGTCGTGACCACCTTTTCCCGACAAATAGCTACAATTGAGAGAACAAAGTCCTGAAAGAAGAAATAAAAAAGCTTTATTATTGAAGGGAACTGAAGAATGCCTATACTAAGAAAGAAAACCTAACTTACAAGAAAAGTAGCTTGTTTTGAAAAAAACACATTCCAATATACATATTTAGAAATTAAAATCAAACAAAAAGAATATTATAATCTTTTCAATAAATAAATGATACAATTTATCAATGTTTAGTATATTCAAAATATGATAATGAATACCCTTGTTAAATCCTTCAAGTTACCACAATATTTCAATCTCTACTCAATCATAAATTGTTTACAAGTATGAAATTATTTAAATAGGTTTTTTTGATATTTTTCTGTGTATCAATGAAATCAGTATTGAGCATTAATTTATTTCAACTTTCATCACACATCAAGTTGTTAATTCACACTACATTTCTACTTTATTTGTTGTATCGTGTTGGATTTTCTTGGAGTCCACCACTACCTCAGTTATTAATGATTATACATACGTGAGTTAACACAGTGGATTTTCTCACCAACATGTTTTCATCATCTTTTACAATTTTCAAGTTCGCATCACAAATGGCCTGAAAATTTGGAAAAAAATTTTCCCTTCCTATTTTGTAAGCTCATCTTGTGGACGACCGAGATTATTTTAATATTAGTACAGTCTAGAGCTCCAATAGCATTTGATAATGAATGGATATAATCCAGATTAATTCCTATTGAGTTATTCCTGTGTTCTGGGGAGATGACAATCTACAGCCAGATAATAAAATCACAAATTGTTTCAAAAAATAAATAAATTTCTTTCTGGAAGAAATATAATTATTGCCACTATGCCTAATTATTGTTATGCAGACCCATTGACCCATACAATTAAGATTTCCGTGGAAACTACGATGATTAACCACGTCTCTACCGAGTTAATTCGCCGAAAATCACCGATTAGTTGACCACCTCTTTGACATTAGTTTGACCACTGATTTAGCTTTAACATGCGTTTCAGAAACCCAAAAGTGCGTTTGACGTACAATTTACCTGCAATATTTGACCACTCTGTCAACTGACAGGCTGATCAAGTTCAAGTAGTTAACCTTACTTTCTGCAACTCAAATGGCACTTGACCAGGGATTTGACAGCTGATTAGTTAAATTTTACGTTGATCAGCCTTTCAGAAACTTGCCGTTAGGATACAAAACAACCAATTTTTCTGAGAGGCTAGATGTCCTGCATTCACCATCAGACTATGGCCAAGGACTCGTGAAACACCCTGTATATCGTTTATATAATTATTATATCATAGATCAACACTAGATAAACAACAACCTCGAACTTTCAGGTATTTTTGGAATTTCGGTGGAAAGCTGTTACCTACATAAATCGGTCATGAATATCTTCTGCTATCGACACCGCAAAGTTCAAGGATTAATTTCCGGAAGCGCCATCGATATATTGACCTTCCAGCCTGATCCCCCGAACGCAGCAACTGCATCAGCAGGATCAACAAGGGTAGATGTTGATTAACTTTAGATTCGAATTAAAGCAGCGCTTCTCGCGGTGTAGCATGCCCTAGGGCGAGTCTAGTTCCACAATCCTGGGGAAGGTCCTTTGCATGTTAGAGACCGTAGTTGGGCGATACGAGCCATGTGTTCCAGTTCACACCGAAGGGACGCTGTCATCTCCCTGCATGCTTATGATGTACAACAAGCCAGAAGATGATTGTTCTGATATAATGTGAAGAGGGAGCAGGAGAATTTACGGGGATGATTCTCAGGAAAAGATCTTGGACGTACATCGACAAATAGTATATGAAGTATAGAGAACGGTTTTTAAGAGGTTTATTAAAGAGGTTTATTTATTTTTTAATCTTTCCACAATCTTTCCACAATTCGACAATAGAGTTCTCGACGCGAGATCAAGAAAGCTCATTTTACCGGTCGAAGACAATTATTGTCTGAGATCGGTAGTCCTTAACGTTCGAGATACTTACAGCGTTTTTTGCAGGATAGACACAATTTTTACTCAACGTATATTACTTATTTGTGCAACCAGTTGGGAAAAGCATTATTTTTCGCTCCGCTCGTTTCGCAAAAGAACGCGTCAAGTGAATTCGGAGATACATATTCATTTTTCACTTCGTTGCTATGGAAGTATCGTTAGTGATAGTGTCGTATTTCGTAATTTTGATTGTCAAAAAAGTGGAATATCATAATCGCTTCTTTATTCGCAAATAATTCCTTGAAATTGTTTCAAAGTAGAAGAAAATATACAGCAATGTCTGATTCAGAGAACGACGTACCGAGCGACATCGAGGAAGCAGCGCAATCTGCGTTATCTACAATTATTCCTAAGAAGTCGAGGAGCAAGTATGATTTATCCTATGCCAAATTCTGTTCATGGTGTGAACAAAAACGGATTACTCATTCGAACGAAAAAGTTTTGCCAGCGTATTTTCAAGAAAAAAAAGGCATGAAGAGTTCGACCTTATGGAGCTTATATTCGATGTTAAGAACCGAATTGTGCTTGAAGAGAAATATTGATATCAAGAAATATACAAATTTAGTGGCTTTTTTTAAAACGTCATTCTGAAGGTTACCAACCTAAAAAATCGAAAGTTTTTAGTGAAGAAAACATTGCCCATTTTCTGAAAGAAGCTTCCGATGGGCAACATTTAATGAATAAGGTAGCATTGATCGTTGGAGTTGCTGGAGCTTGCCGAAAAGGTGAATTAACTTTTCTTCGCGTAGAAAATGTAGTGTTTCAGGAGGAATTTGTTAAAGTTACCATTCCGAACACAAAGACGAAAGTATGTCGAGAATTTGCTATAACCGCTGGAGCTTTTGACGATATGTACTGCATCGAAATGGTTAAAAAATACATTAATATAAAGCCAAAAAATGTTAAGCATGACAGATTTTTTGTGAAATATTTGAATGGAAGATGTGAAGTGCAACCTGTAGGTATAAACACATTTGGAAATATTCCGAAAATTATCGCCTAGTTTTTAAAGTTGCCAAATCCTTCTTTGTATACTGGTCACTGTTTTCGGCGGTCATCCACTACTCTGCTTGCGGATTCTGGAGCTGATTTGCTGAGAATCAAACAGCATGGAGGATGGAAGTCCAATACAGTTGCTGAAGGTTACGTGGAGAATTCCATAATTAATAAACAGAAGATTCTGACAAACATTCTTCGAGAAAATCACAAAGAAAATACCCAAACTAATTCGTTGTCCGCTGGGGCCAATATCAATAATTGTTCAAATTGTGTAATTAATATTTATAATTAATTTTCCCATTCACGTGTTACAGTTACCTGAATATTAAATGTATTGATCTTCATAATATGTAATACATGAAGGAAGTAAGGAAGTACATAGTTCAAGTAGTTTAGTCTCACAACGATTCTGTGTTTTTCACAATCAATGGCGGAATTTACTTTCTCTATTTCAGTATCGTAATGAGTTCATTACAGTACTAAAAGTAGTGCTGTAATGAAATTCATTACAGCATTGTTTTCAGTTATATTTTTCGTTTTATGATTGTCAGTACTGACCTCCGATCGAATCAATTTTCGAATCAAATCAATTCAAATTCCGTGATCTGTCAAATTTCGTATGTCACACCAACTGTCAAGATACAAAACAAAAGTCACTAATCTGAATTTTCATTTGAATTTCGAGAGGTTTTCACAAAAATGGACTGAAATAGAGAAAATGCCGTCTAATACTCGTTGCAGAAGGCAATTCCAACACTCATGCTTTCGAAAACTCGCTCCTTCGTCGCTCGTTTTCGAACTTCGCATTCGTGTTGGAATAGGAGCTCATTCTGCAACTTGTTTTAGAATATACTATTTCATCACCAGTTGCGAAAAGTTCTACTTTTCGTAACTAGTTACGAAAAGTAAGACGTTTCATAACGTCGATGAGTTTTGGAAAGTGTCACTTTATATGTCAAAATTAGAAAAAATAATTATCTGACATATCATTCATTAGTGGCTTTATCAACGCTGTGTAGGTATATAATATAAGGCGTTATCTTGGTGATGAAAATTTAGTAGATTGGCAAAGTGACAATAATCAATTGAATTTACTAGCGTTGAAAAATGTGGGATATGAAATCTTCGGAAAATAATGAAATTCAAACAGCCTGGGATATCGGCGGATCTTCAGTTATTCCTGAGAAATCTAAAATCCGCTACGACAGTACATACAATACCTTCAAGGAATGAATTCAGACTTAAGGCAGCCAAATCAATGAAAAAGTGTTACTGGCCTATTTTGTTCGAAGAATAGATCGCCTGGAAGTCTTTGGGCGGAATATTCAATGATGAAGAACACAACATTTTTGAACGAAGGTATTGACATATCCGAGTTTGCAACGCTTATAGCTTTCCTCAAAAGAAAATCTATTGGTTACAAACCCAAAAAATCTGCTGTTTTTACAACAGAAGAAATGAATAAATTCTTTGAAGAAGCACCAGATGATGTTTTTAAATATTAAAGTGTACATTTATCAATATAATAGTGCTTAATAAACTAATTATGTCCTTTCAGGTGGGAATGATATTAGGTATATCAGGTGCGTGTAGAAGAGAAGAGTTTTGTACAACATGAGAGTTAGGGACATAGAAGATCAGGAATCATTTTTAATCGTGAAAATTCCTAACACAGAAACCAACATCCAGAGAACATTCAGTCATCGATCGAAATAATGATATCAATTACTTGGAAATATATAGAAAATATTTCCGTCTGCGTCCACAAAATATGAAGAGCGAGCATTTATTTTTAAGATATCAAAACGGAAAATGGAGTAATCAAATAATAGGGAGAGGGACAATTGGAAGTTGGCCGACAAAAATTGCAACGTTTTTGAATTTAGAAAATCAAAATGCCTATACTGGCCACTCTTTTAGACGCACTTCGGCCACATTTTCAGCTGATAAGGGAATAGATGTATTAAAACTGAAACGACACGGTGGATGGCGGTCTTCCACTGTGGCTGAAAGTTATGTTGAGGATTCCCTAGAAAATAAACTAGATTATCTTGAAAAAATTTTGCATACTACGGAACGTAGCGAGTTAAACATGAAATGTTGAATTCAGCAGAGGTTTCTGTGAATTCGACTTCATCAGCAATTGTAAAAATTGTACCTCACTTTCTATAATAAATGAACTGAATGCAAATTGTTGGTGGTATTTCATTATTTCAAAGAATATTCAGTCATTTTCACTTACCGTTCGCTGAACGGCAATTAATTCTTTCATTGTTGCCTTTGGAGATAGGCCGATACCCCGCGATAGGCTTTCTCCAAAAGAATCGAAAAATTCCAGCAATGTGGATGTTTCCAAACATGCCGTCTTTGCAGGATTGATGGACCACCGAAGACCATCAGTGAAAGTCGTTTGACGAATGAAGTGCATGTGTGTGTGCTGCTGTTGAAATCAGTGTACCTTGTTCTAGCAGAGAAATTGCTGAACAAGTCGATTTGGGCGCTAGAACTGTTCGGAATAAGTTACGTTTGACTCGCAACTGAAATTTTCTACCATTGTAGACTGTTTGGGGTAAACTCTTGCAATGAGATGAAGGGTTTCATGTATAGGCAGGATGGCAACTTCTCAAGTCCTCAAACGTTACAATCATTATACTTTGCTCATGTTTTGTTTTGGTGAATTATATATGAACAAGTGTTTCATATTTAAGAAATTTCTCGCATTCTCCAGTGGGAGGGCGTTAATTGCTAACGTGATGGACATCGAAGTTGACCGTGTCAACTGTGAAAAGAGGTCAATTAATATGTAAAAATACTTAATTTTGAAATTTTTCAAACAAGCTCTAAAGCAGCCCCCTTTTTTTTTACTCTATGGTGGCGGTGTTACAGAGGGTTGTTATGGAGATTTCTAACAGTCGTCTCAACCTCTTCCAAAGATTGGCCCAGATGACGCATCACTTCTGGAATCTTTACGACCTCGCTCCAAATGGAAAAGGAATGTTTGTGAACCAATCAGACGCGGTCCATAATGTTATCCAGGACAAAAATCTTGCACCAAAGTAGTGGCGTATGAGTAGAAGTCACAACATAGTGCGCGTATTGAGCGTACCAACAAGACATGGTGTCAAGAAAAGATTGTTTTGCCTTAAGAACTTATACCTACTTTATTTGTCACCATTTATACTTATTTCACCTTGTTGGTAGTTAGTTGGTTCGTCTTGTCCGAATTTGAATTTTATGGTATTATTGGAAGCGAAGTCTTTAAAAGCGAGCTGTATCTTTCGTATCTTAGAAAGCTTCCTCAATTTTCAGATGGATAGTGTTTATTGCTTATGTAAGTGATCCCTGCAAGGGTTGGCAGGTAGAGAAAAGTAATTATACTTTCTATGTTCTTCGGCAGTGAGCAGAACACATTCTTTGCACACGAAACTACACTGAATATACTTCACAGATAATAAAAATATAGGAAGTGCTAGGCTCCTTCATAACATTTGGAAAAGACGTCATAATGAAGTGGGAATATTCCAAGTTGGTGCCGAGGGGAGTCCGCTAGTTGAATTTTTGATATACGTCTATGATAATCAATTGACATTACTAGTCTACTTGTTAATTATTATAATGATAAGTGTTGTCGTTGTAACTGCTCCCATTTTTGAAAGTAAATAAAAGTTGTGCATTTCAGAATGAAACAGAATTTTACAAAATAATTGCTTCAATTTCTTTTCTCTCATATTATTCTACAGTTCTCTGAAAGAAGTAAGTTGAATTTGCTTCTTTAGAAACCAAAATCAGAAGATTACCTAGAAATCTTCTCATTTGGAAAGTTGGGTCAGGCCATAGTCACCCGCAGAACTTTTTCTCAAGGGGGCAAAATAAAAATTTGATTAGCCCTGTGGACACCCATGATTCAGGTTTTTCATAATTACTTATTGAACGAACCCTACGAGATCCCTGCAATAATTTAATAATGTCTCAACTATGCTAATGTTTTCAGCAATGATGATCAATTAATTTAGGAAACGACAGATGTCAGCATTGGGTTATCCCAAGTTTTTGATTGTTTGTGAAAATATCACTTCGCAAAAGCACAATAAAAAAAGTCATCCGGAATGGAGATCGAACTTTATTTCATCAGGAGTCCAATTCAGCGTCTCCTGAAGATGCCAGACACTCGAACTGGCGAAATCTCGAGAAGAAAGTGAGGCGAAAGCCTCAACCAATTCATAAATTGGATGATTTTTAACCCCCTTTCTATATCTTCACAAATTTTCAATTACATTCAGTACCTTCATTATAGCGCAAACTATAAAGACAGCCTTCCAAAGGAATAGATGTTACTCAAAAACAAACTGTAAAAGGGTGAGGGAACATCATTTCAGTAAAATTCCCTCACAGATTTCCAGAAGTGATAGTAACATGATTGAAGGATTTTCCTAGTCATCGTTCCCACATGAGCATCCTATCATATAGGGTATCCGTTATTAAGGTTCAAATATAAAGAACCTGAAATTGACAACAGAACGAAAAATTTCATTAAAATAGTGGATATCTACATGGTCATAATCAAATGGAAACTATTGGCGTCATAGATGTTGTTGAATGAACAATTTTGTTAAAAAAACTGTCTCCTATTGGCTTTATCATATCCTTGTTTATAAATCTTATAAAGTTATAAAACCAATAATTATATCTTAATACAGCATACTAGATAAAATTGCCGTATCCAAACAGTTGACAGCCAGTCTCGTATCTTTGTTTTTTAAATTGAAATAGATGCATTCAGTTTTACTACAGTTCAAAACAATAGCGTTTCGCCGACACCAGTTACCGAAACTATTCATAATAAGTTCGCATTTGAATGCGAGATTCTGGAAACAATCTGCTCTAATTACTGTAGACGTATCATCCACATATATAACTAATCTATCTGATTTTACATAATCAGGTAGGTCATTGATGAAGAGTAGGAACAGGATAGGTCCAAGAACTCCCCCCTGGGGCACTCCCATTTCAACGTCATATTTGGATGATCAGCAATCGTCAATTTGAACCTGCATAGTTCTGTCAGCAATGTAACTATGCACCGACTCAAGGAATATTCCCGTAAATCCCATATTGTACATGTTGGTTGCACATAATTGTATGTCATGACTTTATAGATATTCATTCCTGTTACTTCTTCGCTCTCGTGATATTCATATTGGAGATATTTTTCCTCTGCATTTTATTATATTGGGTATATAAGTTTTGAATTGTTAAAATGTTTCATTAATTATTATAGAACGCTGTTATAATATTAATTATTTGTATGTGTGGTACAGGTTAAGTGTAAGAAGAGCCTAAGGCTAAACTTCGCGTGTGTTATATTGAAAAGAGAAATAAAGATGTTTATTATCAATATTTGTTGAGAAATAGTATATTCTGAAACAAGTTGTAGAATGAGCTCCTATTCCAATACGAATGCAAATAGTGACTTTTGTATTGTATATCTTGGCAGTTGGTGTGACTTAAGAAATTGGACAGATTACGGAATTTGAATTGATATATTGTATATATCTGGGCTTAACAATATGCTATGTACAGTACATATCATCAAGAAACAGCTTGATGCCGTATACCCAGTTCTCTTCATCAAGCCTCTCACTTTGTATTTCTCTGAACTGTTCCTCTATTTCATTTTCTATCTCCAATCCTCCAACTCTTCACCAATAACGATCCCTGGTGCTTGATATTACTGGTGCTAATTATTCTCATACTTGGTCCATTGACTCGTTCATCGTTGTATACTACCATTACTGTTCCAAGGCTTTCTGAATAAGAAATTTAGCAACTTTGTCAAATTATTTGGTGTTGGGTTGCAGGCCCAACGCCCAAACCTCCATTCTTGGAGGAGCTAGAAATTTTGCTGTTTGACTTCGAAAATTGTCAAAATGACCATTGAATTGATTACTGTACTGACAACCACAAAACGAAAAATATAACTGAATATTTCCCTCCTGTCAAAAACTTCATGTTGATAGAATGCAATTATCGAAAATTACAGCGATAATTGCATTGTAGAGAGCGAAAGATCCCTGCGATAATTGCACCGCTGGTATCCATAGCAATTTCGGGAAATATTCCCCTGAATTACACTCGTGCATCAAAATGACCTGATAATTCTGCATTCCAGCGTGTTGTCTTTGAAAAACTGCATTCGGTCATTTTCATTTTTGGAGAAAGAGCCCTCCACCTTCGGTGTCGGGCTCTTTCTCCAAAAATGAAAATGAACTCATGCAGTTTTTTGACAACACGCTGTCATGCAAAATTATCGGTAATTTTGATGCACTTGTGCAATTACTTCCGAAAACAATGCTGTAATTAGTTTCATTACAGCACTACTTTTAGTACTGGAATGAACTCATTACGATAATCGAATGGAGAAATATATGTATTCTCAAGTTGGTACATTATAGTGTGTCTGGAAAAATTGAGAGTTCGTTGTCTAAGAAGATGTCACGTAAAAATTTTCAGCATGTAAATCGAAGGACGCGTGGATTCCTCTGCTATGTTCAATTTCATTAGATCAGTTTTTTCATGTTTCAGAGCTGAATTATATTCTTATCTCATTTTGATACATCACAAAACCTGATATAATACCGAAAAAAACAGCCGATCTATGATAATGTACCTCAAAATTCAGTTTATGATATAGGAAGTGAGAGAGAAAAATCAGAAAAATAATTTATCAGACTGAAACATTCGTACTGAATGAATTTTTTTCAACAAAATATAGTAGGTAAGACTTCTTCAAGGACCTCAAAACCAGAATTTTATTCGGAAAACATCTTTATTCTTCTGACTGAATCAAGGCAGATGATGTTTTCCAAAATACCAAAACTGCGAATATGAGAATAAAAAGAAGTATGAGCAAAAAACTAAGTATTCAAATTAAAATGAATCCCAAATTTTAGAGTTTTAGACGGTTAATTCAAATGCATTACCCCCATAGATTTTCTGAGACATATCGATAACTTCAAGGAGATATACGAACTGGTTTAGAGCCAAAAAAGGGTCATTCAGCAGAAAGGCTGAGGCTCACCCCATGGGGTCTTTACGAAGCTCAGTTAAATAACCACATTTGTCCAAAGGCTAGACATTTTAATGATGACTTACCTGTAGAAGTCGATTATATCGAGGTTGAAATAAACACCTTTGATGCTGAAGGGGGATTTTAAAACCTCAATATTATCACTAAGACTGCTAGGGGCACCCATTGTTGTATTTGAAGGTGTCACGAGTTACACTTGTTTTTCCTCTGATTTGAGCATTATTCTTTTCAAGAGTAGGTGAAATATTGACTTTGTCTGATTGATTACCTTCCATCAAACTGATTTTCGTATCTTGAAAAACTCTTTTAAAGGCATTCTGAAGAACTGATCTGTTGAATAGCCTTTATAAACTCATGCCAAATCAAAATTAGACCGTGATTTGAGTAATACTGATTGCACTGCACAAACTATGGAATAATAAATTGGATTGTCCGGCCTTGTTGGGGATGTTGCCAATTCTCATCCCGAGGATGGAGAGTAGGAGGAAATATTTGTTTTATTTGAGTTCGGGAAGTTCCAATTTGTACTTACGTTCACCTGTTTATTTTATGTGTAGTACGTATAATGGTATAGCTGATAGGTGTGATATTGTCGCGGATTCCTTGGGTACAGTACTTGCGGTGAACCTAGAAACGGTGTACTGAGAAAGAATGTTGTAAATTGTTAATTGAATTAGGGAAACGTTCCTGATTATCGTCGTTACTTTCTGTCAGGGTTTTTTTTTAAGCGGTAGGAGTGTATTTATTTATGTTGTAATTCACTATCATGTTAATATTTCATTAATTGATTTTTTTCTTGTAATTGCTTGTAAACCTTTTGGAAATAAATACTTATTATTAACATAGTTTCAATCCTCAATATCATGGAGTGATTACCTACTGAATTTCAAAGCGTATCTGGATTATCTACGTTTTAACTTGAAAACTGGAAATAATATTCTACAGAGTCTAACTGGTACTTCATGGTGTGCTGATCTAACAAGCCTTAGCCTTGGTCGTTTCTTGTTGATTATTCTTGCTCCGTTTGGCTCAACAGTGTTCGAGTGCCGAAAATTGATGCGAACTAGATTTTAGAATTATTTTTGTAAGGATTTTCTCTACCAGTCGCAATAATTAGAAAAAATTTTTTTATAAGAGAAGATTTGTACAAATTTGTCAGGGGCCAAATCCTTTCAAAAATTGTTGCAAACAAAATCTCCTCTGCTCGGGCCAATTCCCGATTGATTTGTATCCCCCTACATCAGCTTCCTTTTTTTTTACTCTGGTGGCGGTGTTACAGAGGGATGTTATGGAAATTTCCAACCATCGTCTGAACCTCTTCCAAAGATTGACCCAGATGACTCATCACTTCTGAAAACATAGAGTATTCAACATCTTTACAACCTCGTTCCTAATGAAAAAGCAATGTTTGTGAACCAATCAAAAGCGGTTCATAAGTCATTCCCCAGGACAAAAATATTCCACCAAAGCAGTAGCGTATGTGTTGGATAGTAGAAGTTCATTAGTTCATCTTGACGTAACAACATAGTGCGCGTAGTGAGGGTTTAAACAAGAAACATTGGTCGCATTCATCGAACCAAGATTTTGCCACCGCTCCGCTACCGCTAACAAAGAAAGCGCTCCCAAAATGCCCGCTTCTCCAGAACGAGTTGAGTTTGTAGCGTATGTGCCACCGGACGATTCCGCAACAGGTTCACAACTGTTCCGTTCGGTGAACGCGCCCAATGTCACGAAAATGATTGTTTTGCCTATAGATTGGGCCTTAGGAACTTATACCTACCTAATTCATTTGTAACCATTCGTATTACTTTCATCTTGTTGGTAGTTATTCTGTCTTGTTCAAATTTAAATTTTATGGTTGTTGTATTGAATGCATAGTCTGCAAAAGCGAGATGTGTTTTCCGTATTTTAGAAAGTTTCGGAATTTTGCAGATGGTGAGCGGTTATTCCTTATGTAAGTGATCCTCCCTCAAGGGTTAGCAGGAAGAGAAGAGTAATTAAACTTTCTATGTTCTTCGTCTTCCTTAACACTTCAACAAGCAAGTTCAACAAGCAGAAAATAAAGCACCTTCTTTGCACACGAAACAACCACACGATGGTGGTCAAATACGATGTGAGAAGATCTGTATTCTACACAGTCCTGTAGATAATCCATCAATGGTGTCATTTTAACTCCCATGTTCACTTGAAAATGAACCGTTTTTCAGACTACCGAACTAGAAGAAAAAATACGCGTTGGTATAGAGCGACGCCAGTTTGCAAATTATTCACCAAAATTAATCAACGACTAACTGTGTCAGAATGTTATGGAAGGAATTGAAAGGCCGCAGAATATCATTTCAAACAACATTCTTATTGATGAAGAATTTGGTAATAGCTCAGCGAATGGAAATGATCTCAATGGGGACGTTGGAAAAATGAATGATGATATATTTTCTTAAGTTGCAGGAAAGTACAAAATTTACTTCTGCCATGGCTCAATGAAAATTCAAATATGAAAATAAAAAGGAGTATGAGCAAAAAAACTAAGTGTTCAAATTAAAATAAATCCCAAACTTTAGACGGTGAATTTGAATGCATTACCTGCATTCATTTTTGATACTTTATCGAAACCTTCACGGAGGTATACGAGCTGGTTCAGAGCCAATAAAGGGTCGTTCAGCAGAAAGGCTGAGGCTCACCCCATGAGGCCTTTACGAAGTTGAGTTAAATAACCACATTTGTCCAAAGGCTAGACATTTTAATGATGACTTATCTGTAGAAGTCAATAATATCGCAGTTGAAATAAACACCTGTTGAAGGGGGATTTTAAAACCTCAATATTATCACCAAGACTTCTAGGGGGTAGCCATTGTTGCACTTCAAGGTGTCAAGAGTTACACTTGTTTTGCCTCTGATTTGAGCATTATTCTTTTCAGGAGTAGGTGGGATATTGCCTTCGTTTGATTGATTGCTTTCCATCAAACTGATTTTCGTAGCATAAAAAAATTCTTTTGAAGGCATTCTGAAGAAGTACTCTGTTGAAGAGCCATTATGAATTCATGCCCAAACCAAAATTAGACCGTGATTTTAGTAACACAGTTTACATCCTCAATATCGTGGAATTCAATAAGATTAGGTACCTTCTGAATTTCAAAGCGTAACTGGATTATTTACGTCTTAACTTGAAAACTGGATATAATATTCTACAGAGCCTAACTGGTACTTCATGGTGTGCTGATCTTATAAGCCTTAACCTTGGTTTTTTCTTCTTTTGAAAATTCTTGCTCCGTTTGGCTCAAATTTTCAAGTGCCAAAACTTGATGCAAATTAGACTTCAGATAGATTTTCAAGGAATTTCATTCCCAGTCTCTGATACAAAAAACAATTAAAACAAATTTTTTATTAAAAGGAGATGTGTACAAATTTGTCGGGGGCCAAAGCATTTAAAAAAATGCTCTGCTCGGGCCCTACACCAGCTCCCATTTTTTGTACTCTATGGTGGCGGTGTTACAAAAGAATGTTATGGAGATTTCTAACAATCGTCTGAACCTCTTCCAAAGATTGACGCATCATTTCTGGAAACGTAGAGTATTCAACATCTTTACAACCTCGCTTCTAATGAAAAAGCAATGTTTGTGGACCAATCAAAAGCGGTTCATATGTCGTTGTCCAGGACAAAAATCTTCCAACAAAGCAGTGGTGAATGAGTTGGATAGTAGAAGTTCATTAGTTCATTTTTACGTAAGTAGTGCGCCTAGTGAGGGTTTAAACAAGACACATTGTCACGAAAATGATTGTTTTACCTATAGACTGAGCCTTACGAACTTATATCTACCTAATTTATTTGTAACCATTAGTTATTTAATCTTGTTGGCAGGGACCGGCCGAAGCCTAATTTTGGAGGGGGGAAATCCATCGAAAATTTTCCAACTGTATATTGAATTTACAGGAAACCGTTATACATATTATGGTATAATATTTTTTCCGGTAAAAAAAATTCAAAATGATGAATTCCAACAGACTGAGGAGTAATTAACTTTTTTTTCCATCTACCGAACATTCAATTAAGTAAATTTTATGAAAAGTATCTTGATGTTGCTTAAAACTTTGAAAAACAATACTTGTTTGTTTCTTCAGTTTTGTACCTGTTCTTTATTTCATGGAATCTGGGAGCGAAGGCACGGCTCATTTTCATCAGAAAAAATAATTTTTCTGGAAAATCTATTCTTTTTATTCTGTGAAACGAGTACCTGGGGAATCAAAGTGATGAGAAATTAACGTTGATTATCCAATACCCAATATTCAATAATGTGAGTTTATTTATTTCTTGGAATCTTTTTTTCTCGTGAGGAGTACTTTGAAGTATCTTTGAAACTTTGAGACAAACTTTTTGTTTCATTCTTCAATTACGTTCAGTTTTATTCTTTGGTGTATCTCAAAATTTCAAGAATCATAAAACAAGATATTTTTCACAAAAAAATCAGATTCCATAAAATAAAGAAATATACATGATTGAATGTTGGGTAGATGAAAAAGCTAAGTTAATTACTTACCACTTTGATGAGGTTCATAATATTGAATTTGCTCATCCCTAACATGGGTCCATTTCACAGAATAATAGGAACGAAATTTTCAGAAAATATATTTCGTTTGATAAAAGATGAGCCAGAACAGAAAGTTCAAGGAACAGAAAATGTTTGTCAAAGTGTGTCATGAATCAAGAGACTTCTTAAAAAAACAGATTCCCAATTTAGTAGGGAAACGGTTTCGCCCTAAATCAGTCCATGGGCGCCCGCAGAATTTTTTCTCAGGGGGGGCCAAATCATTATTTGATATGAGGCGCAGACGAAATCAGTATTCGGTTTTGCTCGAAAACAAGAAGCAGATCAAAAACTCAGGGGGGCCACGGCCCCCCCTGGCCACCCCCTGCGGGCGCCCATGAATCAGTCATATTAAAGAAACAATTTTGAAAATAATTTTTTAATTTGAGGTGGTGATTTCGAACTTTTTGCAGCGTTTATTGCAATTAGTGTTTGGAATTGAGGAAATATTTAGTGTTTTGAATGATTTTTGTGTGTTGGATTTGTGTTTCGTAGCTAATTTCAGTTTTTATTGTTGAAAAAAAAATTAAACAAATTGCCTTCCGATATTCTGTGGTCACTGCCCATAATTTTCTTTCACACTTTTGTTGTCCTTCGTGCATTTTCTATTCATAACTTTTTTTTTGTAATTTTTTATAAGGCACCACATAACTCAAACTTCACTTTTTATCTTTTTGGGTTCATTATTTGAATTTATTTACACATATTGTTTTTTGGCAAGACTATAACATAATGTACGAAGAGCGTACCTAATGATGATTCTGCTTATTTGATAGTTACAGTTTAAATCTATTATACCAGACGGTTTTTTATGACACAGTCCATGTGACGTAACTGAAAATTTTACAACTAGGTACCAGGGTTGTTGCGAATATTAGCATCCGCATCCGCAAATGCGGAGCTTCCGCATAAGTTTGGATTTCTGCATCCGCATCCGCAAGAATCTATGCGGATTTTTATGCGGATGCGGATGTGATACAATTTGCGAGTTGCGACAAGAAAAAATGGGCCCAGCCGACAATGACCAATGGGGGCTAAGAAATTGGTGGATAAGATTGTTTGTTGTGGTGAATCATATGTTTGTTGTAAATGAACGTATTTCTTTTTATGTTGTGGATTACTTGTCGTATAGTAAAGTATAGATATATTTTGAATAATATTGTGAATATTGTGTGTACTTGAAATATTGTTTATTGGGATATATTCAGGAAAATGTTATTATGTTTCACCGGTAGTACGTTTTATTGTAGGTGAAAATTATCGTTTTAAAACAATATTTTTCATTTTTCCAGCAAGGTTCCCGTTTATTGTTGAATTAGGTATCTAGAATTACCTTATTAAAAATGTCACCACCGACACAAAGTAATATATGAAAATATTTCGAACCAAATGATGAAGAGGACACTGATGAGGGTAATTGTAAAATATGCAATCAAAGCTACTCTCGAAAAGGATGTTATCATTGTTTCAATTTGATCTGATGGAATTCTTTTTGTAGTGGAAGGACGGGAAAAGATAACAATTCTTAATAATTTGCCAACGTTTCGATCATTTAATATTTTTTTGATCTTCCTCAGGGCTCATTATTTGAATTTATATTCCCATTGCGTGAATACCTCGATTTAATGAATCCGCAACTTATTCACGCAATGGGAATATAAATTCAAATAATGAGCCCTGAGAAAGATCAAAAAATATTAAATGATCGAAACGTTGGCAAATTATTAAGAATTGTTATCTTTTCCCGTCCTTCCACTACAAAAAGAATTCCATCAGATCAAATTCATGATAATAAGGACACTACATAATTTATGATTGTTTCAATTGTTCACGCATATTCTTTATTTATATAAGGTCTTGAACATCCGCATCGCATCCGCATCCGCGGATGTGAGTCTCCAAACACTTCTTTCTTCAAACACTTGAAGGTGAAAACTTTTGGTTAAATACCATTTATTGCCGGCGATACATATATTGTCAATTACTGATTGCAAACTTGTTTTTTATAATTTAGATTCCTTCGTATTTCATAACTCTCTCGGATTATGTATTTCAACTTTTTTGAAATTTTTCCAACTCCTTTGAAAATCTTCCGACTGCTTTGAAAATTTGCCAACTTCGTTCAACATTGTGGGGGGTTCATCCCCCCATCCCCCCATCCCCCCCTTGGGCCCGTCTGTTGGTAGTTAAAATTTAAATTTTCTTCTTGTTAAAATTTAAATTTTACGGTTGTTGTATTGAGAGCATAGTCTGCAAATGCGAGATATATTTTTCGTATTTTAGAAAGTTTCGGCATTTTTCAGATGAAGAGCGGTTATTCCTTATGTAAGTGATCCTCCCAGCAAGTGTTAGCAGGTAGGGAAGAGTAATTAAACTTTCTATGTTCTTCGTTTTCCTTAACACTTTATGTTCAACAAGCAGAAAATAAAGTACCTTATTCGCACACGAAACAACTCTAAATATACTTCACAGACCATAAAAATACAGGAAGTGCCAGGCTAGTTTTAGCCGGAGTACAACTTTTGTGTTATTTGGAAATGACGTCATAATTTTAAGTAGAAATATTTCAAGTTGGTGCTCGAGAGGAGGTCGCCAGTTGAATTTTTAACAAACATCTTACTACATCATTTCCAATTGTATTTCAGAAATCGACAATTGACAAAATTATTCAGAAAATATCACTTTCATTTCAGATTAGTATTAGTCATATGTTTCAGAAGACATTAAATGTTATTCAGATTTGTCAATTGAATTTCAGAATATATCAAATGAAATTCAACTGAGTGATTCGAAATACATTTCATGTTTTCTGAAATTCAATTGGCGCTTTCTGAAATTAAAGTGACTAATCTGAAATAGACCTTACGGTTTCTGAATTACAATTGGAAATGGTGTAGAATCTATTGAAATTACTAGTCTGTGGTTGGTAATATTAAATATTAAGAATCTCCATGCATTTTCATTGTTCCAAATTGAAAACAGTAGAGCATTTCGAAATGGAGCAGAAATAAACATCAGAATTGCTTCAATTTCATTTGTTTCGAATTATTTTCCAGCAGTTCTGAAAGAAGTTAATTGAATTTGCTTGTCGAGAAAACAGAACCAGGAGAAAATTAATCCAATCATATTTCTATCGAAATTGATTTAGGTGTTGTAGTTTGAGTATGATTTAAGTGATGGAATATTGACCTTCTGTGGTCAAATTCGATCAAATTCTATGGCAGTCCTGTATATAATCCATCAATGGTGTCATTTCAACTCACATGTTCACTTGAAAATGGACCGTTTTTCAGACTATTGAACTAGAAGAAAATATACGGGTTGGTTTAGAGAGACGCCAGTTTGCAAATTATTTACCAAAATTAGTCAACGGTGAACTGAGTCAAAATATTATGGAAGAAACTGAAAGGGTGCAGAATATCATTGCAAAGAACATTATTATTGACGAAGAATTTGGTATTAGCTCAGAGAATGGAAATTATGAAGGGATGAAAGATAACAACAAACGCGCCTTTCAATGAAGATGTTGGAAAAATCAATGATGATATATTTTCTGAAGTTGCAGGAAAGTACAAAATTTACTTCTGACATGGCTCAATGAAAATTCAAATATGAAAATAAAAAGAAGTATGAGCAGAAAAACTAATTGTTCAAATTAAAATGAATCCCAAACTTTAGACGGTAAATTTGAATGCATTACCTCCATACACTTTCTGGGACTTTATCAAAATCTTCACGGAGGTATTCGAACTGGTTTAGAGCCAATAACAGGTCGTCCAGCAGAAGGTCTGCAGCTCACCCCATGAGGTCTTTACGAAGCTGAGTTAAATAACCACATTTGTCCAAAGGCTAGACATTTTAATGATGACTTATCTGTAGAAGTCAATAATATCGCGGTTGAAATAAACACCTGCTGAAGGGGGATTTTAAAACCCCAATATTATCACCAAGACTTTTAGGGGATAGCCATTGTTGTACTTAAGGTGTCAAGAGTTACACTTCTTTTTCCTCCGATTTGAGCATAATTCTTTTCAAGAGTAGGTGGAATATTGGTTTTGTTTAAATTATTGCTTTCCATTAAACTGATTTTCGTACCATAGAGAAAAACTCTTTTGAAGGCATTCGGAATAAGTTATTTGTTGAATAGCCAATATACGTAATTCGTAAATTCATGCCCGAACCAGAATTAGACCGTGATTTGAGTAACACAGTTTCAATCCTTAATATTGTTCAATTTAGTAAGATTCCTTCGTGAATATCAAAGTGCATCTGGATTATTTACGTGTCAAGTTGAAAACTGGAAATAATATTCTACAGAGACTAACAGGTATTTCATGGGTTGCTGATTTCAAAAACCTCAGCCTTGGTTTTCTTCTGTTGAATATTGTTTGGCTCAACGGTGTTCAAATGCCAAATTCTAGATACGTTCAAGGTTTTCAGTTATCAGATTTTTGGTTTTGGGTCCGTAAGATGAGTCAACATCATGAGAATGTCATTGGAATGTGACACCAACTTTCGTTTCCCAAATGGGGAGCTCCATATTTTATGATAAGATTAGATTTCTCATCAATTTGTGAGTTACTTCAATGTCAAATTTTCGAATTTCGGTGAAAAAAATTTCAACGTGAAACAAATTGAACAACTGCAATGAAATCATTACGACACTGAATTAGGAAAAATTCATTTTTTTCGGAGATGTTTGGAGAAAAAGAATTAACGCGATTACATTTCGAATTATATGCTTTACAGAAATGAAATAATTGAGGAATTACCTCTACATTCAGTCTATGCTATTTCGAATATTCAAATACAAATGAATATTAGGTATCAGATATAATCCTAGATTTACATATCTAGGTATGTGGGACATTTGTCGAAAAAAAATACGAAATCAGAAATATCATTGATTGAATGTTATTTGAAGAAGTGAATAATTCAAATCGTCAATAATTTTTTTTCTGAGGAAAATGAAATTCGAAATATCATCGCATGGCTTGTTTTTTCCGAATATCTCAGAAAATATCAACTTTTTTCTGGTGGTTTTTCTACACCAACATTATTTTTCAACGTAGATATAGAAAAAAGGTTCAATTTTAAAAAATTGAGTTTTCAGGTTTTCGTTATTGTCGAATTTGACAACCCCTCTGTATCGAGAATTTCAATTCGAATTTTTTGACAGAACCATTGTTCTTACTCATCTAAAAATATCATTTCTTCAATCATCATGTGTCAAATCAGCTCATTCCGCCACATCTCGTAGAACAAAACAATGTTAGAATACATCTGTTTTCAGTAATATTTATTGATGACATATTGGCCTCCTGTCACGGATTTATTCAACATCTGTCAAATTTAATGAGTTAGAAAACAGTTCTGCCAATCAATATTTTACGATGCAAAATCATCGATATTTGCGGCAATATTCATTAATTTCGATAAAAATTCAGCGAATTAGAGAAAATAATTTATGATACTCGTACAGAAGGTTTTTTCTAACACTCGTTCATTCCAATCGTTTTCAAATTTTGAATTTGTGTAAGAATATCAATGTCTTCTGCACTTGTATCATAAATAACTATTTTCTATACAAGAACGTCGATGATGTCTGCTTCACCAGAGCTCCATTTTCTCATTTTTTTCGTAATTTCACCTTTAAAAAAAGTTTCTCGAAAATTTGTCATCAAAATAACTCAGAATTTTATAGTAAATCTTTTTTTATCAGGAAATATGGGGCCTCTCACTTGAAAAACGAACTTATTTCCACAAATTCCAAAAAAATTTAGAGGGAGCCGTCTCTCTTGTTAAAGCGTAAATTCGAAATTATAAACGTGAATTTCAATATTACTCCTCCATGCATGGGACACCCGGTATATACTAGAATAGAAGCAAATAACATTTCACCAATTCGCAGTATATAGGCACATCGATCGATAGGTATAAAATTGTTTAATATAGGTGAAAAAATTTACACAACAGGTTCTGCTACCACTGTAGCAGAACCTGTTGTGTAAATTTTTTCATTTTACACTTAAAATCCAACTTCAAGAAAGTTGGCTCATGAAATTCATTATCATCTTTCATCAGATAACAAGTTATTCATGAATAAAATCTAATACCTATTCTACTTCTAGAAAGTGAATAGTAAAATCAGGATTCTGCTTACTTAGGATAACTCCAAATAAATCGCTTTTGGGCTCTTTGCAAGGAATGTCACATCAGTAGGTTCCCACAGTTAAATCAAGCTTAACTTTATCTTATCTGATGATTTATACTTTATCTGCTTTGAGTCATCTGTCTCAAAATATTGGGTTATGGGATCAAATGAAACTTACACGAAAATTAAAAAAAGAAAAAAATAATATGATAATATATATTTGTAATCCGCAGAGTCCTATGGAAAAGAGTGAAAAAGGTTATGGAACTTATATTCTAATAAATGCGAATAAAAAAAAATGGTGTGTTCAGCAAGAGATACTGTAGTAAACGCGTTTTTCGAAGCTACGCCAATTTCAATGAAAATTTTTTGAGAGTCATAACAATACATTTCGGAATTTTATCCAATTCTGTCAACATCGCACTGAAAATTTGGCTGAACACAACAAATATAACATTATAGGTACTTTCTGAAAACAGATCCCATTGCTTAGAATACACTTCATTAATTATTTCGATTTTGACGACATGTAATAGATCAAAATGTCATGATTTGGGTGTATTACAGTCGAGAACATCAAATAAATAGTAGAAACAAATATACCAAAATATATTTTTTTTAAATTCATTTTGGCGGAATCGACAGCTGAGTTCATCAGCCGCACCAAAACATTATACTATTTACAGGTACAAGTTCGTATGGAGGCATATATTGACTTTTGAAATTATAGAAAGTTTCAATTAGATATAAATAGCGCAGTGCAAGAATTGGACAGTTAACATGAGAAAAAATGATCGTACAAAGTTCGAACTAGGGTCAAAACCATGTGGTACCTAATAAGTAAGCTTTCACAAGAAAAATAAAAAAAAGAAATGAAAGTTAACACAGCTCACGCTGTGATTCTGTAGGATGAATCAATCAATGTAAAAGGATAGGTATAGAGTTCAGTAGCATTGAAGCTGTTTGCTTGAATGACTTTTTTCGCATAAAATTAAAAAACGATGGTTTTGTAACAAATCAAGTTGAACATAATATGTATTGAGTAACACTTGTCAAGATGGTTAAAGAATGTGAACCGAGTCAAATTTTTAATAGATATCAACGAAAGCATTTGTTTTTTTTGTATCCCAAGACTATTAGTTTCGGACACACTTTTTTCATAGCAATCCAGTAGCGTGATTTGTTTTTTCCCGGAGATATCCTTGCTGAACTTTAACATAAAGTTGTGTTTTTTCTTATAGAAACAATAGTTTGAAATTACTTAGAAAGTATCGCCTTTTTTGTCCCGTTTCAGAAATATACCAAACATCATACATCGCCCCCCAGATTCTTTCAGTTATCATGAAAAATAGTTTGTATGTGAAATTTGAGTGATTGAGTATAAATAAGGCGGAATCACAGAATAATATGTCCATTTTCATGGTGTCTTTCTTATTTTGCGATTGAATACTTGATTCAATTCTCCGTAGTTTGATCTCTGTTCAGAACAACAATTCTAAGTCATTGTTTCCGCTAAAATAAAGCAATTTAACATCATTGCCGGCAATAATGACTTCGAATTCTAATAATTGACAGTTTTTCGGAAAATAGATCAAACCACGGAGAATTGAATCAAGTATTCAATGGCAAAATAATAGTGATACCATGCGTAGAGACATATTATTCTGTGATTCAGCCTACTTAATACTCAATAATTCAAATTTCAAATACCAACTATATTTTTCATGATATCTGAATGAATCTGAGGGCGATGTATGATGTATGACATTTTCTGAAACGATTCTTTCTAAGCCATTTCAAACTATTGTTTCCATAAGAAAAAACACAACTTCATGTTATAGCTCAGCAAGGAAACCCCTTCTGAAAAACTAAGTACGCTACTGGATTGCTATAAGAAAAGTGCCTGTATAATATTTTCATTTCAACATCCCAGCACAAACAAAAACGAAGATAATGGCCAAAGTTGAAATCGCCCAAATTTCAATTTTGTCCTATAACTCTAAAACAAAAGAAGATAGAGTAATGCAGTTGATGGCATTATCAGTTTTCCTAAAAAAGACCACCGTAACGTGTCATTAATTTTCCTCTATCTCTCAGAATTAAAAAATTGTAGTTCAAGTATCACCAATTTTGCCCACCCTGTGCAGTGTCTGCAAACGTTGAACATATAAAATTCTAAGGAGCTTTAAATTTTTTCTTATACTCATATGTAACTTTGAAAGTTACAGGTTGATTTTGAAATTATTGCGTTTTTGGGAATGTTTTGTGTCACCATAACCTCCTAGGATAGTTGCAAGATGAGATAATTAAAATGTCTAGAACATGAAGGACAAAACTTCAAACAATGTATTTGAAAGTTTAGGTCACAATATTTGTTGTTAAGGATTGCTTGAATTACTAATGTTGTTTTCGATCATGTTTTTTTTGTAGTTGGAATAAAACAAATTTAAGTATGAAATTCGAATGTGAATTTCGATAATGAATGAGATTGCAAGTTTTTTATATTATTTCAATTCGAAAAGAATCTAAAACTAAATGGTGAAATGAAATATATAGCAAGTCCCATTAAAGAAACTAAAAGTTTGAGTTATTATGCAAAAACGATATCTCAAAATAGTATATTCTAAAATAAGTTGCATAATGAGCTTCTATTCCAACACGAATGCGAAATTCGAAAACGAAAATAATTTCTCCTTCGTCGCTCGTTTTCGAAAGCATGCGTGTTGGAATTGCCTTCTGCAACGAGTTTTAGACGATATTTTCTCTAGTTCAGTAATGTTTTGTGGAAAACCCTCGACATTCAAATAAAAATTCAGATTAGTGACTTTTGTATTGTATCTTGGTAGTTGGTGTGACATACGAAATTTGACAGATCACGGAATTTGAATTGATTTGATTCGATCGGAGGTCAGTACTAACAACCACAAAACGATAAATATAACTGAAAACAATGCTGTAATGAGATTCATTACAGCGCTACTTTTAGTACAGTAATGAACTCATCACGATACTGAAATAGAGAAAAAATTTTAATGTTCGCCAAAATTCATAATATATTAAAAAAAACGGAATGCATGAAAAAGGAGTCCATAATTCTCTGAATGGCATTATCGGTTTCTCTATAAAAGACCACCGTAACGTGTCATTCATTTTCTTTTATCTCTAACGGTTAAAAAGTTGTAGTTCAGGTAACACCATTTTTGCCTATCCTGTACAAGTCGAAGATTCACCCTGTATAAGAAAGGACATCAAGCAGATAACGGGAATATTATGAAAATACCAAATATTCGAGCCTGCTGATAGGCAGATAGAAAAAGATAAGATACTGACATTGGACTAGAAAGCCACACTGTGAATTCCACACTTTATAACTTTCTGGATTTTTGGCCGATTGGCTAAAAAAATATCCCTCTAATGCTTTTTTAACGACTTGTCATAAAAAATGTGCATGTTTATTCTGATTTTCGGTTACAGATGGTAAGAAGTAATAGAAATGAAGCTCCATTTGGTGGGTTATTACAGTTTACGAAGAGAGAAATCATTGCGGCAGATATTACTTCAGTCATCAGTTGAACCGAGATGGCCATAAACGCTGATAACCTTTTAAAATATCTGTTGAAGAGAAAATTATGGTTTGTTTGGTTCGGCTATTTCACAACAGGTTTTGGAAAAATCAAATTGATTCATCTGTTGTCGGCCTCTTCAAAGACTTTCTGTTCGGAGTTGGAATGGTACCTGATTTTTTCACGGAATATGTCTGCACTTGAAAGAGTACATTACGAATATCCTAGGATAACCCAGTTATGAAAACAAAATAAGGTCTTTTGATCGACTAGAAAACCCTCGGTGTACCCTGTGTTCCATTTTGGTGGAGACTGCATTTTATCTTTAGAGATTAGATTAGAGATAGAGACATGCGATTTTTGCGACTCTGAATCACTTTTTTGTGAAACTTTTAAAGCCACAAACAGGAATAATTCAACTACTGTTGTTCTCGAAATACAGGACGATAACTAAAATGTTCACTTTTGGGGGTGCTATAATTTCTCAAGCCTTATATAATGGAAAGCATTAAAACTAGATTTTTTTACATAAAAGTCAGGGGCGTAGTTGAAATTTTTTTAGAGCAATGTTTTTTTCAAGATTCAGCAAAAATTTGTTTTTTTTTCTGAACAGAATAATTCATCACAACCTGAACGACAATGAATTTAAGGTTCAAAAATCAGAACAAATCTATATACAGTATTTATGCTTGTTCATTCTAAAGTAGAACATGAATTCTTTCACCTGGGAATAAAAATTGAATTTGCATGATAATATTATAGTTGATATTGATAGTTTTAATATTTTTGACTTTTTGTCACAAGGTTTTATTTTGAGTTTTTGTTTTAAATATTAATTAACTTTTAGGTTCAAATCACATCTGAAAAAGTATTAAACAAATGCATGGTGAAAGAATTCCTGGCCTACTTTCAGAAAACAAACTTAAAAATGAGGTTTCATGATTTATGGAGCTGAAATTTATTGCGATACATCAAAGTATTCAGAAAAAAATTGACAGGGCGTCCCATTCAGAAAACACTACTTTCATGTAAAAATGACTATTATAAGCAGTTTTCATTTTTTATGTCATAACTGGCATGAGAAATAAAAGTACCTCCAAAGGTGAACATTTTCGTTTTAGCCCTGTTTTTCAAGGTAAAAAGTAGTGGAGATATGTTGTTTCTTATATATGTGTTGCTTTAAAAGTTAAACAAAAACATGATACAGAGTCACGAAAACCGCACGTCTCTATCTTTAAGGATAACTGAGATACAGAAAAATTACATTTTTTGGGACGGTTGACGGTTATTTATGAACAACACAAAAACTATGCATTAAACGAAACAAAATGTGACAAAGATATTTTCGGCTCATAGAAAAACAAAGAGATTATGTTAGAATTATTCTGGGTGCAACACAAAGCAAGATATCGTGAGTAAAAGGCAGCATTTTTTTCAACTGAAATTACGGAAGAACTATTGATGTTGAAATGGATTGATTTCCATCAACGAAACCTTTCATTTTATTGTTTTTTATATACTCAAGAAGTATGACTGTTCTAGAATGCATAGTTTGTAAAAAAAAAAATAAGATCAAAGCAGAAAGCGCACTTTTCAATTTTCTTGAAAATCAGCCTTTTTCTCCGTGTAAGTCGAAAATGAAAAGAGATTCGAAAAAACTGATTTAGAATAAAAATGAATGTTTTTATTTCAACAAAAATGCTGTTTATTTATTTTTTCCCGTACCATGAAAATTGACAAAGATATCACTACTTTGCTGTTGATAGCACAAGTATCGTCTTTATTGCGCCTCTTAACCCTTAACCATTCGAAAACTAGAAATTTTGAATTGATGCGATCAATATGGTTCATAGTCCTTTGAATTTTCTTCAAAATGATTTTTGAATGGATACGGTATCTTAAAAATAAAGAGTAGCTGGGAAAAAATCGAACAAACTTTTCAAAATTTTGGGAGGTACTGTGCAATTATTTCATATGGAGCACCTAAAGATACGAGCCGAAAAAAAATTGAAAATATATCAGATTTACAAGAGTTGCAGACCACAAGAATGCAAAAAACACCTGCATTACAAGTATTGTTCAAAATGATTTTTTGTAACTGCAAAAAAAGGATGTAATACGTCATGCACCTGCAGAACTCTTAATATTTTTTTTAACGCTACATGTGGGGAATGTGCAGGTGTCAACTGCCAATCGTTGCCAAAAATGAAGAAATAATTGACAGTGCACCAGCGACTCAGAATTCGATTAAATTATTGACAAAAAAAATATAAATTTCACGTAAATAAAGTGATGAATGAATAAAATGTTTGAATTTTATTTTGTTATTTTGAACAGATAGGGGTTGTTTTCAGGGGTTGAAAAATATAAACAACTAAAACTAACTTTAATCCAAAACTACTGTTATAAAATTGATTGAAATTAATTGATAGTATTAATAAAGTCCAATTTTTACACATTTCATGCTGAAACGGGGTGGTTAACGGTCTTGAAGTATATGGAGACCTTCGTTAAACTTCATAAAACGCTCCTGAAGTCGAAAAATTACTTTTATTCACGTGGGGACAAGTTTTTTTTCTAATTTGAAATATTTCATCTTCTTCTGGTTCCACTTTCCTAACTTCACATGTAACACCAACGGGGAGACTAAAAATCGAACAAAAAGGTCAATAGCACTGTCTACAGATGTCCATCGGGATATTCCTTTTTTCACAGGAGAAAAACCGCTGACATTTACCTAATTCGAAATTTCCATGCGTTGGCTTCCTGGTCTCGCATAAAAACGTATCAAAGTGAACAAATCAGACTGAACCACCTCTCGCTTTGCTCTGACTTGTTCCTGCGTTTCCATTAAAGGGCTCATTTGGGCGTATAATTCTTTTCACCACAAAGCCAACCTTCATCTCTGCTCGGAAAGCCGAGGAAGCTGCAAGGATTCGATGTAAATTAGTCCTTGACAAAAGGAAATTCCCCAGATTACGAGAGATTAGCCAGAGGGACTCGCAGAAAATTAACGGAGTTGTTAAACGCAGATATGTCACGTTCTAATCTATCATTGTTTTGTGACGGAATACAGAGAGTCCCACCGGGAGTGCCCATTAGAAGTTTATGGAGAAATAATAATTCAATCACCTTCAAATTTTGTGTGAAGATATAAGAAAAGGTGACCTTCATTTATTATATTTTCTTAAATATCAATGACTTTTTCAGATAGATCCTCGAATGCTACATTAATCCTTATAGCCATCTGGAACCAATTTCGAGTTATTCACTGTATTTTGAAAAAAATTACAAATTGAGGCCTGTAGAACACTAAGAATTCAATGAAGTCACAACAAACAATCTCAGATCTGTTACTGAAAAGATATTCGACGTCACTCAACAGAAATAGTATATTCTAAAACAAGTTGCAGAATGAGCTCCTATTCCAACACGAATGCGAAGTTCGAAAACGAGCGACGAAGGAGCGAGTTTTCGATAGCATGAGTATTGGAATTGCCTTCTGCAACGAGTATTAGACGGTATTTTCTCTATTTCAGTCAATTTTTTTGAAATACTCTAGAAATTCAAATGAAAATTCAGATTAGTGACTTTTGTATTGTATCTTAGCAGTTGGTGTGACATACGAAATTTGACAGATCACGGAATTTAAATTGATTTGATTCGAAACTTGATTCGATCCGAGGTCAATACTGACAACCATAAAACAAAAAATATAACTGAAAGCAATGCTGTAATGAGTTTCATTACAGCACTCCTTTTAGTACTGTAATGAACTCATTACGATACTGAAATAGAGAAATAAATTTTCGATATACTGGGCAAAATGAGAGTGTCAAAGTTGGAATTGAAAAAGAGGCAAAAACTCGATTTTTTCAAATAGAAACCCTATTTTTCTCAGTCACATTTCAATTTGTGAGAAAAATATAAGTGGGATCTTTCCAGGGTCCTCTATATCTAAAATGTACCATTTTCGAGATATTCAGAAAAAACTGTTAGATTATCAAAATTTTAATTCAAAACAAGCCAAAAATTCGATTTTTCCAAATAGAAACCGTATTTTTGTACTCACATATCAATTTGTGGCAAAAAATAAGTGGAGTCTTTTGAGGGTTCCCTTTCATACTTTCAGAAGAAACTCTACAACTTTATTCAAAGTATTCCAGGTTTGTTCCAACTCAAGAATTTATCGAGCAATGTATTGGCAGAATTCTGTTCCAGATTGAATAAGGAAATCCACCAATCAGAAATATTGAGACGGTGCGAAAAATGTTTGACAGTGGGTGGACGAAATTTTGAAAATTTATTCTTATTAAATTTTCTACTCTTATTTATTCGATTAAAATTTCGAGATGTTTCATGACTTCTTTTGTTTTTCATTACAATTTGAGCTTTCGATATGTTTGTCATATTTCCTGAAAAATAACTCGCTATTTTAATTAGGAGCCGTAAAAAAACTAGTGGTCTTTCAATTTGAGCAATGAACTAATTATTGTGTGATGTTAACAACCGAAACATGGAAAATTTTTTTGAAAAGTCAGATATTTTATGAAAGGGTGGACATAGATCATATTATATTATGCTCGTAGCAGTTATTCCTGAATATCCCGAAAATTGTACATTTTACATAAAGGGAGCCCTTGAAAGACCCCACTTATTTTTACCCCATAAATTGATATGTGAGTGAAAAAAATACGGTTTCCATCTGAAAAAATCACAATTTTGGCTTTTTTTTAATTCCAACTTTGATACCCTCATTCTTACCCTCAGTATATACAAACGTTATTTCCCCACAGATTGAAGTCGAATATTTTTAATGTGCATTGCGCTTTTATTGAATTCTCAGCCTCAATTTGTTGTTTTTTTTTCAAAAATCATTGAATTACTTGAAAACTGTTCTAGATGGCTATAGCGAAAGATTAAATGAATGTGGCATTCCAAGATCTATCATAATATACAGGGTGTTCCATTTGAAATAAGAAAGTTGATATCATGTTCGGTGAAAGCGGAGGTCATTGATATTCAAGAATATATCATAAATGAAGGTCAACTTGGCATATATATTCACACAAAATTTGAAGTTGATCGATTTGTCATTTCTCCATAAACTTCTAATGGGCACTCCCGGTCGGACAACCTGTATATCTTGTTATTTTGATGGGTCTACTGCCTAGCGTTGGCATTCGGACGCATTCGAACATCTCCTCGAAAACTGCACTCACTAATTCATTTAATCCTGTGATTTTCCACTTAGGGATTGTTTTTTTTATGGAAGTTAGAGAACCTCTAAATGTTATACCACACTAAATTTTCGGTGAAACCGAATATACAGGCTGGGTCTTTGAGTTATACAGGGTGTATCAAGTTCGACGGCCTATTAGGCGTTTCTGGAAAACTGGACCTATTTGAAATCTGAAAATTGGGATTAAATTATTGTTTGACATTATCTACCGATCTAAAATATTCTTGGAGCCTGACCACTTTCAGTTATACAGGGAGTGAAAAAAAAATTTTCGAATTTTTTTTTCTGCTTTTTCGTTTTCGAATTTGATAGAGTATGCAATTCTGAATACATTCTTACTCAGATCGTTGCATTTGTCGAAATACTTTCCAAAATATCGAGAAAAAACTGAAGAAAAATGGGAGATAAATGTATTCGGTACATATTATGTTTGTTATTCTTAACCTAGATATCGTAAGCACAAACTGTTTTCAAATTTTTGAAGGAGAAGACAGTGGAAATATTGTACAATTTCAGAATTTTGTATAACCCGTCACAGGGTGTTCAAAATGTTGGTTCAAAAATTGGGATCAAAATTGGCTCATAGTTTTCGTTTTTCAAATTAGAACCCTATTTTTGTATGATTGCGTTGGATTCTGCGAAGAAAAATGATGACAATGTTCCTTGGGTTATTTAGGATTTTCTGTTTCTATTCATGAAATCTGTTTTACATCAACAATGATAAAAAAAGAAAAGAGGAAGTCACTAGTGAGTTATTTGAGTAATTTATCTTCTATGACCAAGGTCATTGTTGCTATAAAACAGATATTATGAATTTGATGGTACGTACTACATGAAATCAAGAAATCCTGAATTACTCAAGAATTATTTATTTTAGGAGCATCAACATGTTGAAACATTATCGTCATTTTTCTTCGCACAATCCAACGCAATCATAAAAAAATAGGGTTCTAATTTGAAAAACGAAAGTTATGGCTCAATCTTGATCCCAATTTTTGAACCAACATTTGGAACACACTTTGACAGGTTTTCAAAATTCTGAAAATGTACAATATTACCACATTCTTTGCCTTCAGAAATGTGAAAACGGTATGTGCTCACGATATCTAGGTTAGGAATAACAAACATAATACCGAATACACTCATCTCCCTTTTTTCTTCAGTTTTTTCTCGATATTTTGGTAAGTATTTCGACGAATGCAATGATTTGAGTACGAATGTATTCAGAATTGCATACTCTATCAAATTCGAAAAAAAAAAATTCAAAAAATTTTTTTTTCACTCCCTGTATAACTGAAAGTGTTCAGGCTCCAAGAATATTTTAGATCGGTAGATAATGTCAAACAATAATATAATCCCAATTTTCAGATTTCAAATAGGTCCAGTTCTCCAGAAACGCCTAATAGGCCGTCGAACTTGGTACACGCCCTGTATAAATTGACAGAAGAGGTTCATGAGGTCGAGAGAAAAATTGCCTATACCCATTTTTCCTATTGTTATCTAGCAGATATAGCCCTCTCAATATTAATAATGAGCTACGTCCCAGTTTTTCTGAGCATTAGATCTACAGCCTTAACCTCCGAAAAAATGTGAAAATGTAGCAGTAATAAAGATAATCATGTAAATCTTTTAAAAATTGCATTCAACCGAGTAACCAATCTTTTAATTTCACTGATATAAATTTTTTCAAATGATTAATAATTCGAAAAAGGCACATTTCAAGACAAATATGTCCATTGATTTTCCCAGTATTCCATTAAGTAGCATTCAACTTACTTTTTACAGTTGGCGTATTTGTCAGTTTTGGTGTATGGATGGAATGAAATGTTCATAACGAAAAAAATAAATAATGTTAGTGAAATATTGTGTTCGTAGAAGATTCATCATAACAATGAAAACCTTCACCTATATAAAAATTAGTCGTGCAGAATGTGCTAAATCTTCACCATAAAATTCACAGAAACTGTCCACTACAACTATCTCTCAGTAGTAATGGTCATTTGTTTCCTCCTAAATGTTACAATAAATTTCATTCATTTAACCTAATGCTTATTTCATAGGACCAAAAACATTCTACCAGATGCGAAATGTCCCGCAGCCAAGCGAGTTAATTTTCGATTCACCCGAATTCACGAAAATTGAGAGAACAAACATCCAACAATTCTATCGAAAGCCTTCGGAGTCCTATTAAAAGTATCGATCACATGCAATTAAACCGCGCGAAACCAAAGTTCCCACGTTTCATCCCCCTAGAACAACTGACGCACTATCACCATCCCTGATTAGTTTGGATGCCGATACAGGGCGTCGCAGCCCTTCAACGCAAACAAGGACCAAAAGGGCGACATATGCCGTCCAACAATTATTTTATTATCAGCGTCCTGGTCGGACCATACTGGAGGATGATGATAAATGCAACGTTTCGATCATGCATGGGAATCTCATTAGGGTTTCGATGTCCATCCGATGATACCTGACCGAAAAATAATTTGTTTTATGTGGGAATAGTCTGGCTGTAATTATGGGGATGATGTTTTGTACCGACGGTTCTCATGTAGTTGAGTTGTGACATGTACTCGTTATCGCGGATTCGACGCGAAAACGCATATCGGTTTTTTAGCGATTGGTTTTGGAATTCGGGATTGTGTTGTTGAATTTTGTGGGGAAAGGAATTTATTTGTCATTGTGGGTTATGGCAGAACTCCCAGATCCATAGCTTAGAAATATCACGATCTGATTTTTGAAACATAGTCAAAATACTAAATCATCGAAATGAATACCATCTTCAATTTATTTTAAGAAAAGAAAAAATTGACAAAAAAATTCCTTACCGAGAAACTTTTGGAAACGAAGATGAATTCAAAGTACTGATCATCGAAATCTTCAATTCATCTGAAGAAAATTTGAAAAATAAAAAAATTCTGTTCGAAGGCCATACCCAGAAACTTTTTGTAATAAAGATAAATTCAAAATGATAATCTATTCATCCAAAAGAATACCACCTTCAATTTATTTGAGTAAGAAAAAAAATTGAAAAAAATAAATGTTTTTCTTCCTTTACGGAGGCCACAAAATGATAATCATCGAAATGCAATCTATTTTAGGAAAAAAAAAATTGAATGAATAAAAAATTCTTTTCCTTCAGGAAGGCCATACCAATAACAAGTTTGAACAAACGAATAATTCAAAATAATATGGACTCCGTGAATGCAATAATTTCGTGTTTTTTTTCTTTTTCTTAAAATTACTTGGCTTCATAGTCGCGAACAGACTTTGAGCGTTTTCATTATTCGGAGAAACTTGCACAACTTCACAAACTCTCTGCCTTAGTCGAAATAAGTGACTTGGTCGTTTCCCATGTGAGCGTAAGGTGAAAAATTCATTCGTTGTTCATAACTTTTCTGTTATACAATAGTTCTTAAAGTTACGAAACGGCCAAGTCACTTATTTTTACCAAGGCATTAAAGTTGGTGAAATGAGAACTTGTGAAATTAAAGAGTGAAGAGTTAGCAGCTTGGCTCTACATGAGATCTGATAACTTTCTTCAATGTTATATATAAGGCCTGACCGAAAAATAATTTGTTTTATGTGGGAATAGTCTGGCTATAATTATGGGGATGATGTTTTGTCCAACGGTTCTCATGTAGTTCAGTTGTGACATGTACTCGTTATCGCGGATTCGACGCGAAATAGCATATCGGTTTTTTAGCGATCGGTTTTGGAATTCGGGATTGTGTTGTTGAATTTTGTGGGAGAAGGAATTTATTTGTCATTGTGGGTTATGGCAGAGCGCCCAGATCCATAGCTTAAAAATATCACAATCTGATTTTTGAAACATAGATTAATTCAAAATACTGAATCATTGAAAGAATACCATCTTTAATTCATTTAGAAAAAAAATTTTACAAAAATATTCCTTACCAAGAATCTACCGAGAAAGATGAATTCGAAGTACTGATCATCGAAATCTTCATATTATCTGAAGAAAATTTGAAAAATAATAAAAAATTCTCTTCGACGGCCATATCCAGAAAATTTTTGTAATGAAGATAAATTCAAAATGATAATCTATTCATCCAAATAAATACCACCTTCAATTTATTCGAGGAAGAAAAAAATTGAAAAAATAAAAGTTTTTCTTCTTTTACGGGGGCCACAAAAGATAATCATCGAAATGCATATCACCTGCAATCTATTTTAAGAAAAAGGAAAATTGAATAAACAAAAAATTATTTTCCTTCATGGAGGCCATACCAATAACAAGTTTGAACAAACGATGAATTCAAAATAATATGGACTCCGTGAATGCAATAATTTCGTGTTTTTTTTTTTTTCTTAAAATTATTTGGCTTCATAGTCGCGAACAGACTTTGAGCGTTTTCATTATTCGGAGAAACTTGCACAACTTCACAAACTCTCTGCCTTAGTCGAAATAAGTGACTTGGCCGTTTCCCACTTGAGCGTAAGGTGAAAATTTCATTCGCTGGTCATAACTTTTCTGTTATACAATAATTCTTATAGTTACGAAACGGCCAAGTCACTTATTTTTACCAAGTCATTAAGGTTGGTGAAATGAGAACTTGTGAAATTAAAGAGTGAAGAGTTAGCAGCTTGGCTCTACATGAGATCTGATAACTTTCTTCAATGTTATATATAAGGCCTGACCGAAAAATAATTTGTTTTATGTGGGAATAGTCTGGCTGTAATTATGGGGATGATGTTTTGTCCGACGGTTCTCATGTAGTTCAGTTGTGACATGTACTCGTTATCGCGGATTCGACGCGAAATAGCATATCGGTTTTTTAGCGATCGGTTTTGGAATTCGGGATTGTGTTGTTGAATTTTGTGGGAGAAGGAATTTATTTGTCATTGTGGGTTATGGCAGAGCGCCCAGATCCATAGCTTAAAAATATCACAATCTGATTTTTGAAACATGGTTGAATTCAAAATACTAAATCATCGAAATGAATACCATCTTCAATTTATTTTAAAAAACAAAAAATTGACAAAAAAATTGATTACCGAGAAATGTTTTGAAATATATATGAATTCAAAGTACTGATAATCGAAATCTTCGATTTTCTGAAGAAAAGTAAAATTTCAAAAATAAAAAAATTCTCTTTGGCGGCCATGCCCAGAAAAATTTTTGTAATGAAGATAAATTCAAAATAATATTCTATTCATCCAAATGAATACCACCTTCAATTTATTCATGGAAGAAGAAAAATTGAAAAAATAAAAATTTTTCTTCCTTTACGGAGGCCACAACCAAAAATTTTGAAATGAAGATGAATTCAAAATGATAATCATCGAAATCAATACCACCTGCAATCTATTTCAAGTAAAAGAAAAATTGAATAAACAAGAAATTCTTTCCCATCATAGAGGCTATACCGATAAGAATTTTGAAATATCTATTAATTAGAAATGATATGGACCCCGTGAATGCCAAGAATTTCTTGTTTTTTTTTCTTGAAATAACTTGGTTCAGAGTCGCTAACAGACTTTTAGCGATTCCATCACTCGGAGAAACTTGCATAGAGGCCCTGATTTATGGTCTCTGTTGAAATCTCAAGAAGTGAAAAGAGGATGTAAGCAGTTTTATCATGTGAATAGAGAGATATAACTTTTTTATCCGAAAGTTTTTCAGAGCTTTCTCTTCCAGTCTCTGAAACAAAAATCAATAAAAAACTTTCAATCATAGAAGAAAAGCCCCTTCGTAAAACTAATGCACTTATTTGTCAGGGGCCCACTCCTTCGAAAAAATTGTTGCCCAATAATGAAAAAAAACAACTCCTTTCTTCGTGAGGTTTCCGAGTCCGCAAAGTTTCATGAAGTTGAGAATGTGTCTGACGAAAAAGTATACAGGGTATTTCAGAATAAGGTTCCGTAAATTCGGGATCTTAATCCTCAGATGATTTTATGATATAAAGTTTCTATGAACTATGGGTGTCTGATGAACTGTTTCTGAGATACTGGGTGTTGAAATTAAAAAACAATGATGATGCAAAAATAAATTTGCGAAACGTTGGCCATTACACAAAGTGATTTCTTAATTTTCTTACGTTCCCTTACCCCAACAAGAAAAACCAGCAATATATTGGTTAAAAAACAATGTTTTCCGAATTTATTTTCGGCACGGTACACATTTTTTTTGCGTTTTGGTAGGTTATCAGTACGTCATAAAACACATTTTCTGAATTTCGTGAAGTAATCAAAGAATTTCTTAACTTAACTAACCTAGATGAAATTGTATTTTATTTTTTTTCTCAGAAATTAATTTTTAATTTAGAATAAAAAAAATCATTGGCGTGATAATTTTTTCACCAAATTTGTTCGGACAGACGTCCGTACGGACGCCACTTGTGAAAATTAAACATCGTTTCGTATCGGAAAAAATGTGTCCTAATGGGTACTCATAACGTGCCAAAACGCAAGAAGAGATCGTGCACGGTGTAGAAAATAATTTTATAAAACCAATTTTGTTTTAATTTCAACACCTTGTATCTCAGAAACCCATAGTTCATAGAAACTTTATATTATAAAATCATCTGAGGATAAAGATCCCGAATTTACGGAACCTTATTCTGAAACACCCTGTAGACTCCAAAACGTTACAAGTGCCAAGTGTTGCTTCTTTTTTCATTGTTAGGTAACAATTTTTCAAAGGATTTGGCTCCTGACAAATTAGTTTCACGCAGAGGTCTCTCTTCTATTATATATAAGCGAGAATCTTACAGGATATTCTGCATCCGCGGTTAGCCATTTCTCCCTATCATACCACTCATCTTCATCAATAGCTCTTTCTCTCATACTCTTTCTAATTCCCCCTCTCATTGAGTTGTTGGTCTATTATTAAAAAAAAATTTTCATTATACCTTTTCTTTTTTAAATATTTGTTGATCCGTTTCAATATTCCTTATGAAGAAGTTATACCCGATTAGATAGTCCTGTATATGGTAAAGTAACAAAACTAATGATTCTACTAAAGTCATATTTTCGCTCGAAAATGTGGACACTATATATTTCTTACGGTATCTCCGAATTCACATTTCATCGGAAAACCTATATCATTACAATAGCGAAAAAAGGAAATTTAATACCAGATTTAATTTCATTGTATTTTTTAAATGCTTCAATTTTTCGACTTAACCTATCTATATAAGCTTTGGTTCGGTAATTTTCATTCTGTCTTTGTTCACCTGCTTTTTGGTGCTCTTATTTTTTTTTCTGCAAGAAAAAGCAAGAAAAGGCTTAAATTGAATTCTTTGATAAAACACAAGAGATAATATAACAAGAGTTGGGGATATCGTAATCAATCATTTTGAAAAGAAGGTAATCATCGAGAAAACTGCTGTTATGGTATATTCTAATACAAGTTGCAGAATGAGCTCATATTCCAACACGAATGCGAAATTTGAAAACGAGCGACGAAGGAGCGAGTTTTCGAAAGCATGAGTGTTGGAATTGCCTTCTGCAACGAGTATTAGACGATATTTTTTTTATTCAGATTTGAATTGCATAGAACATGCATGAGATATCATCCAAGAAAATTAGATTATCATCAACCTACTCCAGAATCCTTAAATGATCTGAGAGATCTTCTGCCCCGTTTATGGAACCAAATTCCTCAAGAAATGTCCTCGTGTGTAGTATGCAAAGAAAATGTCAAGCTGTTATTGATGCCCGTGAAGGACATACATTGTATTGATAGTCTCAAAACGCCAGAATTTTCTGAGAATGAAATATCGCTATTTTACTCGATTTTTCTTAACCACCCTGTATACTTTGCAGACCTATAGGCTAAAATTAATATTATTTCATGCAACTTCAAATCTAATAAATATGGATTTTCAACACAAAATCTCATTTAAACTATATTTTTTTGCAATTTAAGTCAATATCCCTAACTCATGCAGTTTATTTTTAAATGCCAGGTGACATTCGAAAAACCAGATGGCGCATACCGCTCACTTGACTGTAGTCGCTTGTCGCTTCGTTTTCAATGTTTCCAATCTATAATCTTGGAAATAACTGAGACAAACATGAAACTGGGTTTCATTTTCGAGTTATCCCACAATCTACTTCGAGAATCGTTAAAACCTGAATTGGCAACGTTTCGCTTTCAAATCATGTAGGTACTTAACATCTAATCCCTAAGTTTCCACCCATTCAATTAGCGATCTAACGTCCCTGTACGAAAAGCGAAACGACGAGAGATGACATACTGTCCAGTCGGACCCCAATTGCAACCGCACATTGAATGCACTTACTGATCTCTCGACAATGCCACAGATTAGAAGGGCTAAATGCCGGTCATTGTGGGCCCTCTCTGCAATGCCGTCATTGTAAAACGGACGAACCACAGTGGCGGGGAAATTTTTCAATTTTCATTCCAACAATCGCCCACTCCAAACAATTTTTTCAGAGTTCTTAAGTTCCTGACGGAGACACTTCGGGATCCTTCGAGTACAAAATAATTCTACAAAACAGGAGTTGTGGAATGTCCATAATAATTTAAAATTTTTTTTTCAATGTATCAAACTCACCTGATATGCACTTTTTATCATCTTTTGTATTCTTGATAAGCTTTTTAGGAGCTAAGATATGAACAGTTTCACTGCCATAATTATTCTTTTGGTAGATAACAGTTTAGTAGACTATAAAGGTATATATTTTTTCGTAAAATTCGAATTTTTTGTTATATATTGTCTTCAATACCAATAAAGGGAGCAAAAGAAAATTTCAATTCAACAGTTGCGAAGAAAGAGAGCTGCTTATTTTTATCAGGTTTGGGTCCGGAAATAAAACCAGAAGAAGTCAAAGAGTACATAGACAAAATTCTCAAGATTGACACAAAGTGTGAAAAGATGAGAACTAGGAAAGACAAATATAGAAGCTGCTTCAAACTTTAGGTTCCATATGATATGAGAGAAGATGTGATGAATTCTGATATGTGGGGAAAAGGAGTAACCATAAATTTTTTTCTTCACCTCAGACGAAACCTCGAATGGGGAAGAGATCCAATGGAGAAATAAGAATAATGCATCAGAATATCCAGTGTATTAGATATAAAATTTCAGATTTAGAATTAGAATGGAAAAAAAACCTGATTTGATCTGTTCTACTGAGCAATATGGGATAAATTACCAAACAGTTTCAAATCAAATATTAATTGTAAAAATAAGAATAAGTCCAAAATTGTTTTGAAGAATTTTCTATATCGATAATGTTATTATTCTTTAGAGGAGTTTTTTCATAAAAATGAAATATTTCAGTTTCTTGATTATTGGTTGTGTATTATTAGTTTAAGTTTCAAGTAAATTTGTGACAGGATCTAAACCTTCTGGTATATGTAAGGGATCAAATAAAATATATCTATCTATCTATCATCATTATTATTATATCTTAACTAGCTGGCCCACGCAACTGCGTCTGCCCAAATAGGCTTATTATTATTATTCCAATATTATCTTCAAACACGAAAAATTTCGAAGAAGCCTAGATTCTGATTGCCACATCGCCTACCGGATCCAATTGTATTTTCCATAACTGAAATTATGTTCCTATAATCAAATAATCAGTGAACCCCCTCAATGCATGGGCCCTCCCGTGTCCCGGTTTCTCATGTCAGGTTTTCTTATTATCGGCATCGCAAATTGAAGTTAACCAAGTTCACAAAAAAGTTCTTGCACACTATGAGGTATGATGTATCTATCACAAAAGATCAACTGCAAAAAAGGACTTAACTTTAAATGAAGCGTCTAAATGCAAAATCAGACATTTGACATTTTCCGAAAAAATGAGTTAAGGAAGGATTACAATAGAGAAAGTCGCTGGCAATCTGATTCTTATACTGTCAGGTTCATAAGTAGACTTTTGAAAGCCTCTATTCGTAATTCAAATGGTCAAAATTGGGAGTTTCTCAATTCAAAACTATGATTTTGGCAGGTTTTACTCGTTTTGCTCGGAACGGCTCATACATCAAATGACTGGTTTTGCATTTAGACGCTTCAAATGTCACTTTAACAAATGATCACCGAAGCCGATATTGACATAGATAACCGAACATGATACCCGATGTTCATCGAAATATTAATTAATTATTTATGTATTATTATCTGATAAAATTGGTGTTTTGTGCAAACTTTGCGTCATCAAAAATCAATGATAATCGATCACCTCCATTTCTAAGAAAAAACCATATTGAATACCTTGCATTTTCATATTTTCTCACCTTTCAAATCTTCCATCGATTTCCACTTATGAGTCAAGACCAAAATTAGCCAAATTGGTCCAGCCGTTTTCGAGTTTTAGCGTACCTAACGCACAGCAATTCATTTTTATATATACAGATGTTAAATGTGGTATGAACAAAAATCTTGCAAAACAAAACGTAGCCCCTCTGTTACGTCACTGTTTCATCTTTGTCTCAACCCCTCCCAAGCGACTACATACTACGCTAATGATGCCGCAGATAGACCATTAGATAATTGATACGTCCTAAAGTTATCTCTTCAGAGTTATCTTCGATCTATGTTATTCTTTGCTATGTTAACCTAGGTATTATATCGGAAATCGGAAGGGTCCTCAGTATATTCATTAGATAGCTCAGATTACCCTGATTCGCGAAGCCCTAATATTCTACGGATGAATTAGATCATATCGGAATAAGTATTGTTCATCCATTTCATTTGATCGTATGCACCAGAGAGAAAAGAGAACACCTGGACAATCTGCATGTTTCAGGTGAAACCATCACGTGAGCAATAATTCCTTTTAATTTTCTTTCAGAGTTAGATGCGTTTGTGTTAATTCATGAAATCGTTTCTGTTGATTATTTTCTTCTTTCATTCATACCTTATCTCTTCCACATTCTCTATAGTAACTTATTCAGTTCATTAACACATATTAAAATTTTAAATAGTATTTATACTCAATTCTAAAATAATGCCTCAGTGACCTTGACTTTAGGTTTCTTGCCTATCCACGAATTGAAATCTCTGAGGAAAGTCAGCTAATCGAATCCACTACCAGTTCAAATGAGATTTGGAAGCACAAAAAGTTCTTCAGTTTTTTTAATTGAATTCAAACAGAAAATTCAGTGTAACACATCAAGCAATTCCTTCATAAAAGGGAAGATCTCTAGGTTTCGACAGTTTTGTTATTCAAGCTTGGTTCGCGTATAGTATTTATTATAGCACCTAGCAGTTATCCAGACTTCTGGGAATGTGCCTTAATTCGGATAACACTCGTGAATTTCTTCAAGTTTTTTGTATGTACTTACATTCAAGGCTCTGAAAATGGACCATGTGATGTTGGCGATGTCGACTGCAGGTGTTTTTTTTTCAGATTATACAGGGTGTACCAAGTTCGACGGCTTATTAGACGTTTCTGGAGAACTGGATCTATTTGAAATCTGGAAATTGAGATTATAATATTGTTTGACATTACCTACCGAGCTAAAATATTCTTGGAGCCTGATTACTTTCACTTATACAGTTTATGAAAAAATTAAAAAACAAAATTTGTTTTCTGTATTTTCGTTTCTCATTTTGTCAGAGTATTCCATTCTGAATATATTCTTAATGAAATCGTTGCATTCGTCGACAGACTTTTCAAAATATCGAAAAAAACTGAAGAAAAAAGCGAGATAATAGCATTCGGTAGTATGTTTGTTATTCCTATTCTAAATATCTTATGCACAAACCGTTTTCACATTTTGGCAGTAGAAGACTGTGGAATTATTGTATTTTCCTAGAATTTTGAAGAAATCATCACAGGGTGTTCCAAATGTTAGGTCAAAAATTTTAATCAAGATTATCCCATAGCTTTCGTTTTTCAAATTAGTACCTTAGTTTATTATGATCGCGTTGGATTCTGCGAGAAGAAATGATGATAGTGTTCTAATTAAACTAATGCTTCTAAAATGAATATTTTTTGAGTTATATCGAATTTTCTGATTTCATGTCATACGTAGAGTCAAATTCATAAAAACGGTTTCATATCAACAATAATCTATGGTCATACAAGATAAATTATTCCAATAACTCACTAGTGACAGACTTTTTTTCTTAATTTATTCATCATTGTTGTTCTGAAACCGATTTTATGAATAACTCAAGAATTATTAATTTCAGGTGCATTGAAATATTAGAACACTATCATTACTTTTCTTTGCAGAATCCAACGCAATCATAGAAAAATAGGGTTCTAATTTGACGAATGTTATGGGAAAATTTTGCTCCCAATTTTTAACCCAACTTTTGGAACACCCTGTGACGAGTTTTTCAAAATTCCAAAAATCTACAATATTTTTACAGTCTTCGACTTCAAATATATGAAAACGGTTCGTGCATAAGATATTCAGAATAGGAATAACAATTATACTACCGAATGCTCTCATCTTCCTTTCTTCTTCATTTTTTTTTCGAAAATTTGAAAAGTCTTTCGACGAATGCAACGATTTCAATGAGAATGTATTCAAAATTGAATATTTTATCAAAAGTAGAAACGGAAAAACAGAAAAAAATTTATCCCTAAATATATTTTAGCCCGGTGGATAATGTCGAACAATATCAATTTTCAGATTTCAATCATATCAAGTTCTCCAGAAACGTCTGATTGGCCAATTGACTTCAATTTTTTTAATTTTTCGCCTGGTTGAAGTATTATTCATACCATAAATTTACCCTATCGATTTGATTCTTATCGAAGTTGACATCCAATCATTCAGTTTTAGGTTTCAGTGTTTTGACTGTTTTGAAAAGGATTTGCATATAAAATATTATTCACATTTACCTTATCGGTCTGATGGGTATTCTTTCTCATTATCTCCGAGTATGGAAATTTGGTTTAAGTTTTTAGAAAAACATTGTCACTTTGCATTAATAATAATGATATTCTCAATTTTCGATTCTCTCGATAGAACCTCACTGTCACTGTCAGTGTAAGAGACTTTCTCACTGTTTTGTCTTAAATGTACGAGTTTTATCTGAAATATTACTTTGCAGAAACCTTGTCCAGACTATAATGATCACAACAAAAAAAGAATCATTCAATTTGGTGCAGTCGTTTATACGTGATAATGCGTCTAACGGAGCTATAGATCGTCTTTTATTTATATAGATCCAAGTTGTCTCCTTCAATTTTTTATAAGTGCATATCAACCGGAATGAACAGGAAAACAGCCTTGATACCTGATGCTGCGATCAATTATATCGGTCGCAAACAGAACGTCATGAAATCTCCTGGAGTTACACACCCCACCCCTCGAGCACATGTCGCTTTTCGCACAATCTCCCCCGGCCTGTCAGGTAAAAATCACCCTCGACGAGCTCGGGGTGCGAAACAATTTAAAATACGAATTCATCTTTTTGATTGAGTGCGGTTTTTCATGTGACCTCCGCGTCCGGAGGGCACGATCGATCTTTTTTCCGACGATGCTCGGGCTATTGGACCCGGATTTTGAATGTCGCCGCCGTCACGTGATCGGCCTAACGCTGTTTTTTCGAATTACACTGCGCAAAAAAATTAACGCACATTATGGAAATCTCAAATTTATTCTACAACTGAAGTGTTCTCAATGATAATTATTTTTATCAGAATTATGCATGCATAATTATGTTATCCACTTTCAACGTTTTTCTTCAATACAGATGTTTCTTCCCAGCAGGAATGAAAAAAGATGATATTATTAGATTTTGAATGTATTGGCTCCATTCTAAAATCAGTTGTTCTCGATCAATTCTAGTGATCAATAGTTTTTCTTTCGTTTGATTTTCTACACTCGATCGCTATGCAAAGCGAAACACGCAATTTGACTCAAGAGGAATGTGCCCAAGCGGTTGTTTTGCGAGAAGAAGGGTGGACATACACAAGAATTGCAGAAAGGTTTGGAGTTTCCCATACAAGTGTGTCCAGAATGTTGCAGCGATTCAAGGAGAAATGATATGAATGTCCGAAGACCAGGACAGGGTAGACCAGGGATAACAACTGCCATTCAAGACCGTCACTTGAGAGTTTCTTCGTTGAGACAACGGTTTGCAACCGCTCGCCTATTTCAAAATCAGCTTGAGCAAACTCATGGGGTGCAAATTAGCACTCAGACAATAAGAAATCGCCTCAGAGAATATGATTTAAAGCCTAGTGTCGCGGCCTCTAGCTCTTACCCCAGCCCATCGAAGGTCGCGTTTGGATTTTGCGAGAGAGCATATCCATTGGGAAGAGGCCGATTGGGAAAGAGTTCTCTTCACAGATGAGTCCAGATTCTGTCTCTACCATTGTGATCGACGTTCCCTTGTATACAGACCTCCACATGAATGATGTGCTCAGTGCAATTTCCTGAATACTACTGGTTTCGGGGGAGGATTGATTATGGTATGGGGTGGAATATTTTTGACTGCTCGCATAGACCTAGTGGTCGTTGATAATGGAGCTATGAATGCTGATAAGTATAAAAGGAACATTCTTGAAGAGCATGTAGTGGCATTTGCCCCATACATTGGTGAAAATTTCATTTTTATGGACGATAATGCCAGACCCCATCGTGCGCGCATCGTTCAGGAGTACCTTGAAGAGGTTGAATCCTCTCGAATGGAATGGCCAGCAAGAAGTTCAGATCTCAATCCCCTTGAGCAGGTTTGTGACAACCTCAATAGAAGGCTGAGGAGTTCAGAAAATCATCCAGCTACTCTTAACGACTTAGGAATCCAACTCAGAGTAATCTGGGAAGGATTAGATCAGAACATTTTAAGGTCACTCATTTTGAGTATGAACCGACGTTGCCAAGCTGTAATTAATGCAAGGGGTGGAAATATCAAGTATTAATTCACTTATCAGCATTTCAGTATTTTGAAAATTGTTCATTTCTCTTCTTTCACATAAGATTCGGGGAAATCCTGAATTTTTCTTCCATTTAATGTGTCTTGTTTCGTTCAAAACCTTTCCGAGAGAACATGAAAAATAAGTTATGAAGTCAATGTAGACTTTACTTTCATTAAAATTGATATTTTCAGATTTTTTTGCTCAGTGTATAATAGATACGTTTCGCCAACTAGTTCATTTCGGCAATATCGATCCAAGTCACATTTTGATGAAATCCTTACGTTTTCAAATAGTTATAGTATGAATATGAACTGTACCAATCATTGTACCTTTAACATCAAGTTCAACCTCCTTGTGTATTACACAATAAATACCTGCAAACACCACCGAGTTTTTCACTCTTATTGTAGTGGATTTACGACCCTGTACAATTGAAAACCACCCTGAATTTAGAAGCCTTACAACCTTACAACCTACAGGATTCTGTAGTGCTACTCCATTGGACTCAAAACCCACTGGAGAAAGCAGAAACGTCTTTTGAGGATTCTCAAAATACTCTCAGAGGACTCTCAAAAGATACAGTTATCTACTGATTCCAGAAGACTGGGATTGGAAATTAATAGATATAACTCTGAAACCGATTGAAACTTTAATCCCAAATCCAGAAAAACTCCGCAACAGTATTTTTGAAATTTCCAAAAAGGTTGTATTGCCAAATGTAGTTTGCTGTGTTGTCCAGCGTGTATCAATTTCCAAAGTCAGTCTTGCCCAAACGTCTAGTTGAGTACAATAGAGGAAGATTTCTGTGTATTGTCACATTTTCGATATTAATAAAACATCAAAATTTGGTTCTTTAAAATAAATGATGATATCGTGAAACAGTGTCCATTACTGGTGTTTTCACGAAAATCTAACTGGTTTAGAAGTAGAAGTGACTTCTCTAAACCCTTTGGCGTCCACCATTATTGATAGTTAAGGGTAGATAAAAATGCCTTATTTTGGTAGTACTAATTTATTTTTGTACGACTGCAAATGCACGTCCGCTCAACTAGTTTCGGTGAAATATCACCATCCTCAGGAGCTGAGTAACAGGACGAGATGCAGCAGCCCTGTTATGGCTTTTCAACTGAGCAGAAAAATCGACCGGCAGACATCGTCGTCAGCATATAAAATACAATAAAACATACACAAAGGTCATATTTCAGTGTATGACCTTTGTGTATGTTTTATTGTATTTTATATGCTGACGACGATGTCTGCCGGTCGATTTTTCTGCTCAGTTGAAAAGCCATAACAGGGCTGCTGCATCTCGTCCTGTTACTCAGCTCCTGAGGATGGTGATATTTCACCGAAACTAGTTGAGCGGACGTGCATTTGCAGTCGTACAAAAATAAATTAGTACTACCGAAAAAAGGCATTTTTATCTACCCTTAACTATCTAGAAGTAGAAGTACCAGAAAGAGCCAAAATCAAGCAATTTGGGATAGCCTTTACAATAGTCGCAAAAATTTCGATCGATTAAAAAATTGAATACAGGAAATAAGTTCAAAATGATGAATCTAATGTGTTATACGCTCATGTAATTTTCTTGTTTGACATTATAATCTAGAGTTCGCGATCCGTTCTTAGACGATGACGCAGCTTCTTCGCGGCGTACCCTCCATCCATCTTCGATTGTTCTTAACAAGAGGATGGATACGTCGAGGTGGCGTATCCAGCAGCTTCAAATAGACCCTTTGAGGGCGTTGGCGCAGGTTGGCGTCGATGACACACAGAGTCGATCTAATACGGGGTCGTGGGATGTTCACCTCCTGGTTCCGATGGTGCGTAATGACGCTGGGGGAATTGCGATGCCATGTGGTCCACGCTGGGGGCAGGACCGGCTTCTTGAATTTTCCCCGGGAAGCAGGACGTTGGTCATTGCATTGCATCTCCTGAATTATGAGAGATAAAAAAAGTAATATACATGTCATGCTCTTTTTTTCCGAGAAACATAAATTGCTGGACACCGCAAGTGACTGCAGTATCTAGTTTTCATGCTACAGGGTGAATTTGGAATTTGGTCAATTAAAGGTAATGATTGGATGTAATTTCTGCGCTATGTATTTGTATTGCAACTACGCTCTCGACATAAAAGCATCTCTGGGGCAGTTTTCTCGGTATTTTGTACAGGTGCTATCGAAATTTTCGTGACGCTTCAAATTTCAGAGCAATTAAAAATTCTCATACAAATGGAAACCATAGTTTGCTAAAATAATAATAAAAAAGATGAGCTGTCCTCAGTCAATTGCTAAAACACACAGGATATTCCTAAATGAATGTATCAACTGGAGATTTCTCATGAAAAAATTCTCTTTCATTTTTTCCTCCGTCTTATTTTCAGAAATACAGCTTGTCAAAAATTTATATATTTTTTGCGGATTCCCCAGGAACTGCTTGAATTATAGAATTGAGTTTAATATATTCCCAAAATTTCAAAAATACTTTTCCGTGAACATAATTCAAGCAGGCTCATATTAACTCCTGTGAAAACTGTGTAATTCTTATCATTAAATAATCTCTGGTTTCAAAAACTGCCCATTTTTTATTTATCAGAGAAATCGAGAAAGTTCCGAGAAACACTCCTCCAGTCTGTATGATAATAATGCTAATGAGAAATAAGAACGATGCTCACCAAAGCTCACAAATATCACTTTAAAATCTCTCTAGAGCGAACAGAGCCCCTGCGACATCTAGGTAGATAACCATATTCATAATCATGCTGTATTATATTTTCTGCCTTCATTATAAGATCTGTTTTTGAGTAAGTTGAAAAGAATCTAATAGAATCTCAACACGAGGATGTACGTAGTTTGTTTAAGCATGTGATTGGAGATGAGGAACTTCACTTTCGTCGCTGCTAGATGTCGCCACTTGTAATATTTACTTAGTAGGCTATAAATATTTGCCTCCAAAGCAGAAGTTTTATAAGGATTTCGTCTCTGAGCGATATGGGATATTGATGAAGCCAAATAAGGATGAAGTCGGTATATCTCTTCTTTCAGTGACAACATCTAATATCCTATCTCCAACCACATGATAAGAGATCTGTGAGCCTAGGAATTGGTTTCATCTATGTTTCAAGGGATACAAGTTCCACTTATTCCGTTTTTGGGCGATTATGTTTGCTGATAAAAAAAATTTTAAATATCTAGTTTTCTTATGAGTTAGGGATATTGATTTAAATTGCAAAAAAATATAGTTTTGAAGAGATTTTATGATGAAAATTCATATTAATATGATCTCAAGTTGCTGGAAATAAAATTAATTTTAGCCTGTAGGTCTGCAGCGTATACAAGGTGGATAAGAAAAATCGAGTAAAATAACGAAATTTCATTCCCAGAGAATTCAAGCATTTTGGGACTATCAATACAATGTATGGCCTCCACGGGCATCAATAACAGCTTGACATCTTCTTTGCACACACGAGGCTTTTTGAACATTTCTTGAGGAATTTGGTTCCGTAAACGATGTAGAAGCTCTCTCAGATCATTTGAATTCTGGGGTAGATGATTATTTAATCTTCTTCGGAGCATATCCCATGCAGCTTCTATGTAATTCAAATCTGGTGAGTACGGAGGTATTGGTAAATGTGGAATACCCAGCTTCTCGCGGGGATTCTCGACTGAGGATGCACGATGCGATCTTGTGTTATCGTCTAGAAATTTGACAAAACATTGTCAATGACATGCACCCTATATAGTGTAAAGCGGTCATATTCCTAGGACAAATGTGAAGATCTGTGCGCCCGTTGAAACAAATCTTGGCCAATACCATAACACTACCCTCTCGAAATAGATGGACTTCTTCGACATATCGAAGAATACGGGGTATGCGAGGGATTGTCCATATCCTTATTCTTCGAGAATCTGAAAATCGTCCATATCCGGATTCATCAGTGTAAGGGACACTACACCTTTGATCGTTCCAATTGATATGTTGCCTTGCCCATTCCAGTCTTTGACGCTTATGGCCACGTGTTAATGGAACTCCTCCTAATAGACGTCTAGAACCTAGATTCACCTCTCTCAAACGTCGTCTGATGGTTTCGATGGAAACTTGGGGCCCATCTGTATTTTGAAGAGAATTCCGTAGCATTCTACACGTAGATGTAGCCTTTCTTCTCGCCGAAACAGTGATGAAATTATCCTGAGCAGGTGTTGTTTTTCGTCGCTCACCAAGCCTTGATCTTGGTCTTACCAACACAGAACCTGTCTCCCTGAACCTATTTCAAAGTCGAAATATAACTTTTTGGCTGACTTGGAGCTTTTCCGCTACAACAACCTGAGTTAGGCCACTCTTTTGCATTCCGATAGCCCTATCAGCCTCAGTGTTTGTTTATTTACGTCTTGGCATTTTCAGGAAACTCGTTTCAAATCGAAGCCGTTGATAAACTGACTCCATTTCAAAATAAGAACATTCATGAAACATATGCAAAGAACCAAACTTCAGAAAAAGGCTACCAGATTGACGAAATGTCTCGAACTGATTTTAATTGGATTGATTCAAGTTGTTATTGAGTTTTGAATGATTTTACAGCGATTTTCTCGAAGATTACATACTTTTCAAAACGATTGAATAGGATATCCCTAACTCTTGTAGAACAGTATATTTTCAGTTACTGTACTCGACTGAGGTTTATACCAAAAAAAGGAAGAAAGTATTTTCTATTAGGGATAGTATTCCAGCAGTTGTCCGATACTTAAATTGTCTTCAACGGGGCCAAAATTGGGCACCTAGTACGGCCCTAGGCTGTGGATACACGGAAGAGGAGAGGCCTGGGAACATTCACCTGTGGGGGATTATCACACTCCTGATAGAGAGTCGATGTCGATTAGTGAAATCCTGCGTCATGTATACCCAATGAGAATGTCACGTCCCCGTAACAGAGGGATGATATATTTCTTGTAATGTTATGTTTCACGCTTCTCAATCATATTTATCACCGGAGCTTGGGCTCAAGAGATGAACTGACGGATCATTTGAGGTATGGCCCGTTGTCCGCAAGGATTCGATGGTTACATCTTGACGCTATCTCTTATCTCACTTATGTGGGGATGATAATGTTTCAGCCGTTTAAAGGCTCGACGGGAAATTCAGAAAAGAAAGGATATCTGAAACAATATTTCAATTGGAAAGGAAGTGAAGCCCTGTTCATGAACCATGATGAAAATATAATTGTACATTTGATTGTATTTTGATTTACATACTGCTCCACAAGAATTAGGGATATCGTATTCAATCCTTTTGAAAAGTAAGTAATCTTCAAGAAAATCGCTGTAGAATAATTTAAAACTCAATAACAACTTGAATCGATCCAATAAAAATCAGCATCAGACATTTCGTCAATCTGGTCGCCTTTTTTTCTGAAGTTTGGTTCTTGCATATGCTTCATGAATGTTCTTATTTTGAAATGGAATCGGTTTATCAACGGCTTCGATTTGAAACGAGTTTTCTGAAAATTCCAAGACGTGAATTAACAAACGCTGCGGCTAATAGGGCTATCGGAATGCTACAGGGTGGCTTAACTCAGGTTGTTGTAGCGGAAAGGCTCCAAGTCAGCCAAAAAAGTGATATTTCGATTTTGAAATGGGTTTAGGGAGACAGGTTTCGTGTTAGAAAGACCGAGGCTTGGTGGAAAACGAAAAACAACACCTGCTCGGGATCGTTTCGTCACCGTTTCGGCGAGAAGACAGCCTACCTACATCCACGTGTAGAATGCTACGGAATACTCTTCAAAATGAAGATGGTGTCCAAGTTTCCATCGAAACCATCGGACGACTTTTGAGAGGGATTCTATCCATTAAGAGGAGTTCCATTCACACGTGACCATAAGCGTCAAAGACTGGAATGGGCAGGGCAACATATCAATTGGAACGATCAATGGCGTAGTGTTCTTTTCATCTTTTCACAGATGAATCCAGACATGGACGATTTTCAGATTCTCTAAAAATAAGGGTATGGACAATCTCACGCATACCCCTTAATCGTCGCTATGTCCAAAAAGTCCATCCATTCTGAGGGGGTAGTGTTATGGTATGGGCCGAGATATGTTTCAACGGGTGCACAGATCTACATATTTGTCCTGGGAATATGACCGTCTCACACTATAGTGAGCATGTCATTGACAATGGTTTTCCCAATTTTCACGCTGCTATTGGTGACACTTTCCAATTTCTAGACGATAACTCTAGATCGCACAGTGCAGGCATGTTGAGAATACGATATTCTCCATTTACCAATACCTCCGCACTCGCAGTGGCGTAGTGAGCTTAATTCGCGCCCGGGGCAAAAAACCTTTTTAGCGCCCCCCCTCCTTCTAAATTCATAATGGCATATAATATTATATGTGAAATATACTCGCAATTATCCAAATGAATGAAGTAAGATAAACAAAGTCATAGGCTCAAGCAAGATCTTAAAATTTGGACACAAAATGAAGTTAAGAAAACAAGAAAAGATTTCGAAATGTATACAGGGTGTACCAAGTTCGGCGGCCTATTAGGCGTTTCTGGAGAACTGGACCAATTTGAAATCTGAAAATTGGGATTATGTTATTGTTTGACATTATCTACCGATCTAAAATATTCTTGGAGCCTGACCACTTCCAGTTATATATTCTGTGTTCGAATTTGATAAGAGTATGCAATTCTCAAAACATTTGTACTCAAATCGTTGCATTCGTCAAAATACTTTCTAAAATATCGAGAAGAAACTGAAGAAAAAAGGGGGATACGAGTATTCGGTATTATGTTTGTTATTCCTAACCTAGAATCGTAAGCACAAACTATTTTCACATTTTTGAAAGCGAAGACTGTAAAATATTGTACATTTTCAGAATTTTGAATAACTTGTCACTGGGGTTGGTTCTAAAATTGGGATCAAGATTTGCTCATAACTTTCGTTCTCCAAATTTGGACCCTATTTTTTATGATTGCGTTGGATTCTGCGAAGAAAAATGATGATAATGTTCAAACACGTTGATGCTCCTAAAATTCTTGAGTTATTCAGGATTTGCTAATTTTATGTCTTACGTAGCGTCAAATTCATGAAATACGTTCCATATCAACAATGATAGATGAATTCAGAAAAGAGGTAGTCACTAGTGAGTTACTTGAATAATTTATCGTCTATGACCAAGGTCATTGTTGATATGAAACAGATTCTATGAATTTGACGGTACCTACGACATGAAATCAAAAATCCTGAATAACTCAAGAGTTATTAATTTTAGGAGCATTGACATGTTGGGTTAATGATTATCATAATTTTTCTTCGCATAATCCAACGCAATGATAAAAAATAGGGGTCTAATTGGAAAAACGAAAGTTATGGGCCAAAATCTTGAACCCAATTTTAGAACCAACATTTCGAACACCCTGTGACGAGTTATTCAAAATTCTGAATATGTACAATATTTTTTCAGTCTTCGCCTTCAAAAATGTAAAAACAGTTTGTGCTTACGATATCTAGGTTAGGAATAACAAACATAATACCGAATACTCTTATCTCCCTTTTTTCTTCAGTTTTTTCCCGATATTTTGGAAAGTATTTTGACGGATGCAACGATTTGAACACGAATATATTCAAAATTACATACTCTATCAAATTCGAAAATAAAAAAACAGAAAAAAAAGTTTTTGAAATTTTTTTTTCACTCCCTGTATAACTGAAAGTGGTCAGGCTCGAAGAATATTTTAGATCGGTAGATAATGTCAAACAATAACATGATCCCAATTTTAAGATCTCAAATAGGTCCAGTTCTCCAGAACCGCCTAATAGGCCGTCGAACTTGGTACACCCTGTATATAATATGATCATCTAGAATTACTTCAAGATATACTTTATTCATTCGTTCGTTTCATATACCATACTTATAAAATAATATTAATAGAAACGCATTTTTGAAACTTCAAAAAGTTTAATATCAAGGTTAATATTCATTACCTTGAAGGAGATACAAATTCAATAATAATAAGAATATACGAGTAGTACATTGATATAACTATAAAAAAGTTTATCATTTAAAAATTTTCTCTTTCAACACTTGAAACTGCCAAGTCACTGGGCTATCTTGTCCCATCGTTGATGGGAATTGATCGTTGAAGCTAGCAATTGAAGCTGAGAGACTAAGTGAAACTCTCATCAGGTTTGGAAATATATTCTCCATGCGAGCTTATAAAATTCAGAAATTTCGAAGGAGATCAAGATTTAATTTTTTTTCTTGTGCGGAGTTACATTTTGCTATCACCTAAATCTTTAAAGAATTCTATTTCGTTGAAACAGTATTATAAAATTCAGCCAAATTTTTGAAATTTTCTTCAAGGTCGTTGTCAACATTATCTTTGTTATAAATTTTCAATATCTAGTGAAAATTCAAATTGTATGTAAGGTTTTTTTTATGGCATTTTTTTTAGTTTTTCATCGAGAGGAAAACAAATATATGTTTTCAATTTGTCCAGAGTATGCCACAACGATTGAGTCTTGTTTAGCTGTAGTAACTCCTACTTAATCCAGCAATTTTTTTGTTTGGCTAACCATTTGGCGCCCCTGTATGAGTAGCGCCCGGGGCATGATGCCCCCCCTTGCCCCCCCCTCGCTACGCCACTGCGCACTCGTCAGATTTGAATTGCATAGAACAAGCATGGGATATGCTCCAAAGAAGATTAGATAATCATCAACCTACCCCAGAATCTTTAAATAATCTGAGAGAGCTTCTGCCCTGTTCATGGAACAAAATTTCTCTTCTCTTTATATTTAATATAATTATTTCCTCGTTATCTGTAACGTAATGGATTTGCAACTAGTCTTGGGAGCCTTCTAGTTGACCTGTAAATATTCGTCCGTGTGGTTCAATAGACTTTAGAAAATAATATATATAGAAATGAGTGTACCTCAGGGATCGGTGTTGGGTCCGCTGTTGTATCTGCTTTTCATTAATGATTTACTGGATTCCATCAGAGCGTATCCTGTTTTTTTCATTTGTTGTACTCATGGTATTTTTTGCTGGTTTTATTTCATTCATGGTGACAGCATCCAATTTGACATAATTCAATCACGATACGAGCTACTGGTCGAATATTCTTTGCGGATTGGTGTTATGGGAACGGCCTCATAGGTACATACCTTATACTGAACGTTCTATACAAGGTTGTCTTTACCACGACATAAAACAGGCAGAATATCTGACAATTGCACTGATTCTGAAGTTAAAATTTTTTGTTTAGTTTTGCCTTACCATACATTCATAAGGTCACGGATAGAATACTGAAGAGGCACATCGAGACAGTTTATCAGAAGGACCACAGACAAACCGATATGTATAAGATACCCTGCAACTGCGGCAGAGTCTTAATTGATACAAAAAAACAAATGAAATATCAATACGAAAATTAAGGAGCACAAACGATACTGTCGACTCAATGAGACAGAAAAAACTTCAGTAGTGAAACATGCTCTAACAGATGGACACAATAAAGTTTTCTGAAAGGCAGAGGTTATTTCGAATATCATAAGCTTCTATCCTAAAATAAACATGGAAGTCCTTGAGATTTATAAACATGAAAACAACATAAGTAGAAACAATCTTTCCGGATTCTAGAGGAGACAACAGTTCAACAAATGGCCTCAGATACATGATTTTATTGTTCCTAAGAGGAGATGATTGACTATGAATTTTCCAAACACATGAAAAAATGTTCATAAACAGATAATCTCAGTATTATTCCAAGTGAAGAAAGTACGATTGAAATCGGTTGGAAATCTTTGGTGATGACTTCAACTGGACAACTGGATAACATGTAAATAAGGGAAAATAAGTTGAGCTTGAAGGAGACTTACGAAAAAGTTGAATGCATGGATTCTGAACGTAAAACCTCAGAAAATAGATTTTTTATGTGACGTTGATGGGAACTTTAAAGTCGATTATCCCCTATCATATCATCAAAATATCTGGGACCATTTATTTTAATGGTTTATTCTCTAGAAAAAATTGTAATCTAGTTGTTAACTTTTCTTCCACAAATGAAAAAACATTATTTGGTCGAAAATTTTACTTTTCTTATCAATTTCCTGAAAGCTGAGCCTCAACTCTCATCTCAGTAAAGAATTGAGAATGAAAGGAATATCATGCGAAAGGTTTGACGATTCTGATACTCTCATGTCAAAAGAGATGAGCTTTGCAATCACGGGACTCCATAGTGAACCACCCTGTATTGATAATTGAAGATAGGTCTTCACAAAATCATAAAGCACGTTCAATAAACTTACTAGATCTTTGCAACTGCGCACTAACGTCACACACAAACTTGAGATGTTTATCACTCGACTGAATATCAAATCTAGATCCCAGGTTTCAAGGCGTCTGCCTCGATCGCGGAAATTCGTGTTACGACAAGATAAGACACGGTCTTAGTGCTTAGTAAGCCTTCTGATGAAGTGCTTCAATTACTAAACACTAAGCACTGCTTTTGAAAAGAGCTTGTGAGCACAGTGCTTGGGAGCACAAAATTGCCTCGAGTGCTTTCACGAGCAAAAAGCACACAGCTCTGTTAAGAAATAATGAATTGAATTGAACCGTCTTTCATGAATAAATATCAATTTCACTCACTTGTCGTATGAATGAAGATTCAATATATCTTCGATGATTAAAATGTGCGTTTCACAAAAACTTTTATTGCCCGATCAAGCAGTGTCAAATTTTTTTTTTGATCATACAATAAAAGTTTTGTGATACCCACCATTAATTTTCTTCATAAATACATTGTACGAAATTTCTGTGTGTCCCATTTTTAGCACTTTTCAAGACTCTTCTCGTTTCGAAAATCGAAACACACAGACATTTGCATTGAATGAGGTCGCTCTTGTTAATGGAAAAAAGAGCGCAAAAACGCATTTGCCATTCACGGTGTGCGAAAACGCTATTAATTCACTAGAGGCCCTCGCCCCTCGGCCCGAAATGATTTCATCCTGGTGGATGTTGAAATATTGTGTGAAAAACATCACATGTCCGGCGGAGGGAGCTGTAACTTCCAAATGTTACATGACTCTCTCCGGAATACCTGAAAAACGCTAGAAAGCCCCTTTGCCGCATCATCCTTTGTTCTCCGTATATCTCTGTGATTAATTACAGCGTGGAAACTGCGAGGATGGTTCTTGGTCAATGATTGACTCACACGGAAGGGTGTTCTAACGGGTGGGGAGTTAAAGATTAAGTAACGTCGAGAATAAGAACGACATCGAGTACTCCTCGAAAGTGTGCAATTTGCGTACATAAGTATGGTTTGCCTTTCACATTTCGGGATCACAGAACAAAAACAAATTTTAATAATCGAAAATCGCTGTATTGTTTTTTAAAATATTTTTCAGGAAAATCTGCATGTGTTTGAACCTTGGAATAAAGGAGGAAAGGAAAGGAGGGATAGTCGTAAATGGAATTGTTTGAGTGGCGAACGGAAGTAGCCATCTTGGTAGACCTTCTGTGTTTCATAATTTTTTATGTCTTTTGAAGGTAGCCATCTCAGGTAATTCAATGAAAAACTATTAAGTTAGCTGAATCGCGTTGTACTCGAAAGGAAAAAAACGAAGGATAAGAATACATATTAACTTCCATCGGTAAGTTCATTTTTATAACTCAGATTCAGTGTGAAATAATTATAAAATCTCCGGAAACATAACCTGATCTAATGGATCTCTCATACGTGTAGGTTGTGGGTATTGAATAAAGAATTATTTTTATCTAATCTAGGTGTTATCCAGTGGCGGCTCGTAAACTTTTATCTTGACAGAGATGATGACCTATTCGATTGATTTCCCGATTCTTTCTCCACCAAACCACTCATCTTCGGACCGGTCTTGCCATGTTTTTCAAAAATTCATCGTAAGATGAATTACTCATCGCATCAATTAAAAAATGTACAGTATCCAGATTTTCACAAGAAGCTAAGAATTATCTAACCTCATTTTTTGCCATTTTGTTCACATAAAATAATCAATTTTCTGGAAGAAACGATCAAGATCAAACACTACGTCACTACAAGGAGAGGAGGTTATAGGTGGTAAATACCCCCCCTATGAGTATTTAAAACCTGAAAAAAAGTTACCTACGCAACGTGATGCACATAAAAAATTTCATACAATAATTTTAAATTGGTAATTTCTCAAATATTGTCAATTATACTTCGAGCAACGATTAAAGGAACAGACAGGCTGTATCCCAGTGAAAAATGATCTTATAGAAAATAAAAAAATAACTTTTGAAGCTTGAAGACTTTTTTTTCTGAATTTATTGGTTGACAATTTTCTGGAGTATCTACCAGTAGTCATGCAATCATCGGATAAAGAAAGTTTTTCAATTTTTTTTTCCTCTACGTGCATGGAAAAATTTTCTCTAACTTGACCGATACAAATGTCATATAATCTGTTTATTCAGCTCTAATTTGCTTTTCAAACTGTTAGGATTCGCTTACATTGTTTTTAGTTATATTGGAAAAGTCAAGTTGACAGAACGTAGTTTTTCAGAATTGTCACTTATTGTATTTTGGGAGAAATAAAAGTTGATGTTATTGAAGTAGATTGTGGCTCTGTCTGAAAGGTAAACCCACATTGTACAGAAGGTAACTTTTAGAAGACTGCAGACAAATCAGTTTTAACACAGATATAACCATTTGTCTTCGAGATATCCTGTTTTTAATGCAAAATGATTCTTTCTCACTAAACTGCTGATATCTCCGGAACTACTGATCGCCTAGCGAGCTTATTGTTTTTCACAGAAAATTTCCTTCAAAAATCTGTTATGTTCAATTTAACAAAAAATTTTTTCACGTGTCACATAAACGTGGAAAAAGAGCAAAAAAATGCCATTTTACCCTTTTTTGTTTAATGAACTGTATCTTCTTCAATATTGGCGGAAAAGCTTAGGTTATAAAAAATTTTTACAGCCTGATGTTGCTCGAAGTCCCCCCTAAGTCGGTAGATCGATCGGTTCAGCAGTTTTCTTGAACCAATTGATTGAAATTTTGAAAAAATTAAGGGAACAAGGGTTTTGTTCCTTGAACTTGACCTATGTACCACACAGCTACGAAAATGTTAATTTTATATCATACTTTTACATATTATCAGAATCTGATGCAGACAGCTAATTAATTATATTTTTTGTTCAGGAATTGTATTTCTGTCATTCCTATTGAACAAATATGATATTTCGGATTCGAATTTTCTTCGGATTTCAATCCTCATATTCGATTCAGGTGAAATGTGTTCCAAAATTCAGAAGCCTTCCAAACTCTTGAAAAATATGATTTCACATCACAAAAAAGACTCAATTTTGAAATGATGATAGAAAAAACAACAATTCGGAACTTATGAACTAGATCCGTCAGCTAATATAGATAAAAAAATTACATTTCTTCAGAGGTTTGTATCATTATTTCTTCCTCAAGATGAAAATTTACGTTACGCCACAGCAAACAATTAGAAGCCATTCTGGTAAACCTTCGCAAACTCCTTCATATAGTTCACGAATGTTTTATCCCTTTATTTCATGAACAAAAAAAAGTAGTTGGAATATTTATGTTTGTGGCTTTGAAAGTTTTACAAAAAACTTTCGCGAAAACCGCATGTCGCTTGTCTCTGTCTTTAATAATATCTGAAATATGTGCAGTCTCAATTGAATTAGGGCACAGTGTACATTAGTTCTATTAGTATATTCTAAAACAAGTCGCAGAATGAGCTCCTATTCCAACACGAATGCGAAATTCGAAAACGAGCGACGAAGGAGCGAGTTTTCGAAAACATGAGTGTTGGAATTGCCTTCTGCAACGAGTATTAGACGATATTTTCTCTATTTCAGTCAAATTTCGTGAAATACTCTCGAAATTCAAATGAAAATTCAGGTTAGTGACTTTTGTATTGTAGCTTGGCAGTTGGTGTAACTTACGAAACTTAACAGATCACGGAATTTGAATTGATTGGATTCGAAAGTTGATTGGATCGGAGGTCAGTACTGAAAACCACAAAACGAAAAATATAACTGAAAACAATGCTGTTATGAGTTTCATTACAGCACTACTTTTAGTATTATAAATGAACTCATTACGATACTGAAATAGAGAATAGTATATTCTAAAACAAGTTGCAGAATGAGCTCGTATTCCAACACGAATGCGAAGTTCGAAAACGAGCGACGAAGGAGCGAGTTTTCGATAGCATGAGTGTTGGAATTGCCTTCTGCAACGAGTATTAGACGGTATTTTCTCTATTTCAGTCAATTCTTGCAAAATACTCTCGAAATTCGAATGAAAATTCAGATTAGTGACTTTTGTTTTGTATCTTGGCAGTTGGTGTGACATACGAAATTTGACAGATCACGGAATTTGAATTGATTTGATTCGAAACTTGATTCGATCAGGGGTCAGTACTGACAACTACAAAACGAAAAATATAACTGAAAACAATGCTGTAATGAGTTTCATTACAGCACTACTTTTAGTACTGTAATGAACTCATTACGATACTGAAATAGAGAAAAGTTATTATCATACAAGTATGGCGGTGATCTGTTCTGAATTATTGTATGATTCACGAAAAAAAGCATATCATTTCATTTCTCACACAAATCATTAATTCTATCACGAAATACGAAACATCCCCAAACCGCATCCAGAACGATTCATTCCCGAAGAACAACAGGGGGCACGTGAGAGGAAACACGAAAAACACCCAGCCCATTCAGCGCAAACAATCCCACACGACAGATTCCGCATCCCCGGAATCAATTGAAAGTGCGCAACGATGAGAAGCGATTGTTCTCGACAATATAACGATAAATTTGGGGGCTTTTTCGTGCGGTTCATTGTCGGGAAATAATGGACTGATCGGGAGCTTTCCAGCTTTCCGCAATTTATCCCGGGTTTTGGGCCGGTCCAGTTTGGAAGCGCGCGCAAGTTGAGAGGTGGCGCGAAGAGGCAGAGGGTGTGGTCCAAGGAGTTGTATATCATCTTCAAATGATGACTTTGTGGCGACGTGACCTGATGGTCCATTGGGAGGTCACGTCCGGATGGGATGGTTCGCTCTACCATTTTCGTAGCGATGTTGGTGGGGTTGCTTCCTCATCCTCATAGCTCATACAGATGACAATGGTGATTTTTTTGCCATTAAAGGAAAATAAAGTGGAGCGAATGAGTTATTCGAGGAAACGAAAAATGGATGGCTCTGCCGATGAGTTTATAGTTGAAATTAATAAATCAAATTGGAATTGGATATCGCAATTTTTGTAGAAATTGCGAAAGAGTTTGATATTCATTTTTCACAATTTTCAGGCAATGAAATAAAATATATCCTTTTCTCCCTTAGACTTCAACCCTATTGCTTGGTCTCTTTGGATAGTTTGAAACGTTATCAACTGCTACGTTTTCCTTTCATTTATCATTAATGAAATGAATCCATAGAATAGATCGGTATTCTGGGTTCAAATAATTTGAATAGGTCGTTTTATATTTTATTGCATTGATAAAGGGACCTTTAGGAAAAGAATGAAACGGTAAACAGAAAATTCTTTGCCTTTACGGAGGCCACACCGCAAACATTTTCGAAACATTTCGATCATTAATATTTTAAATTCATCTTTGTTTTAAAACATGGACCTTTGTTTCGCTGGAATCTGATTATTCTTCTGTAATAATTTTCGACATCAACTAAATTTCTTACTATTGAAGCGTATTTAGAAAGGGGCACAATTATGTTGAATTGTTTATTTTTGGACACGAATGTTTCTTTATGTTTTGTACCACGAAGCATCTTGATATATTGAATTTCCTTGATATATCCTCATTAAATCTACCCTGTTCTACTGTTAACTTAATAAATACATGAATATGCTTCATTAAAGATGGGTTCTTTACTTTTTACTACATTGACGCCTTCAAGACAGATTTTTACTCATTTTTATTCATGATGTCAAAATGTATACTCTTTTTATAAAACATTTTTTCCGAATCAGCCTACAGAAAAATATATATAGCCATTTTAAACATTCATAATAAGATATGCCTCCTGTGAAAACATACCACCACACATTCATAAAATCCCTTATAACAATATCTTTCTTAATTTGCCTATCATACAAAATTTACTTACTTATTAGGTAAATCATAAAAAGATATTCTAGCAAATCTCGATGATATTTAGAAGTGAAATTTTCAATAATTTTTTATACCTAGTACCATAGCAATGAAGGTCAGATGATTTCTTCAAATTAGGCAAGTAGGATCGCACAAAAACAGACAATTGGAAATGTAAATATACGGCAAAAATTTCTCAGACCAATTATTTTGATGATTCATTCAATTTTCTTCAACAAACACATGTATATACCAATTCTGCCGTGTTAATTGAAAAGGGCGTATCTGCAAAAAAGCACTTTTGAGATATGTGACTTTAAAGACAATTTTAATTGACTCAAAATGAAAAGCATGATATGGCATATCATGCATTGCTTTTTCATTTTAATTCAATTAAAATTGTTGATGGCATAAATGAAAGTCTTTAAAGTCAAATATTATCTCAAAAGTCCTTTTTTGCAGATACGCCCTTTTCAATTAACACGGCAGAATTCTCCTCATTGAAGATTTCAAATTGTGATTGAATATTTTTCTTATTTTGTATTAATACAATTCATATTGCTATGTGTCCCAACTAATTTTTGGTCACATCCACACCATATCTATTTAACGTAGTTAGTAACAGTTATTCAATTTTTTTCAAATCACCCACTCTTTCATAATAGGTTGTGGAATTATTCTCACATTCGAAATGAGGAATCAGACTAGTACAATCCTATTCGACTGATTAAAGACATTGTCGGTACCTCTTTCACGTTTTGTGGAAAACGAAAAGTGGAGAAGTTGATTCATTTTTGAAATTCATAGTTTATTAATGTCGAAAAACAAGTGGGTAATAGGTAGGTCATAATAATCACTGAACTGACTGCACAAGATTTTAAAGAAAAAGCCACTTCTTTTTCTTTTTGGTGAAAAATTTCAAGTTTTTAAAGAAAAAAGGAAACACATATTTGTTTTAACATGTTTGTTTTTCATTGCTTTCAAGATTCCATCAAATTTTTCATTATTTCAGATGAGGGAAAAGGATTAAATTTCTCAAGCGAAAACAATGCGTCAGGAAATCTATTGAATCAAGTTTTATAAAAAAAGGATCAGTATTTTAGGGGAAATTTTTATTTCAAAAGAAAGCAGTGCCCTAGTATTTTCTCCTTAAATACATTCAATGCAAAAACCATACGGACTCCACTGACATAAGAAAGTAACTTTAGTACATGACGAAATGAACCTTGATGATTAGATGATGTACAGGGTGGTCAGATTTCGATGTTTTAGTACTACATCTCCTAAATTGAGCGAGATAGAAAAAAAGTAATATACATGTCATGTTCTCTTTTTTCGAGAAACATGTTTATGTTGAAATCCGCAATTCGCTAAGGTGTCTAGTTTCCATGCTACAGGATGATTTTGAAATTTGGCCAATTATCATAATTGGCTATAACATCCCTAGTGTTGCTGCTTCGCTCTCGAAATGAAAACATGAACAATGAAATTGTTTAAGAAAAGCCTATTGAAAATCATCATAGCACACTATGGTTTCCATTTAAAAAAAATTTCTCTAAAATTTGAAGAGGCACTAAAATTTAGACAGCACTGATAAAAAGTACTGAAAAAAGTCCACTAAAGATGTTTTCATTTCGAGAGCGTAGCAGCAACACTAGGGATGTTATAGCCAATTATAATTATTGGCCAAATTTCAAAATCATGGAAACTAGACACCTTAGCGAATTGCGGTTCTCAGCAGTTTATGTTTCTCGAAAAAAGAGAACATGACATGTATATTACTTCTTTTCTATCTCGCTTAATTTAGGAGATATAGTACTGAAACATCGAAATCTGATCACCCTATACATGTACATGACTTTTAGGACATAGGTTCATGTAAAGTTTTTCCTTAAAATTAGTAAAAGAATCACTTCTTCGAATATTAGCTTAACAGCAAAAAATGTGACGACATTCAGAAATAATAAAATTTTTGATAAAAAATTACCCCGAAATATAAAAATTGCATAAACGGGACACTTTGAAGAAATTTAATGGGGAAATATTTTTTCTCACGTACTGGACCGAAAACAGATTTATTTCTCAAGGAATAATTTGAAAATTGACAATTGACGAATTCGGAATAATGAGTACCAATGCCAATGAAAGTATGCAAAACGATGCCTTCACATGGTGTTTCATTTAAAAATCGACAAAATTGCCCATTTCCAGTTTTTCCGAACATATTATTGCTATTTTTTTTAATGAAAACGAACAAGTTGAATAATACAGGGTGCGGCACGGAGGATGAATGGTTTTAAAAAAATAATAAAAGCGTTAATTTTTACTTAAAAACACATTTATTGACGGAATCAGACTCTCAAGGAAATAGCATTTGAGACAGTCAAGTGTGGAAAAACACATCAGGCATGTGGTGGCCGAAATCGGTGATGCAGTGCTGGAGGCGCTCTTGGAAGTTCGCGTAGACACTCTCCAACATCGCTCCTCCAGAGTTCGGGGCTTGGTCTCGTATACTTTAGCCTTGAGGTGTCCCCATAACGAATTGAAAAGGGCTATTCGCGTGGAAGTTGCCCAAGTTGAGAGAGCGATGTTGGAGAGTGTCTACGCGAACTTCCAAGAGCGCCTCCAGCACTGCATCACCGATTTCGGCCACCACATGCCTGATGTGATTTTCCACACTTGACTGACTCAAATGCTATTTCCTTGAGAATCTGATTCCGTCAATAAATATGTTTTTGAGTAAAAATTAACGCTTTTATTATTTTTTTAAAACCATCCATCCTCCGTGCCGCACCCTGTATTAGAACAGCAGCATGTTCAATTTTTCTGTTGACACCCTGTAGAAATTAGGAAGGTATGACTACATTCGTGAAAGCTGCCATTTCTTGATTCCAAGAAGTTTGCGTAATGAATGAAAAGATTTGAAGAAATAAAGAAAAACGTTGAACATACCTATAGGCAAAGACATCTCTTACCTGAAATCGTCCCGCCCTATGATATGATTCAACATAATTTGTTCTTCTGACTACCGTTACCATTTCCTCTTACCTTTTCAAAACTTCGTGCCTTTCATCTCAGACCGGATACGCAGTCATATGATCTTAGAAACGTTCACGACTTCAAGGATTCACTTGTTGAAGAATTGAATGAGAGAGCACCCCGAAATTAAGAAGTGTACTCCTTTGACTGAGCCAACTACCGAAAATTCTCAGATTACCTTACAGGTCAGGCTGAAATTTTTGCGTCAGATTTGGCATCTTCTGAACTATTCAGAAGGACAGAAAGATGTGATTATCAGTCTGAACAAAAAAAATGATCACGTATTTTGAAAGAAACAGAGTTCCACCTTGTGTTGTTTAAAATAGTTATTTATGATATGTGTGTTAAAAGTGACGTTTTATTTTGTGAGTGAAAAAGTTTGTGAAATGAGCGGAGCGAAATGAACAATTTCACGAACAAAACAAAATCACTTTTATCACATATACCATACAATGATTTTTGTACAACTGCCCTATTTTGATAATGAAATGGGCGAATTTGCAATGACAATAAACCTCAAAATGCATTTTAATATTCAAATAGTCAAAAGGTTGCTGCGAATGATGGCAAATGTTGCCAACGTTATGATTACTGACAAATGAGAAAAGATGCTGTCATTTGAATTTAGTTCCTTTCCAATCTTCTTCTTGCGTTTTTAACTGCTTAATATGTTTGTCGAGAGTCCAATTATTAATAAAAGTGACGATTTGGTTGTTCCTATGGATATTGAAGAGTCTGCAAGGAGAGTAAATCTGGAACTCCTACCTGAAAAATGTGTTCAACTGTACGATATTGCATACAACAATATCCTGGCCTAGTGTGAATTGAAAAATGAAGAAGGGAACTTCAGTGAAACTGTTTTCTTGGCATACTTAGAAGAAAAATAAAAAATATGGAATTCATCAACTTTGTGGAGCAAATTTTCAATGATGAAGTCAAGCGCCCTTGTTAAAAATGGCATAGCATATTTAAAACGCAAGAGTGAAGGATATCGTCCCAGAAAATCGAAAATTCCCACTAGTGATCAAGTTGAAAAGTTTATAAAGGAGGCACCAAATGAAAAATACTTGATGGTTAATAAGGTTAAGGTTGCCACTATTTTCGGATTATTTGGAGCCTGTTGGCGTGAAGAATTGTGTAATTTATCAGTGGAAGACATCTAAATTACAAATCAATTATTGGTTATACAAAAACAAAAATCAGTCAATCTTTCAGTATAATTCGGAAGTATGGAGACTATTTTCATAAGTACTTTGCACTGCGCCCTTCTGTCATGAAACATCGTCGTTTTTTCCTGAAATACATGAATAATAAATACACTGCCAATCCAGTTATTAGTAATACATTTGAGAAAATTCTATCTTTTGTTGCTGAATTCTTCAAACTACCAGAACCAAAGCAATATACAGGACACTGTTTTCGAAGATCCCCAGCTTCATTGCTAGCAAAATCAGGCGAAAATATAAAGGATATAAAAAAACATGGTGGATGGAAGTCTACGACGGTAGCCGAGGGCTATGTTGATCATTCCATTGCATATAGAAATGTCATTGATGAAAAAATTCTCCCAACCTCAACAGATTCTGGATCATCATCATCCAATATTGTACTTCCGGTTCCTACAAGAACTGATGGAGCTGAGGATTCTAATAATGTGTTACGAAGTTCCTTAACGTCACAGGGAATTAATGTTAGTATTGGTCTAGTTTTATACGATTAAGATTAATGTTCATAAGTAATGATTGTTAAATATTGATAACAAAAATTTGCAATTGCTGAATTATTTTCATCTGCTTTCATCATAAGAAAATGGGGTGCTAAAAATATTTTCATCACTAATGTTAAAAATATTTTTAACACGCTATCACGTAAACAATCAATTTCAACATTGTTTGCTGTCATTAAAAGTGTCTCTTTCAATGGCAGTTGTACAAAAATGTATTCATGCATGAGTCGTTAATCTTTTGTTTCTCAATTTCTTAAAAAACTTTTATTCACAAGTTTCTCAAATTTTAGGGGAATTACTATACAGGGTGAAGCAGACTCATGGTACACCCCCATTTTCTCCCTTGTTTCTGTAACTATATTTCTGAAATTTGGAACATTGAATAAACTCACTATAGGGCACTTTTTGTTATATTTAGAAAAAAATACAATTTCCGGTTTTTCCGAGAATTACACCAACTCTGGATTGAACCGAGAAGATACTTAAACTTGTCTAAACTCCATTATCGTTATATTAGTTATACAGAAATATAATATGGATGGATACCCCACCGATGGTACTTTCGAATGACGTCAGAGTACCATTATGCTACCATTTGACAAAACGGAGTTTCGAGTGAAAAAAGGTTTTGGTTTACTTTTTTGGCACGTATTTCGAACCACGATACTTTTTAAATCGAAATTACTATAGTGTAGCATTATTTTGATTATTTGAAATAATTCTAGGGAGTTCTGACGAATGAAATATCAACTATGAGGTATCATTAGATTGAGAAAATTATAGAGATTTCAAAAATGTAATGATATACCGGGTGTCCCATTTGAAAATCGAAAGTTGAAGTCATTTCCGGAAAAAACAGAAGTTGGATTTTTTCTGAATATGTCAAAAAGTGCCCTATAAAGAGTATATTCAATGTTATAAATTTCAAAAATTTAACTACAGAAACAAAGGAGAAAATCGGGGTGTACCATGAGTCTGCGTCACACTGTATACTTTTTTTTTGACAGAAGAATTAAGATGTTTTTACAAAGATATTTCGACTTTTGGGTATTTTGCAGAGACAGTTGGTATGTTTCAACGGTTGAATTATTTTTGGGATTCCTGTTCGAAACTCGAACATTTTCTCAAATAATTCATATTTATATTCCTCGAATAATTCTCGATGGAAAATTCCAATAAATCAAACGCTAATTTTTCGTGCAATCGAGCGGAAATCGCTGACTCCAAAGTAGTAAGTGGGTTACCTGTGACGAATGTTGGAATATTGTTTAATTTAGAATAGTATATGAGCTTAGATTGTAGGTAATGAATAAAATTATCATTCACCAAACGTTTGATCATTACACCTTACGGCAAACTGTGGAGTTAAGACTTCCCTTGAACCTCTGAGTCTGGTTGTTCAGTTTGCCCTTCAATCTTCAAGTGTTATTTCGAGCACAAAGAAACAACAATTCCTATGATCTAAGATATGAGCATGACGAATTATATGCAGTAAGATATTACACTCGATTGATCTCCTGGTCAAAAGTTCATTCAAGGGAATCATCACCAAACTCTGGTGCATCATCAATCCCTTTTAGCAGCCTTTCCTAAGAAATATCATGCCCGAATACGGCCCTGCCATTTGCCTATCAGAAAACCCATAATAAACTTCACATGCGAAGCTAAAAGACTGGTAAGACATGAAAAGGTCATCGGAATCAGGTGTAAACACGCCCATACAAAAAATAATGACAGCGACGGACTTTGTTCCAACAATGGGAACGAGAAACGCTCAGAAAATACCGATTGTGCAGGTCCCGAAGGAGGAGATCCCTATCTTGCGTCAGTTTGACATCACATCCGGGGTGTGGAATATGGACTTGTTGAATGGGGATCCGACGGTTGAGGAGAAGAGCATCGGGAACTCGGAAGGCCGGATTAAAAGACTTGAGTCGTTAATAAGTGATGGGAAAGTTTGATTCGGAACAAGGGGGGAAGGAGTTGCTGTTCTAGAAGCTCGAAAAGACTACACTTCATTAATTGAATAAAATTTTCAGTACCACTTGGAGATGCTTACCTTTATTTAAGAAAAAATATGGTGAGGGAGGTCCTTGTATCGTGGTTTACAGGGTGTTTGATAATTCGACGTGATTCTTGATAGGGAATATTCTAGGAGTCATTTGCAGCAAAATAAGTCGAGTGAAATGTGGTAAACCATGGGAATTATTGATTTTTCAATTCATATACACTGCGCAAAAAAATTTACGCACATTATGGAAATCTCAAATTCATTCTACAACTGAAGGTGTTCTTAATGATAATCATTTTTATCAGAATTATGCATGCATATGTTATCCACTTTCAACGTTTTTCTTCAATACAGATGTTTTTTTCCAAGCAGGAATAAAGAAAGATGATATTATCAGATTTTGAATCTATTCGCTCCATTCTAAAATCTCGCGATCTTTCGTTTGATTTTCTACACTCGATCGCTATGCAACGCGAAACACGCAATTTGACCCAAGAGGAATGTACCCAAGCGGTAGTTTTGCGAGAAGAAGGGTGGACATACACAAGAATTGCAGAAATGCTTGGAGTTTCCCATAGAAGTGTGTCCAGAATGTTGCAGCGATTCAGGTATGAATGCCCAAAGACCAGGACAGGGTAGACCACGGGTAACAACTGCCATTCAAGAACGGTACTTGAGAGTATCTTCGTTGAGACAACGGTTTGCAACCGCTCGCTTCCTTCAAAATCAGCTTGAGCAAACTCATGGGGTGCAAATTAGAACTCAGACAATAAGAAATCGCCTCAGAGAATATGATTTAAGGCCCTGTGTCGCGGCAAGAGGCCCAGCTCTTACCCCAGCCCATCGAAGGACGCGTTCAGATTTTGCGAGAGGGCATATCCATTGGGAAGAGGCCGATTGGGGAAGAGTTCTCTTCACAGATGAGTCTAGATTCCCGAGAGAACATAAGAAATAAGTTATAAAGTCAATGTAGAGTTAACTTTCATTAAAATTGAGATTTTCAGAATGTGCGTTAATTTTTTTGCGCAGTGTAGTTGAAAATGAACGTAAATACAATGTTGCGAACGGGATTATCAAAGAACTGATATCCGATCCTCCATGACTTAGACATCTGGAGATAAACGAATAATTTCTTTTCCGGCCATGTGAAATAAAATATTCTCCAAACCTTTTTATCAGTTATTATAAATAGTCGTACGAACAGGGCTTCACTTTGGGATCTCAGCAGAAAAGTCGTGGGATGGAAAATTTTTGCTGAAATGCAAAATTGAATATTTGATCAATGGTCGGGCACGCCTAATTTAGAGAAGGAGAAACAATGTTCGACTTCAACAAACCTGATTGGTACTATCCAAAAAGTTAAGGTTGGAGACCACTCACAAAGGTGGAAAGCAAATTAGTTTCCTAAGGGAGCAGGAGTGTAACTGGGGATCCCGGGAGGGAAAGCACACCCCTAGATAACTCGGGTGACGGTTGAAGTCCGTCGAGGAAACGGTTAAGTCCCACTTTTGGTAATTGGGAAATATCAGGTTGTTTCGAGGAGCGAAACGGGTAACGGTTAAAGTCCGCTGAGGGAAGAAGGGTAAAGTTTTATTTCGAAGTTGACGAAATATTAGGTAGTTTCGAGAAGTGAAAAATCGAAGTAGTAGGTTTTTGGAAAAGGGGAATTTTTCGTGTTATTCAGTTAGGATTTTCGAGTCGGGAAGCGCGATCGGAAATTACGGTAGTTGTTGGAACTTGGACTATATTTCTACGAGAGAAATCAAAAGGTCAGAACTTTTCAATTTTAATTGATGAAGATAGTTTGAGTGCAAAAGTCTTGCCATCTCTCACCTCTCATCAACTCATCTTATTTTCTTATTATTATGTTAATTTGGATTTTGGGTAATTAGGTAACCCAGTGAAAAGTGATTTTTTTGTATGAAATTGTGTTAGACAGTCTGAGGTACAGACGTATGGATTAACTAGTTCTTTTATTATCTTTTTGTTGGATTTTGGGAGATAGATTTTTCTGTAAATTACTGCACTGGTTTCAATTATCCCTAGAAACATAAAATTCTCTACGAGAAAAATAACACTGAGTCCTACTCTTTTGCAGAAGGCCTTACCCACACTCTCTCTGAGGTGGAGAGAGCCAAATTTTGTTGTTAGGTTGACGTGCAGCCGCTCCCATAGTCAACCCCCTTAGGCCTTAACATCTCGACAACCCCGTATGAACCAAGTCACTTTTTATACAAAAATGTATCTTTTGAGATAAGTTTATCTTAAAAGATGTTTCTGCTTTCTTCACTGGGTCGTAAATCCAATGAAGTAGCAGTGCAGAATTCAGTAGTTTGTAAGGCTACTGAATTCAGGGTTGGTTAATTGTAGAGGGTCGTAAATCCACTACAATTAGAATTAAACACACGGTGGTGTTTTTCAAATATTTATTTTGGAGTACAGAGTTGAAGCTGAACTTGAATTCGAACTTGTTCTTTGAGAGAATAACTGCCGGTATATAAAGAAGAAATATTTGCTGACAAAGTTTTTTCATCATCGTCGTATGACCAGAAGATTGCGGCAATCCGCTACTACGAGGTCATGACGAAACGATGATTGATTAAGAAACTAGGTCGTCCGTGGAAATTCCCTGTTAGTGGGTCAAATATGTTTCATGCAATTAAACAAAAAGGAGAAAGCTCATATAGGGGTGTCTATTACAGAAGCATGGTCCAAAAATCTATGGTTACGAAGATATGGCGATTTTCCAACGTTTTTGAATTTTTCTGCTTCGTCATCGAAAATAATTAACTTTGTAAAAACTACTTGACTCTGAATATTCAATGAATATTTTTTCGAAAGCTGAAGAGATGGCCATCATTCCTTGCGAAAAAGTATTCAATAAAAATTCAGACAACCCGAGATAAAAAGGTTCGTAAATAGCTGTAACTGCTTTTGTCATAAAATTTCGATGAACGAATTGAGAATTACTCTAAAAAATTATTGAAAACTTGGTGTACAAATGTGAAGAAAACCTTCCTTATTTCATCAGGTTTTCAAAAAGATACCAACGTCAATAATTCTTTCATGCAATAAAAAAATAAGGCCGGAAAACCGAGCAGGTATCAAACTTTTTCGAGTTATTCAGCGGGCAATGGTTCGATCACTTTCTACAATCCCCGGGATAGTTGACATGACTCAACAAAATTTAGATCAAATCAGCAAACTAGTTAGTTGCCTGCTGACACAACCATTATAAAAATATATTTATAAAAATATTCCATTAATTTCAATGAATTGGGAATGTAACGTATAATACACGTACAGAAGGCTCATTCTATCACTCGTTCATTCAAAAACTGGTTAGTTTTTTAATTTTGAATTGGTGGAAGAATATTGGTGCCTTCTGCACTTTTTTACATGAGTATACTAGCTCAAACTCACTGCTCTGCTCACATTATATCTTAATATATAAAACTAATTCGGCCATTTTGTTGGTAACACCATTTTTAACTCAAGATTGGATGAACTGTTTGTTATGCGAGATTTTTTGTTGGATTCTTCTACGGTGGGGTTAACATAAAATACATTTAAACTCTGAAAAATTTGATGAAATGGAAAAAAAATAGGAAAGAATTTAAAACACATCATAAATTCCCGCAAATTTACTTCATATGAGCAATATGGATGATCAACGTCAATCAAGTACAGTAGAATCCGTTCATTATGACGCCGGCTATACTGACCAATCGCTTATAATGACGTAAATGCAGTGTTAAGTTTGGTTTCATTCAAAACTCCTTACAATAGGGTCCGGATATAATGACTTCGCTTATAATGACATGTCGCTTACAATGACATGATTTCAGATACAACAACATGATTTTTCGAAAATTTTTCCGGTTATAGTGACCGCTCGATCGTTTTCTGAAGCCACCCTACCCTTTTTAATGCGATGACGTTTGATACGATACGAGACATACGCGTGACGACATGCTTTTTAGTATAATCCAGATCCTTGAAGAGATTATTGGTGTTTTGTGGACAAAATAACATCCATTGAAGCCATTTCTAAGTTATACAATGATGTGAGAAGCTATTATTTCAAGTCGAAAAAAACAAACGCAAACTAAAATTTCAGATTATTTTTTCAAAAAATGAAAAAGTTCTTCATATTCAGTTTTTTTTGTAAGAGGTGCTATTTTTTATTTTTTCAATAAAGCAAAAACTGAATTTCTCCTTCTTTTCTTAAACTGAATCCAAGAAAATACCAACAATTTTGCTGAAATTCCGCTTTATGTGACTTCCGGTTATTATGACGTATTTTTCATTTCCCCTCGATGTCAATATAAGCGGATTCTACTGTAATGCAGATGTGAGAAGAATCATTCTTCAAGATCTGCAGCAACTAGTTCATGAACATCATGCATTGGTTCGATTGTTTGGAACTGCTTCGGAACGTATGCCAAGTGACAATCACAAGGTTGTGATTAGAGCAGATAAACGACCGGTTGGAGCACATGACGCCAATTCAACGCCCCTAGAATAGACGAAGTGGCAATTGTGATTGTAGGTGAAAACTTGGAAACGCTAGATATTCTTCTTACGCGGCACAATACTGGAGAATTGCAACGAATATATGAAAAAGACCGTTCATACGATGCTGTACAATACCCGCTAATTTCTTGGAAGGGTGATGATGGATATTACTTCAATATCAAGATGATAAATCCATTGAGTGGTGAGTACCTTTATTACAATTTAAAATGTCTACGTAATACAAATTTGAATTATTTTATTTTAGACCAAGAAAGTGAACTCGATGAATTATTATTCATTTCGTTTAATGGTTCGTTAAAATATTAATAACTATTTGCTGAGATATTGTCGATTGTTGCAGCAGTATTGTGTGGACATGTATTGTGAAACTGGCTGACCCGGCAGACTTCGTACTGCCTCAATCGATAAATAAAATAGCAACTTTAATATTGTGCTGAAATATTGTGGTATAATGTTATCCAAGAAGTGTTTAGAATCATTTCCTATCCCAGAAACTAAAGAGCGTAGGGGATCTGGTGATGGGACCAATGGTGGTCATTGGCAATTTGATGAGGTAGCTGCCCCGGCGAACTTTGTTTCGCCTTAGAGATAAATAAAGTTGTACTAACCATAAGTTTTTTTCAAGAAGGAAATATATTAGGTGGAATACAAAAAAGTACAAAATATACAAAAATTTAATTGCATTGAAATAGGTGTGTATATAGTTATACATACATCAAAAGAATTATCTTTATTTAAGAGGTAAAGAGGGAACTTTTTTAAATATTTTATCGATTGAGGAAGTACGAAGTCTGCCGGGTCAGCTAGTTTTGAAATAAAACTGTAATAGGATGATATATTCTGAAACAAGTTGCAGAATGAGCTCCTATTCCAATACGAATGCGAATGAGTGTTGGAATTGCCTTCTGCAACGAGTATTAGACGATAGTTTCTCTATTTCAGTCAAGTTTTGTGAAAAACTCTTGATTTCAAATAAAAATTCAGATTTGTGACTCTTGTATTGTATCTTGGCAGTTGGTGTGAATTTTGATTGATTTGATTTGAAAATTGATAGGATTTGAGGACAGTACTGACAACCACAAAAGAAAAAATTCACCTGAAAACAATGCTGTAATGAGTTTCATTACAGCACTACTTTTAGTACTGTAATGAATTCATTACGATACTGACATAATGAAACCATATTATGCGTTCTTCCATTGGGAACCATAATATGCTGTGCATCAGATACGAGTGAGAACAGAAAATCCAAAACCTCACTCAAAAATGAATTCGAAAAGTAATTACAAATGATATTCAACATAAAAAAATTAATAGGGGTTTACTTAGAATTCTCTCTATGAAGAAAACTAAAAACAAACTCAAATTATCGAAACATTTTCACAACATTCCAAAAAAAAAACTCTACAATTCCTTGTTGCCTCGATTCAGCTAATTTCACGATCCTGTTCCAAATCTGAATGATCTTAGCGCGATCGCGCCCTGAATACCTAATCGTAACGTCATGGTAGCACGTGGCAAAGCATTCTCGCGTACACGTAGATAAAATATTTTCTTGCTAAGTTTGGTATTTCTCAAACCTGTCATATATCACGAAATATTCGTTCAGAAACCATGCTGTAAAGAGCATTTCATTTTTCATGAGGTATTAGTGCCACAGTTAACAATCACATTCGATTCATAACATACCGGTCAAGAGCTCTCCTCAAATTGAATATTATTTTAGATTGAATTGGAAATGTTTAAATTGGTGATCGTTAGTTATCCTGGGAATTTAGACATGGCTTCGCGGACTATCCTATATAAAACATTTCTAGCACTACAAAATTGTCCTTAATATTCTTATATCTCTTATAATTTACACAATGTAGGTCGTAAACCTGGAGTGAATTAGAGTATTAACGACTTTTACAACAATTCACCTTATTCTTCTGGTGTTCCTTCTGATTCCAACAAGAATTTTTATTTCAGATTCCTTGTGTTTTCTCCAATTTCTCCGCACTCTGTAGACCTTCTCTCTCTTCCAGTTTATTCATTTTTTTTATCTTATAATTTTGTAGGCATGTTTCATTATCGGCCACCCATCATATTGGAATTTCTTTTTCAGTTCATCTGCAAATTTAATATGCATTGTTTCTTTAAAAATAATGAATAGGGATGTCTGTTAATGATTCTGTTTTTTGCTTCTCCTCTGCGATTATTTGAGTTGATACTTATCACACAATTAATCCCCATTCTCAACCCCCTAACAAGAACCCCCCTCGATAGACGACTCAATTTCCGAAACTGCGATCGCACTAGAGCGAGAATGCCTTTAATTTTAATCCATGGCTGCCAAAGCCAGGTAAAGTCGTCCAAGTCGGCGGAACACCTGGATGGTACAACGATGGTCGCGATGGGTCCATTTGCGAAGAGGTTGTAAAGAATTGACCTAACTCCAGTTATCCCTATTAGGTGGTTGGTCGATCACCGACAATGGATCGAAGTTGAAGCCCCTTTGCGTATGTCGGCTGTTTGTTGCATGGCCTGCGTGTAGAAAGAGATGATTTTGGTTCACTGGATGTGCAACGAGCGACGTTTTTCGACTAGGGATGTACAAAGTGTTGAGCTTTCGCAAATAGAAGGTTTCTCCGGTGATGTAAAATGGCAATTTGCTAACTGCATAAGTTTCAGTGAATTTAAATAATAGCTTTTTTTTATTCATAACAAAAATAGCGACTCCTAAGGCTCCTTTTTATTTGTAGTAGATGAAAATTATATACCTAATCCTGGTATAGATTCACACCTGCGGCATCTTAGGTGAAAATACAGACCACTTTCAAATTTAACAATTTCAGAGTGATTTTCTTCGAAAAACTGATAAATAGCTTTTTATGTTTGAGTAATATATTTAGTCAGAGTGATTTTCTTCGAAAAACTAATGAATAGCTTTTTATGTTTCAGTACATAATATATTTAGAACCTGTTATAGACACTTGAAAATTCTTCAATTATTTTATGTAGAGATCAAGCCTTAACTGGTCTTTTGAAGCATGCAATAATTCTTGAATGGTGTAACTTTTTCATCAACAATGATGCATGAATTCAGAAAATAGGGGTGTCACTAGTGTATTATCGAAATAATTTACCTTCTATGACCAAGATCATTGTTGATATGAAACAGATTTTAAGAATTCGACGCTACGTACGACATAAAATCGAAAAATTTTAAATAACTCAAGAAATATTCATTTTAGGAGCATTATCATATTGTAACATAATCATCATTTTTCTTCGCAGAATCCAATGCAAACATAAAAAAATAGGATTCTATTCGAAAAACGAAAGTTATGAGCCAATCTTGATTCTAATTTTTGAAAGTGGTCAGGCTTCAAGAATATTTTAGATCGGTGGATGATGTCAAACAATATCATAATCCCAATTTTCAGATTTCAAATAGGTCCAGTCCTCCAGAAACGCCTAATAGACCGTCGAACTTGGTACACCCTGTATATTGAAATATTTTATGGTAGGTCTTTGCATTTTTCTGAAAGTTTTTTTGTGTTTTCTCTCCCAGTTCTGGAAAAAACTCTCCTTGTCGAAATTTGTCTTAATTAATTACAATTTCTGAAGCCACTATCCGGAAAATCAAACAGGTTTTTTTTACACCAAACACTTTCTTGAGAAATTAAGAAATTATAATCTGAATGCGACTGAAATTCTTGTGAATTTTGATGTTGTGAATCTTATTCGTATTAATTCTGTCAATAAGACACTTCAAATAGTGAAAACAAAATTAATCGATTACAAAACTTTTCATGAAAACTCGAAATCAACTGTTGATAAAAGAATGGAGATGACCGATATTTGTCTAATTCCATATATTATCACCTGTAATGAGCAACATATTCATAGGTATTTTTTCAAGAAAACAAAACTGAAACATACTCAGTGAAACCAAATACTTGGTAGAGTTATGTCGTTGATATTTTTGTGATTTGGCAACATGCAAGAGAAGAATTTATGAAATAAATAATAATGAATATAAAATATAATTCACAATAGAATTGGAACAGTATAAAAAAATTTCCTTCTCAGATGTTTCGAAAAAAAAATTTCAAATCATTTTTAAACAAATCTGTTCAGAATAACGACACACACTAATCGATATCTGAATATTTAGTCTAATCGTCAAGTGAGTGGTAAAACAGGCTATTAAAACCTCATAAAAAATATTCTTGGGGATAATCAATATCCAGCGAATTACATAAAAAACATATCAAATTCAGAGAGGAATATTTGGCGACAAAATTATAATGATAATCAGGTACCAAGAAGGATTTGTATAGTTATGATCGGAAAAATAGGAAGAATTGGTTCTAAATTCAAAATAAGAACCGTTTTCATAACACAAAATGATTTGAGAACTATACTAACAAAAACTGAACGTTTGAGTGAGAAACAAAGGTCAAAAAATTGGGTTTTAAATATTCCCTGTATTTGTGGAAAAACTCATATGGGATAAACATCAAGATAAAAAAAGACATATTGGTAGATCGCAGATTGTTGATCATATGTGTTTCAAAACCGGCGATCACATGATGAATTGAAATAACGAAAATTCTAATAACGGAACCTAATATTAAAGAAAAATTAAAGAGTAGTCGGCTTGTGTTTTGTTGGATGAAAGGATGAAAATAATAATCTGACTCATTGTTCGGTGGGATTATATCCTATTTGGATTGATTTGTTGAGGAAAGAACTTATTTCAGGGAATTTTGGAATAAAGTAGAACAAAGTCACCATAAAAATATTAATATTAATCTGTCGTCATCATGTATTGACAAATGATCATCAATCAATGATAAATCAAAAATTCTCACGATTTCGCAGAGTTTCATGAATTCGAGAATTTGTCTGGCGAAGGAATCTGATATAGACGTCGAAAAGTTACGAAGTTTAAAAGTTCGAAGTCTTGTTTCTTTTTTTGATTGTTAGGTTACAATTTTTTGGAAGCAGAAGGAGAATTTTCAAAAATTATTTACAATTGAATTTTGTTTCAGAGACTGGGAAAGAAAACATTAAAACAACTTTCAGATGAATATAAATGTAAACTAATAGATGATAAGTTTCCGCTAGAGAAGCTATCGGATGTGACGTCAAGTTTTATTTTTTTTTTAAATTCAATATAACTCAAATATTTTCAATTATATTTTTCATTCAGCTACATCTCCTACCTTCAGTTAATGAAGTTCATTAACAATTGCCACAATTCTGAGTTTCTGGAGAAAATCTAGAAGAATCTGCGTTGCCATCATTAATAAATTCCAACAAAATATTCAGAATTTTGGATCACATCTGTATTAATGTCTTCCTAGGAAGTTTGAAGTTTTTACATTTTTAAATGAGAATTTGGTATGTATGTTTTTTCGAGAATTTTGTCTTAGAAATCAAATCCCTTGATGTGTAATATATATGTGAACAAATAGATGATACTCAGTTCCAGCTAAAGAAGCTATCGCTTATGATATGATTTCGAGAAACTCATACCTTATGCTTAGTGAACAAATTTGCCACACCATATATCCATAAATGAAGTTTTATTTCTTATTTATAAATTCAATATATCTTGAATATTTTCAATTATATTTTTCATTCATTTACAGCTCCCACCTAAGGTTAATGAAATTTATCAACAATAATTACAACTCTGATTATGAGTTTCTGAAGAAAATCTAGAAGAATCTGAGTTGTAATCACCAACATATTCAGACGAACCATGGAATTTTGATCACCATCTGTATTAATGTCTTTCTGGCAAGTTTTTCACATTCGTAAATGAGACCATTGTAGGTAATAGAAGTTTTTTCGAATATTTCGTCTCAGAAAGCGAATCAGTTGCGGTGCAACCAGTCCACCGGTGCATCTCCTCATTTTGTACACCCCTAGCTCATTAGAGGGTACATAATGGCAGTAAGCCCATATCTGCAGCCGGTCGCATCCTTTTGCCTTTATGCCTTCGCGACTAAATACTGGATTATTCTTTTGAACCCTCTCTCCCTTTACGCACCCGACGCTCCTGCCTGTCTGACCTAATTGTTCACGTCGCAGTAACACAGTTTTCCAACGGAAAAGTAATTGGGTGAGTGTTTTTCCGAACCAGGAATCTCGATCAGCCACTTGCCGATTAACGCGAAAGGGTTTTTGCGTTTTTAACCCCGTTTCCTAACGAGGAGGGTGGAAATTGTGCGTTGAAAGATGCGAGCGACCCATGCGGGGGACGTGTGGGTTGAAAAAAGGGAAGATCTAATGATTCGGAATCCTACTAATCGTGTTCCGTTAACGATCGTTTTTTCAATCGGTGGTTAACTCGTTGTTAGGACTTGCAACGTTCAATAACTCTTTGATTTTTCGATCGTGATACTCGGGACAGTCATCATTTTGATTATACATGAAAATGAACATACACTGCGCGAAAAAATTAACGCACATTCTGAAAATCTCAATTTTAATGAAAGTTAACTCTACATTGACTTCATAACTTATTTTTTATGTTCTCTCGGGAAGGTTTTGAGCGAAACAAGACACATTAATTGGAATAAAAATTCAGGATTTCACCGAATCTTATGTGAAAGAAGAGAAATGAACAATTTTCAATATACTGAAATGCTGATGAATGATTTATTACTTGGTATTTCCACCCCTTGCGTTAATTACAGCTCGGCAACGGCATACTCAAAATGAGTGATCTTAAAATGTTCTGATCTAATCCTTCCCAGATTTCTCCGAGTGGGATTCCTAAGTAATTAAGAGTAGCTGGATGATTTTCTGAACTTCTCAGTTCTATTGAGGTTGTCCCAAACCTGCTCAATCGGATTGAGATCTGGACTTCTTGCTGGCTATTCCATTCGAGAGACTTCAACCTCTTCAAGGTACTCCTGAACGATGCGCGCACGATGGAGTCTGGCATTATCGTCCATAAAAAAGAAATTTTCACCAATGAATGGGGCAAATGGCACTACATGCTCTTCAAGAATGTTCCTTATATACTTATCAGCATTCATAGCTCCATTATCAACGACCACTAGGTCTGTGCGAACAGTCAAAGATATTCCACCCCATACCATAATCGATCCTCCCCCGAAACCAGTAGTATTCAGGAAATTGCACTGAGCATATCGTGGAACGTCGATCACAATGCAAGAGTCAAAATCTAGACTCATCTGTGATGAGAACTCTCAAATCATCTTCTCTGAGGCGATTTCTTATCATCTGAGTGCTAATTTGCACCCCATGAGTTTGTTCAATCTGATTTTGAAGGAGGCGAGCGGTTGCAAACCGTTGTCTCAACGAAGAAACTCTCAAGTAACGTTCTTGAATGGCAGTTGTTACCCGTGGTCTAACATTTGGCGTTATTTGATGTTATCGCGACTCTGTCCCCTGCCTGCTTTCATAAGGACCATTGAAATTTTTATAACTTCTTCGAACTTTCCCGACCGCTTTGAAATTTTTCCAACAGCTTCGAAATTTTTCTGACGGCTTTGAAAATTTCGACCAACATCCCACCTTACGCTCTTCCCTGAATTTGTTTACAGTTTACAGAAATTGGTCCATTTTAATGCCGTTCACTATTAAAAAATAGCTTCGAACCCTTTTTCATAGGCAGGTTATCATAGGCATGTTCGTTAAAAAAACTATATTTGATAAAAATATATCTCGTCAATTTATCTGATCGGTGAAGGTCGATCTCACACCGCCTCTTAGACCACCAGAAAAACTAAAAATCTGTCTGCGAAAAGGACCTATTGTAAAATCAATCGATTGACAGATAATTCGAAAAAACTCCCTCGAAGTTTCTCGTCACCCGAGATCCCATTCAAGATTTCCTCCCAATTTTTTATGTCGATTTGATTTCCTGTCGAACCTGTACCTCACCCGGACAATCCCGCCTAAAGTAACGTGTAGTCAAGTGAAGATCTTAATTTACGTTCTCTTTGGGGTTGAGGACTTGAAAAGCGAATAAAAGACAGGATAGGGGCGTGTTAAAATCGTTGCAAAACCGTCGATGGGGCTCAAAAAGTGCTCCCGTCGAGAATTCAAGTCCGTGAGACAATCTGAAGGCATCGGTAGACATGGTGGGATGGATAGTCAACGTTCAGATCTGGAGCTTCGTGGAGATGTGAATGGCATCGTATTCTCAGGTTTTAAAGGTGCTCACGATTCTCGTATAGAAATAGTAGATTCGATCTTTGTTCTCAAGAATATATACGAGAACGTATACCTAATTGCTCTTCTATTTTAAACATAACATGATAAAATGGAATTAATACGAGTAATCAACGTCCTATAGAATAAGTATAAGTAGTGTATAAGAACGATCAAGTTTGTTGATTCACAGCTCAATTTATCAATGAGAATAATTACTGGAACCACCTCTGCAATGGCTACCAGTGCTATCAAATATAGTTCCTCCCCATGTTCGAAGACAGTCTGCCACTTGGAATTCTTGGAATAAATTCAATTTATTTCCGGATTCTTTTCCGATACTTTCCTACGTTCCAGAAAATAGAATTTCAAGACTGAAATCCCGTAAACCTATTTACGCGAATAACTCTCTGAATGCGAATTTCAGCTATACAAGGAAATCTGGAAATCCGAATAGGATACATGTTCTTTATCTGATAAGAATCTGATATATGATCCATCGAATAAAATTCCTGGTTTTAACCTTCCCAGGAGAATATGCTCCCTTCTTAATCGAATAAAAACAGGTCATGGTCGTACCAAGAGCATGCTTTTCAAGTGGAATTCAGTTTACAGTCCTAATTGTGAATGTGCTGAATCAGAGGAACACCTAATTTATAATTGTTCGATTTATAAATTTTAAGATGGCATTAGAGCCATACACAATATAGCAAATTCATTTTTGCAATGGGTTGAAAATTTTAGATCAATTTGATGAAGTATGAATTGCATTCTTTTGATGTTCTGTCTTTTTTATTTTCAGGTTGGAGTTTGTGATTGAAAATCCTTTCTCCGAAGAGCCGTCCCGATAATTATGATGTTCTTCAATATATAATATTCAGATACAACAATTTTATTTTATTTTTTTACGTAGTATTGTATCATACCAAAGTATCATTCCTCGTTCTTTTTCTACCTCAGCTTAGTTACTTTTTGTTTCAACATTTATTGTATTATTTTAGCTCTTCAATTCATAAGAATATATATAGGGCTCGATTTCCGTGAAAAACCAGTAGTGGAAACCGTTTCACGATATCTTCATATAACAAAATTTTGATATTTTTTAGATTTCGAAAATGTACCATGACTTTTTCATTTTTGAAAATATCTGAAGAACTTTCAACAAGCACTTTTCCACTGGGAATACTACATTGTATTGAATTTTTTATCTTTAATTTTTTATGATATAAAATGAAAAAAAATTCGTTCGCGTTTTGAATACTGAAGTGGTTTTTACTACGAGAAAAAAATCGAATATAGTTTCTTATTTCCGGTGGAAAAGCGCTTCTAGAAAGTTTTAATAGTTTTCAGATATTTTCGTAAATATAGAAGTTTTTGCACATATTCGAAATGGATAATATATCAAAATTCAAAAACATGAAGGTATCCTGAAACGGTTTTCACTAATGGGGTTTCCACGAAAATCGAGCCCAGGACACCTCTCGAAGTTTTTCTATCTAGTCCAGAAGTACCTTAAACAGTCAAAATCAAGCAATTTGGGATACCCTGAACAAATGTAATACGAAACAAGTGACAGGCAGTGGAGTATTTCTTCCGAAACTAATTCTGATCCAACTTCAAAATTATTTCGAAATAAGAGGAGTTATTCGAGTTGTGGATTGATTTCAACACAATATAACCTAGAAATTTAATTTGTGAACATCGAATAATGGTTTCATTGAATTAATTAGTTGTAAGTGTAGTTGTAGTGAGTAGTTTTTCATTAGAGATACTATCAGCTAATTATTCTTAATTATTTTGAATATAATTTGAATGTTCAGAGTTCTCTTCAAATAAATTTTCAACCATTAAAGTTGTGAAATTAATTTATCACAATTTTTCATTTTCCGGAATTTTTAATGTGATAATTTTTCCAAGCTTTTATAATTATCTAGCATTGAAACTTTTACAGTGTGTCCAAAGTTCAACTATCTATTAGATGATTTTTGGAAAACTGGACCTATTTGAAACCGGAAAATTGGGATAATGATAATTTTCGACATTGTCTACCTAGCTGAACTATTTTTTGAAGCCCTTTCAGTTTTACAGAGAATGATACACAATATGAGCGTTTCTGATGTGATGAAATATTTAATTCTCGATATTTCCTAGTCGAATCGTGGCATTCGACTCAATAGTTTTCAAGATATCAAAAAAAAACTAAAAAAAAAATTTTAATTCGTAGTCCGTATTGAGTTCATTAGGGGGCGTCCATGAATTATGTGAGACGTTTTTCAGGATTTTTGAATTCCTTCCCTACGCCTGGTGAGATTCATTAATTTTTGTATTCCTATTCTCAATATCTTGAACATAAACCATTTCCATATTCCATCTCCATTTTCGTAAAAGGAGAATGTAGGAATATCCTCCTCCTCTGACAAGTTTTATACAATGTATTTTTTCACAAAAGTCTCAAAGAATGAATGAATATTATTATTATTTTTAATATCATGGAAGGTACATTGGGTAACTTCTCGTTAAAACATCTGCAGGTTGTACTTATAATTTTCGGTTACATTCATCCTGCATGAAATAAATCAGGAATTTCATAGTTAGAATATCAAGGAATCATATTGTGAATGGAAATCCAAAGTTATTATTACGACTAATGACTAGGTCTCAAATGTGACATACTAAGATAAATAATCTTCTATGAGCACATATTATTGTTATGGATGAGATTTCATTAATTTTACTCTATACATACGACATCAATTCTCAAAATCTCGAATATCTCAGAGATTATCGAATTTAGGAGTACCTATAAAATTCTGATCACAATTTTTAGCAAAATATTCGAAACGCTCAAATTTCAAGTTTGGCCTATAATTCGAAAACAAAGAAGATAGAGGAACGCAGTTGATGTCATCATTAGTTCCTTGAAAAAAGAAATCCAGAATGTGCCAGTGATTTTCCTCAATTTCTCATGGTTAAAAAGTAGTTGTTCAAGAATCTTCAATTATGCCCCACATTCTGTACAATTCTCCTTATTTTGCAAACACTCTATTTCAACCGAATAAAATAAACTTTCATTTCTACAACTGTTTATTCATTGTTATACTATATTTGAGATTGTTGGTGATACCGATTCGAAACTTGAAATTGGTAAATTATCTTTGTGAATGAAAATGTTCATGTGGTACGATTTTTGTTTAAATCTGAGTGTATTTGAACGTAATTCAAAAATATCCAAATATTGGAGCCAGTACATTGAGTACATATCACACTTTCAATATTTACTCTTGAAATCCGGAATATCTTTATAAAGCATTCCGTTATCAAGCTAAATGCCACACGAACAATACGAAAATCGAAATCAAATCTTCGCCAGTACAACACACCTTTCAGCTCCGCATTTACAGCAGCCAAACGACCTAAAACTGAACATAATTCGAACAAAGGAGACAAACCCTTATCTTCATCAAGGATCTCATCGGCAGCTCACCATCTTTTCACGCAAACAAAACTACGATCTTCTTACCCTACGTTCGTATAATGACTTCGTCTCAACAATATCTTGACGTCAACAGCGCATAATACAGTCATGTCACTTGGAGCATCGCGAGAACCCCGTATCTCCTGGTACCCTCTTGAGTACTTCGATTTCTATTCATCGAAAAGCGGAATACAAAACGAGCGGTGTAGATTTTCATGTTCGGATGAAGAACGCCGGACAGTTTATTGTGGGAATGAGGCGATGGTAGAGGGAGATGGGAGGTTTGGGGTGTTTAGGTATGCGTTGTTTCTCGGGAGATGGTCTTGTTTTGTACGGGAGTCTGAAAACTTGGGTCATTGAATTTCATCTCGACGATTGATGAATTTGATTGAATATACTCAATTTAATTACCATGAACGACAAAAAAACTATGTAACATAAAACTGAATAGTATATTATGGTAGAATGAACGTATCCCAATATAAAAATGAGAAAAAAATATTTTTCTAATTTTGACATATAAAGTGACACTTTTCAAAACTCATCGACGTTATGAAACGTCTGACTTTTCGTAACTAGTTACGAAAAGTAGAACTTTTCGCAACTGGTGATGAAAAGTAAATTTCGCCATTGATTGTGAAAAACACAGAATCGTTGTGAGACTAAACTACTTGAACTCTCTACTTCCTTACTGGAAAAATTAATTATAAATATTAATTACACAATTTGAACAATTATTGATATTGACCCCAGCGGACAACGAAGTTTTTTGTATAGCATTAATTTGGGTATTTTCTTTGTGATTTTCTCTAAGAATGTTTGTCGCAATCTTCTGTTTATTAATTATGGAATTCTCCACGTAACCTTCAGCAACTGTATTGGACTTCCATCCTCCATGCTGTTTGATTCTCAGCAAATCAGCTCCAGAATCCGCAAGCAGAGTAGTGGATGACCGCCGAAAACAGTGACCAGTATACAAAGAAGGATTTGGCAACTTTAATATCTGGACGATAATTTTCGGAATATTTCCAAATGTGTTTATACCTACAGATTTCACTTCACATCTTCCATTCAAATATTTCACAAAAAATCTGTCATGCTTAACATTTGATTGCCTTAGATTAACGTATTTTTTTACCATTTCGATGCAGTTCATACCGTCAAAAGCTCCAGCGGTTATAGCAAATTCTCGACATACTTTCGTCCTTGTGTTCGGAATGGTAACTTTAACAAATTCCTCCTGAAACACTACATTTTCTACGCGAAGAAAAGTTAATTCACCTTTTCGGCAAGCTCCAGCAACTCCAACGATCTATGCTACCTTATTCATTAAATGTTGCCCATCGGAAGCTTCTTTCAGAAAATGGGCAATGTTTTCTTTACTAAAAACTTTGGACTTTAGGTTGGTAACCTTCAGAATGACGTTTTAAAAAATCCACTCAATTTGTATATTTCTTGATATCAATAGTTCTCTTCAAGCACAATTCGGTTCTTAACATCGAATATAAGCTCCATAAGGTCGAACTCTTCATTCCTTTTTTTTTCTTGAAAATACGCTAGCAAAACTTTTTCGTTCAAATGAGTAATCCGTTTTTGTTCACGCCATGAACAGAATTTGGCATAGGACAAATCATACTTGCTCCTCGACTTCTTAGGAATATTTGTAGATAACGCAGATTGCGCTGCTTCCTCGATGTCGCTCAGTACGTCGTTCTCTGAATCAGACATTGCTGTATATTTTCTTCTACTTTGAAACAATTTCAAGGAATTATTTGCGAATAAAGAAGCGATTATGATATTTCACTTTTTTCACAATCAAAATTACGAAATACGACACTGTCACTAACGATACTTCCATAGCAACGAAGTGAAAAATGAATATGTATCTCCGAATTCACTTGACGCTTGTAGGGACGTTTTGATACTTTCAATTTGAATTCAAATAGTCACATCCTATTCAAAATTAGAAAAAATATTGTGTGAAACACGTTGGCAAACACTATTTTTCGTAACTCGCTCCGCTCGTTTCGCAAAAATCCGCTCATTACGAAAAATAATGCTTTTCCCAACTGGTTGCACAAATAACTATTGTTGTTTCATTGTAGTTGTTTCATTAGTAGAACCAAGTTGAACCACATTTAATGTTACAAAAAGTGATGTGTATACAGGGTATTTCAAAAAAAGGTGATCCCTTCTCTAGGATAGACAGAAACCTGAAAAATAAAAGGGGTTTGTCAACTCAAAATTTTCGAGACGCTATCCGTATTCAAGATACAGAGGGCGTTGAAAAAGAAAAAATATACACATTTTCTACGATTTTGCCGGAACTACTGGCAACATTGTGATGAAATTTTATACGAATATGTTTCGGAAGCTGATACATCTAATGAATTCGTTTTTATGTCTGACTCTCATAGAGGGCGCTAGTTACATGGTTCGTACAAGTTATTTTGATATTAGATTTATTAAGCTAAATTTTGAGCGATCTCTCACATCATTCAATTTCACAACAAAAAAGTAGTCTTATGATAAAATTCCATACTGTGCACCGTTTTTGGATCATTTTGATTTGAAAATTATGAAGGAATGATGAATGCTAGTATCAAGTATTGATAAAGTAATTAATTTTCATTATTATTATTATTGATTAGTGAGTGTAATGGAGATTTACCCCACAATGATAGAAGGTGTCGTAATCGGTTGAGTAACCATTTTTCGAATCGATGGCTAGGTAGAGGTACAGAAGCTCCGATTCATTGGCCTCCTCGGTCATGCGATTTCAATCCCATGGATTACAAAGTTTGATCGTATCTTGAAGAAAAAAATTATGCAACAGGGGTAAATGCGCCTCAAGAATTGAAGGACAGAATTCAACGTCACTTCAATGACCTCAAAGCTGACTCCCGAGCGTTAAGATGATCAATGGATTTTTTAGAAAAAAGGATAGAATTGTGTATTTGTGAAAACGGAAGACATTTTGAATTCTTTTGTATGTTATAACCTTTTTTCATTTGCTCGTGATTTTTTAATCAATTAATAGATTCATCATTACTGAATACCAGCATCGATCATTTTTTGGTGTAAAATTTGATGAAGTTAAATTCGCTCAGAATTTAGCTTAATAAATCTAATAGGTATCAAAATTGGTATGTTCAATACTACCTGGTACAGATCGTTTAACTAGCGCCCTCTAGGATTTTCAGACATGAAAAGAAATTCATTGGATGTATCAGCTTCTAAAACATATTCGTAAGAAATTTCATAACAATGTTGCCAGTAGTTTCGGCACAATCGTGGAAAATGTGTATATTTTTTTCTTCTCCCTGTATCTTGAATACGGATAAGCGTTACGAGAATTTTTCATTGAACAACCCCCGATTGTTTTTCAATTTTCTATCCATCCTAGAACAAAATTATTCAAGATTTTTCAAGCCGTATAATATCGACTTCATTCAAGTTCACATCGAAAACGTACTTTATATTTGAGAAAAACACAGAATAAAAATATTGACTGAAAATACCAATTAAATTTCATTTTTTCCTCGCTGTATTGTGATCAATCAATCGATTGTTTGATACTGATGCTTTTTCAAACCTAAGTGAAAGTTGCTCAACAAGGTATTGGTTGCCCTTAACGACAGGAGGTAAGTCAACCTACATCCCTAGGGAAGTAATAATCGAAAATTATCATAAGTAACTTGATTTCATCAACATATAAAAAAAATCCGGACAATCATCAGGTGATATTAATTGAAATGAATATCAATGATGCACTTCTTACAATTACTCAAATCATTAACAAAATATGGAAACACGTTTTCTCGTTTCTTCTCGATGTGTTTTACATTTTCTGACTCCACAGATCCTTCATTTCTAACCGATTTTTCTGTCAATGTTGAAGGAGTATATCATTTTGAGGGGGCAAAGGGTATTTTTAGTGGCAATTCTTTTATCTTTCTTTATTCCACAAGTTATACATCAAATTGGCGCGATGATATTGAAATATATAGGGAGTTCCAATGGGAGTGTCCATTAGAAGTTTATGAAGAAAAATAATATTCACTTCCAAATTTTGTGTGAAGATATAGGTCAAGATGACATTTCATTCATGATATATTTATTTCAAAATACCAAAGACTTCTGCCTTCACCGGAAATGGTATCAACTTTCCTATTTCTAATGAAACATCCCATATGATATACATATCTCCTCATGTTGTTTCCTATTATCATCTAGAGCCGTTTTCTAGTTATTCACTGTTTTGGAAAAAACTTATAAATTGAGGCTTGTAGATCCAATACAAGCGAAATGCATGACCTCAGATCTGATTTTTGAAATATGCTACCGAAAAAATGTTCAACATCATTTTGTGAAGAACATGAAGTTTTGATCTACTGTAAGGTTAAATGAGAGTCCCAAAATTGGAATTCGAAAATAGTCAAAAATTCGATTTTGTTAAATGAAAACAGAATTTTTTTCACTAAAATATCAATTTTTAAAGAAAATCTAAGTGGAAATTTTCCCTATATATATTCTTGAAAAAAGTCGGAGAGACTCTTATGAAAGTGCAAACATTGATTATATAGTCAATATCTCACATACAATATTATGCTCGTAGATAACAGTTATTACTGAATATATCGAAAATTGTACATTTTAGATAAAGGTAACCCTTAAACGACTCCACTTACGGTAACCCATTTCAAAAACAGATCTGAAATAATGCGTTGCGCCTTCGTTGAATCTTCAGTCTTCTACAAGCCTCAATTTGAATTTTTTTTTTTCAAAAAACAGTGGGAAACTCGAAAACTGTTCCAGATAGCCATAGGAAATAAAACTCAAAATGAATGTGGCATTTAAAGATATATCCGAAAAAGTCATGATATACATGGTGTTCCATTAGAAATAAGACCATTTTCGGTGAAAGCGCGGAAGTCATTGGATATTTAAAAATATATCATGAATGAAGACTTCTCTTATATCTTCACACAAAATTTGAAGTGATCGAATGATTATTTCTACATCCTCACTGTGTTTCTGTTTAACACATTCAATTTTTTGGGTCCATAACAATAATATTCTTTCTCTTCAAAAATGCTCGAAATTTTTGATAATTAAAAATATCTATTCTTTTATTCTATAAGAAGCGTTGACTTCAACATCGAATATTCACACCATAAACTTGATGGGGAACTTTTATTCCTTCATTCAATCACAGGGTTCAAAATACTACTTTGATCTGATAAACACTTGTGAATGCAACATACTATTTTATTGAAATACTATCGCCATTACAACAGATTTCAGTTTCTAGTCATCATTCCTCTGGTTCCTGTTTCCATTTCTCGGTCTGACAACTCTGTTCGTATGCTGTATAACGATATCTTGGACTCTCATATTCGGAGTCAAGAACTGCTGTAGTGTCCTAACACCATCTCGAGGCATTCTATCGAAAGGATACCCCATCGATCGTCTATCAGGATACAACTTGTCCTTCAGTCCACAGAAAGAGAAAGCATCATTGCACGTCCCAGTCACACTTTGTTCAACCTTCAAAAGAAGAACAAAAATTAGTGGAACCTCTAATTTGAAATTCAAGGAAAACTCACATGATCGTTAGCATAGTTAGAAATCATGACGAAAAGCTGGCATTGATACCCTTCTGCGTTTCCTTTGGGAATGAGCATATGCTGAGGCCATCCACACCCGCAGAAGTTGAATTGAGCTAGCTCGTCACCACCTTCTGGACGATTTGTATCGAAATCTCTGAAGGTTCGGTCGAAAGGAATTGTCACGGAAGATTGGGTGGATGCGCGATTTATTACGTTCTGTCCAGACCTCACTAGAAAAAGGAAAAATCAGTAGAGATTCTAACAGTGTTGCTTAATTATCAAAAATCTCTTGAAACTTCTTCAATTGAAAAACTAAAGTTCCTCAATTAAAACTCATTCTTCGTTTAACTATCTCCTTATCATAAATGGCGAATGCGCCGAGTGAAAAATTTCCTATACTCACAATTCACTTCGAATTTATCAAGCTCGATGAACATATTCTTCTGGTCCCTGAACAACCATGGATTTCCCCTCTCGTCAAACTTAGGCGCCAGGAAAATTCTGCATGTACCCCTTCTGCTACCTCCCTGATTGTTCACGGTTATTCTGTAGTTAAATTCTTGATGTTGCAGATGGGTGAATCTCACAAATACTGGTCCTCTAGGTTGGAAGTCCATACCTCTTGATAAATCGATATCTGATTGTTGCCAGTAAGTGCTGATCCTGTTGTTGTTCATGCCCTCTGAGTGTATCTCCACCCCAGTGACACTCACGCCTTGATAGGCCAGCTTGAATAGAAAAATTTTCATTTTTGAGATAATGGTTGTAAGTTGTAAGAATACTCACTTGGCCCACAGGATACGAAGGTAAGGTGGCTTTGAACTCTTGGAATATATCGTCAATGTGCGCATGCCAGCGGTAGAATACGGGGTCCCTCATGGCTGTAGTTGAGTCCCCCATAACTCCGAAGCTTTCCTACCATCGAAAATGCATACAAAATAAAATCGAAATATGTTCGAGGTCGAGGTACACATGATATTATTATAGTAGGTGAGCCCGAGCAGGGATTTCTGGATTTACTCAAGCGCGGCCTCAATATACAGAGGGATTCCTTGTCCCTCCAACAAATATGAGGGCCATACATATGGTCACCCGTCCAGGATGAAGGATCAGATTAGTAAAAAAAAATTGATCATCGGACATTCTCGAGCTATTCGGATTAAGGTAGGGTTAGTTAATTACATGCTAAAAAGTGTATATACCACTAATCTGAAAATTTGAGAGAGACAAAAGGACAGGGGAGAGCTAGAAAATGGTTAAAAACGAACGTCGTTTGGAAATTCTCGAGTGTGGCTAAATTTTTTTTTGTGAAGGAAATAATGCAAGGATAACGAAAATATATAATCTGACAATTTCCACCAGCCGAAGTAACAGAAATTAGTCGAGAAAGTTCAGTGCGTGTATCTGAATTATACCTATACTACCCGCTCCGCGTTCGCATTCCCTTTTTCCTCCGACCCAATCTGGTATCTGTTGCCTTGATGACACAAATACAGCAAAACATTTTGGCTTATTTTAAGTTAGGTGAAGTAAGGTATAAACCTTAGTGAATATATTCATAAGAATATATTCATAAGAATATATTCATAAGAATATATTCACTATGTGTGATATTAATTTGACGTGTGTTTTTATAGTGAAATAACCTTGCAGAAAACAATGAAAATCCACAATAGAAACTTTAAATAAAAGTATTCGAATTTTGGAATATCGTCGGAGTAATCCGGTTCTTCGAAAATCGCGAACAAAACACGATAATCTACTACTTTCCATAGAATCTTCATAAAATGAAGTAACTATATCACGCACAGTGATGATTTAAAATTGACAGATTAAGCAAATCCCTTCCTTAAGGTAATCGTTAGATCAAGATACAGCACATCTGGGACATGAAGATGAATCATATACAGGGTGAGTCTTTGACTTATACATATATTCAAACCATAGATTGTTGAATTCAGAAGAAATACTTTTTTCGTATAGCATTTTTTCTGATTCAGCCCAGATAAAAAGATATAGCCATCTTGAACTTTCATAATGAGCTTTGCCACCCCTGGAAATATGATACAAAAATTTTTCAGAGCATTAGATCTACCACCTGAACCTTTGAGAAAATGTAGCAGAAATTTATTTCTGCGAATCATCTGAACAGAATAACATTCAGCTAAAGTAACCAATTTTTTTAATTTCCCTGATATAGATTTTTTTAAATCATTAATTACCCGAAAAGTGCTCATTTCACGAGATTTCACGAAGAATACTTTTGTTTTCCAAAATGACCAAATATTTATTAAATGGCATTCAATTCGATTCTAAGGGTCATGATCATAGAATTTCTGCTATAATTATAGAATGGAATGGTATGTATGTATATATTCGTCATAACGAGAAAAATAAAACATGTGAGTTAAATTTTGTATTCGTAAAAAATTTTCCTCATTGATGAGAACCTATATTTCGAAAATCATTTCATTCGATGACATCATGCACGAGATATATTCGAAAATCACATTTCTTTTTCTTTATGGATTTTAAACAGCCTGTATCTTTGCAACCGTGCCGAATCGGAAAAAATGGTAGAGACAAAAAGGGTTTCTTTTGATCTCAGAAATGTCCCGTTGAAATATATGTACAAGTCAAAGACTCACCCTGTATATCTTAATTTGACATGCCCGAGTATGTCAAATTGTCGGATTTTTTGCAACTTCAAAATATGGCCGCGAGTTTGCGTCTCATTCAAATCGTCAGATTATTGAATAACAGATTTTTTTAGTTCCTCAACATCCAATTAGAAAATCTGAAGCGCTCGAGAATTTTTTTTTTATTTTCAACCCTTACCTAACACCATAATTCAGACTGTCAGATTCAGCTATGTTCATCATTCAAAGTACGTAGGACGTGAGACATGGATGCTATCTCAATCTGACGTGCTCGAGTATGTCGATGCAACAGTTTTTTTTACATTTTTGGAATATATTGGAAGAATATATCTTCTCCCCCCACAGAAGAAAAGGTTTACATTATACAGGGTGTTTCACGAGTCGTTGGCCATAGCCTAATGGTGAGAAGGACAGCCAGGCCTTTCAGAAAAAATGGTTGTTTTGTATCCTGAGACCATTATTTTCGGAGATACGGGGTGTTTCATGATCATTGGCCTAAATTTGCGATAGCTATAACTCAGTAAAGCAATCAAATTTTATGGCTTTTTCAAACATTTCATGAATTATTCATAATTTCAGGGCAGTACTCAGAATATCGAGATTTTTCTTTCAAGCTCCAAAATCTATATTTCTTACATTCCTCACAGAAATTTCGTTATTGTCATGAGAAACTACATAAGGTATTCTAAAAAATTCAATTTTCACTTTGCATGGCACACTTGCCACTAGAGAATAGGAACCGGACTTTATGTGAGTTTTTCAAAGTGCGGTCCTGTTTTATCCCTCTGGTGATAATATTTATTGTTTTTTTTTCGAGATTTTTAACTTTGAATATTGTTAAAATTTTTTCCATTTTGAAACCTCAGTTCGCATGAGAGTACCCGAAAAAGTGATTGAAGCAAGCAATATCAAGCTAAAAATGTTTTGGAATTACATTTTGAATTAAGCTTCAAATGTATTCAACCCTCTTGGAAAATGTAATACGTGAGTAAATTATCTCCGAAACACAAAAAATTTCGATTTTTAGTCCGTAAGAAATAATAATATGGCTTTATTCAGAAGATATTCTATTCTTCCCAATAAGTATCGCTGTAAAAATCAGAGGTCTAATTTGCATTCAAAATGGCAATTTCAGATTATCGCAGTGAGAGGATATCGTCAGAGATTTCCTAACAGAAGAACGTTCGCCAATGTGAGTAATTACTTGTGACAACATGAAAGTTTCCCTCATGTTGCCACACGTAATGAGCGTCCAGTAAATTAACGACTTGAAAAACAAGAAATTTTGTATACGCTAGCTCTAAATCCAACAAGTACCTGAAGAATAAAAAACGCTCTGAACATCAGCCATTCTAAAGTCTCCCGAACCTTAAAACAAGAAAAATTAAATTCTCCATATTACCAAGATGTCCAAAAATTAGAACAAGGAGATGAAGAACTGAGGAGAAGTGGGGTTATTCAATAACAGACCTCTTCGTGTATGGGCTAAGAATAATCAAAATTTGACACATTCTGAAACTTCACAGATTGATATGAAATGGCGGCGGACCTGTGGTATGACCACCAAGGTCACGAAAGACTAAAATTTAATACTCATTTCTTACGGATTTTATTTTCCAAGAGTGTTCACATCATTAATATCCAAATTCAATATGTAATTTCAAAAGATTTGAGAGATCGGTTTTGCCTACTTTCAATCACTTTTTCACGCACATCTAATGGAAACTGGGTAATTCAAATGAAAATTATCACTGATGGACTAAAAAAAGACCGCATTTCGAAAAATTTAATTGAAGCATGAATTCGTCCGGTTCCTAGTGTGCCATGCAAAGTGAAAATTGAATTCTTTAGAATTCCTTATGTACAGGGTAATTGTTCATATTTTACTCGATAGCTATCTTGGTTAATATTGGTCGTAAAAAAACGTTTAAATGGGCAAATTTGAAGTATTTTTTAGGGGCATTCAAAATTCAGTACTAAGGAATTTATCGAAAACCTGAAAATTTGTTGTGAACTATTGTTTTTCAAATGGTACACCCTGTGTTTAATTTTTTTTATCTGTAGAGCTCTTTCTTCTGATTTCGAATATATATACTTTAGTGAGGTTAATTTCGTCAGGGTTTGAAAAATAGAGGTTTTTTCGTCTTAATCTAAAGCAGAATAGAGGAAGAAATAATTGGAAAGGAAAACTCTTAAAAAATAAATTTAAAGATTATTTGAACACTTCATTCAATTTTAGTCAATATATAAATGAAATAAATATCAGTTTTTTATCTACGGTTCCTTTGATATATCGTTATTCTGTGGTATTCCACAGCTGCCTTAGATTCAGAAGAAACTATCTATATTTTTCAAAAACTGCCGAAACTAACCTCTATAAAGTATATATATTTTAAATGGGAAGAAAGAATTCTACCGATTAGAAAAATAAAATACAGGGTGTACCATTTGAAAAACAATAGTTCACAAATTTTCAGGTTTTCGATGCCTTTATGAATTTCTTAGAACTGAATTCTGAATGCCCATGAAAAATACTTCATATTTGCCCATGCAAACGTCTTTGTACGAAAAATATTAACTGAGATAGCTATTGCGTAAAATATAAACAATCACCCTGTAGTTTCCCATGGCAATAACGTGTGAGAAATGCAATAAATATAGATATTGGGGCTCGGAAGAAAAACCAAAATATTCTGAGTACTGCCCTGAAATTATGGATAATTCATGAAATATGTGAAAGAGCTTTCTGAAGTGAACAAACCCAGAAAATTTTATTGAATTGGACGTTGCATTCCAGAGTTATAGCTGCGTATTTCCAAAACTAATGGTCTTAGGATACAAAAAAAAACAATTTTTCTGAAAGGTCTAGATTTCCTGCATTCACCATTAGGGTACGATCAACGACTCGTAAAACACCTTGTATAACAGTTTTTTTGTTTATCATCTTATAAGCTTTGCAACTCAATAGGTATCTGTATGACGCTCGATTAAATACAAATTATTTTGATGGTCGAAACTTACCAAATGTCTATGATCGGGATCGTGAATATACGATATGAATATATGGCCCATATTGTGATAATCACCATAGAACGTCCTATTTGGAGACAGAATTGAAGACTCCATCATGTTTCCAAGGATGTCAATACCTTCGTTCTCAGTCAAAACCACTCTCTGACCTCTTTCCTAGAAGGAGTGATGGTTATGATAAAAGGTTAGAAATTATTATTTTTTCGAACCTACATTTTCAACGTATCCTTGATGAATGGCAGCATAAATCCTGTCCCTCCATCGTTCCATGTCGTCAATGTCCTGCTGAATCTGGTCTACAGCTCTGTTCAAATTGCTCGGAGTTTGATTTTCTACACGAGCTGGGTAGCTTCTACTCGCCACCAGGCTGTCCAGTTTCGGGAAATAGGCTTCTTTTATCGGTTCCCTCAAGCTCATGAGACGTTCTACCCTCCTCATATTATTACACAGACGTTCAATGTTGTACCTTGAATGGATTCATTACATAAATCGGAAAACCAACAGTGCTGTCTTTGAAAATTACCTTGCTATAACCTGTTGGTGCATGTAATAGAAGAGTTCGCCTCTTCTGTTCTTGTTGACGACTTCCATAGCTCCCTCAAAAGGGTACACGAGATGCCAGTGCCAATGGTGGAGATTAATCCCAAGATCTTCCCTGAAATAAGCCACACGATGTTCTTCCTCAAGATCAGAAGCAGTGTAATCCCTCGGTATTTCGATAGGTGTCTGAAATGGGCAGAAATTCAAAATTGAACATTAGGAGATTGTGATCTCACCCTTGATCCATCTGGGACTATTGTAGCTTCTTCTCGAGCTCTGCTGAAGACTGAACTGTCGACAAACTTATCTGGAAATGACTTAACGATGGATGGAACGTCCAAATCTCTGGTATCTGATCGATGCAGAAGACAAACAGACAGACAGTAGTTGAACATATATGGGTTAACATTGTCCCTTGCGTAAACACAAACAGAAAGGAGGTCATCTATGTTCCTCACGCCTGCGAATTAGATTTTCGTCAAGGTTTCAAAAAGGTGTAGACGAGATTTTTTACCAATGAGGATGTTGATCAATTTTGCCGCCAATTTGCGATGCCTTGGAATGAAGAGAGAAAAGTTCTCGTGTCTCCGAAGTTCTGTGATTTCGCCCAAATTCGGCAAAGAAATGTCTTTGACTTCGATTTCTTCTCCAGCGCCATCACTGAATCGATTACCCAATGTTACACCAAGCGGCTTGTATCTATCGGACTTGAAAAAAAAAATTAAATGTAATCTTAGAAGACCTTCCGAATATTCTGATTGAGAAATCGGTATTATAAAGAAGTTTGAGTCTAGAAATTTATATGTTGGTGTTTTCGATGTTGTGAAAAAGTGATACGAGAGATTTATTTGAACATATTTACCAGGAATTTATTAGGCACTTTGAAGACTGCTCTGTTATCTCCTTTCGCCACGAAGCATGGTTCTTGAGGACGGTCGTACAGTAAAAGAAGATGGTTCTTCGTATTGGAAGACATGAGGATCAAATGTTCCAAGAACTGAAGGCACTTGAATAAATCGAGTTTACACATCGTATTTTCATATTTTTTTCATGAAATTTACTCACCTAAATTTTTTGAGTGACTTCTTCACTGTTACACAGTGCGGAGCAGACTGAAATGCTCTCTGGTGTTTTTCTTTTAAATGGAATTCTCTCTTCCCGAAAAATCTTGGGTGAAAACATATTTTGGGGACCATATCTCTGCGGTTTTCAGATAGCAGAATTTGGAAGATCCGTTCATAATATTTTTGTGGTGGATAATGAGTAACAATTTTGGCTAGATGTTGATAAAACCAGATTTGATAACGTTGAATTCTGGACTCGTATCATGTTTCTCTTGGATACCCACCTTGAAACCCCTGAAAAAACTTGAAGTATAGGATTTTTTTCGAGTTTTTTTGGGAAATCAGATATGTCATGAGAGTTTAGCTTCAGAACATTGAAACTACCTTATTTCAGAAATACTAATATCAGAGTTTTCATGTTTTTCGAAGATGGGCATGAAATCAAATCAGTTTCATATTACATTGATGGATTAACTAATGAACAAGTAAATATTTCTCTTGTCAGGTTGTCTGTAGGATAGGGAGATAGTGTCTAACCTCAGATTTATAAAAACCGTAAGACTATTCTTCACAAAAAAATCTAATCTCAGACGTTGATTGGGCGATCTTAATTCATAGTTTTTTAAATATTTATTAAGGAAAGATATAATCTTGAAATATGTAGACGGAAATGATAGAGATCACATTGAGAAGGAACACTCCATAAATATCAGGTATACAAAATATATTCTACATACTATATCAAGAAGACCATATCATGAAACAATGTTAATAATATTATATCTGCAGCTTATGCTTTAGCAGTTCAATAATTTTGTGTGAAAAGTGAAAAATAGCCATTTCTGAAATTAATGAAGAAAAAATTAAGGTATTGAAAAAAAAATCATTGCGGGTCTGCTCAATTTAACCCTCTGATCCATTGATCAAAACTGAATAAATTAAGCTCATACTAAATAACTGATAGCGAGTAATGAAACAACCAGAAAAGTAAAATTAAAGGTGGAAAGAGAAAACATACATCATTCAGATAAAACAACGTCCTTTTGATCATTAAGTTTATATTTATTATCAAATGATTCATCTTCAATACTGAAAATTTCATCTAAGGAGGATAACAAGACTTTAAAGTAAGAGAGAAAACACTTCCATTATATCTAATATTCGAATATCCGCTAGATGTTATACAAGTGTTCCTAGATTGTAGATACAAACGATACAGATTCCTTCGTTAATTTTAAACATGGAATTGCAAATGTTTCGTTTTCGAAATGCAGGGAATTAAAGTTTGAATTTTGTTGAAGTTTTATTTCATCCACACTTCACGAGATATTCAACTGAAATTTGGCTTACATAATACAAAAAAAAGTTTGCACCATGTGAAATGCTAATTTCGATAGCAAATCTACAGGGTAATGTATTTCCTAGAACACTGTCTTCCGTTTTCCTTCAGAACTTTTTTGTTGGTGAGCTTTGAAATAGTATAAGAAAAGCTTTTTTGTTATATTGAACTTTATGGTCTCTTGTAGTTTTCTCGTATTCTGTGACATTCTGAACAATTCTCTCGAAATTCTCAGAAATATCCAAATTGTCATAAAAATTCAGTTGGTAAGCTGTGGTGAAAAAATTCATGGGTAGTATTGAAACATAAAATTAAACTATTGAGTTTTGAATGGAACAGGTGATTGATTTTAATATCAAAACATGCAGAAAATGGAAATTCAAGAGCTGCTATGCTTTTTTACATGGAGCGCTATGTCAATAGAGTGAGGCCAGGTCATCGGATGTTTTTTCTTTTTCAAAGGCTTCTTTCAGACACATTTTTGCTATTCTGCCTGAAATACTGGCAAAATTGTGATGATATTGTATGCGAATATGTTTTGGAAGCTGATACGTCCAAAAAATTAGTTTTTATGTCTGACTCTCATAGAGGGAGCTAGTTTCCCGGTTCGTATCAAGTTGTATTCAATATAACTTTTTTAATATCAGATTCATTGAGCTGAACATCATTCAATTTTACACCGAAAAAGTACTCTTGATGATATTCGTAAATGTGTCGTAATTGGTTGAGTAACCATTTTCCGAATCGATGGATTGGTAGAGGTGCAGAGGCGACGATTCCTCGACCTCCTCGGTCATGCGATTTTAATCCCTCTGATTACAGTTTGGTTGTATCTTAAAGAAAAAGTTTATGCCACAGAGGTTAATTCATCTCAAGAATGGAAAGACAGTATTTCGAAGATTAATATATTTTTTAGACAAAAGGATAGACATTTTTAACACTTACTTTAATTCATTCTTATTCACTTTATGTTATAAGTATTTTTTCAAATTCTCATCTTGTGCTTTTTTGTTTAATTTATATATTAATCATCAATTCTCACCATCAGCATCAGCTTTTACTGTAAATTTTCAAATCAACATGGAAACGGTATTCACCAAGAGTACCTTTTTGGTGTAAAATTTAATGATATTTGAGTGCACTTGGAATTTTGCTTAATAAATCTAAAATTAAAAAAGTTAAGTTCAATACTACTTGGGAGTCAGACATAAAAAATTCATTGGATGTATGAGCTTCCAAAACATATTCGTATAAAGTTTTATAACAATATTGCCAGTGAAAAATGTGAATATTTTTTTTTCTTTAAAGCCCATTATCTTGAATACGGATGGCGCTAAGACAACCTCAATTATTTTTCCATGTTCTATCTGTCCTAGAAACGGGATCAACGGTTTTTGAAACCGCTTCATATTGATACAGTTAAGAATATTCCGGTAGTGTTTGGAAGAGGTGTATGAAAAAAAAAACAGAAGCCTGTTCAAGAGTTGGGGCGTAAATTTTCAAATATAGGTGTATTTCAGTTCAATGTGTAGTTGTTGTTCAATGTGGTGATTTAGTTTTTTTGTTATGATTATTTATTGAGTTCTACGTTTTTCGTATTAAATCATTTTTTGTAATGATTGTACGAGTTTATCGAATCTATATGAATCAATGCTAAAGATCTGAAATATAACCATGAAAACTACAAAAAATGAAATTATTCAATACAGCTTACTAGCTGGATGTTGTATGACATTTTGAATTTTTCTGGGGATTTTGAGAGAAACGTTCAAAATTTTTTTTTCGAATTCGGTAGCTGGTATAAGAATAAAGCTTCTCATTTCATTCTTCTAAATGAACAGTGGCTCACCCAAAAATGTTTTTGAGGTACAGTGTTTCATGAAAAATATAACCCTGTATATTTTCCATCGAAATTCGCCTGTTACATGAACTGAACTATCAATTGGAATATTAATGCCAAAATTCAGTTGAATATCTTGTGGTGTTCAGATATACATACCACAAGAACACCCTGTATCTCAATGTTTATGGGAGCTCTTTCTTGAAATTACTCAAGAAATCTCCTCTTTTCGTTTGTACCTTCAATGTAGTAACACTCTGTAGTGAATGCAGAATATTGGTACCAATTTTCACCCAAGTGTGAAAAAACCGATCCATCATCCACCTATTGCCTTCGGAACCGTGACAAGAAATAAACATACATAGACCCATTTCACTCACCACAACCCGCAGTTCTTAAGCGCATTCCACGCTGTCAATGAGATTCATTCACTAGAGTTACAAGCTAGTAAATATTTTCATTCAGCAGTTCATTTTATATAGTAAAGGGGACGATAATGGAACTATATGTCAACGATTTGTCAATTCGATGTCAAACAGATTGCCTTACGGGGTTTGTAAAGGTCCGCCGGTGTGCTAGGTCCATTTACCTGTCCAAAATTATGGTCAAGGTATAATGGGGGATTTTGTGCGACAAAAGATTGTAGAACTTATTTCCGGTGGTTGTTGTTGAAAGATGTTCAGCTTCTGTCGTGAAATTGTGATTTTATCAGTCACCAATGTAATATGTATGATTTCGTATGATTTCTATCTTCAATATTAGATTTCTTTAGAAATATTGAATGATAAAATCAGGAAGATAGTGTTTTCGAATTTTACAAAATTGTTTTTTCTTTGTTCGTTAATTGTGATCATCTAATTCTTCTTGTACACTCACCATAACGCAACAACGAAACTATTTCTAATCACGAAATAATTTTTGGTGGTTCAAATGCCTACAACTATGCCTGAAACTAGATTGAGTCGAATTGTATAAAATATATACAGTACTGGTTGTTTTCCAAAGAGAAACACTTGATAAAATCCATTTCAGTTACGAATATGCAAATTCAGGGACTAGCCGAATACAAATTTGGGGGAGGGGGTAAATCCATCGAGAATTTTCCAACTGGACATTGAATTAACAGGAAACCGTCATACATATTATGGTATAATATTTGTTTCGGTAAAAAAATCAAAATGATGAATTCCAACAGATTGAGAAGTAATTAACTTTTTTCCATCAACCGAACAAACATTCAATTAAGTAGATTTTATGGAGTTTGTTTTTTTCATGAAGAGTATCTTGATGTTGCTTGAAACTTTGAGAAACACTTCGTGTTTGTTTCTCCAGTTTTGTAGCTTTTCTTTATTTCATGGAATCTGGGAGAGAACGCACAACTCATTTTCATCAGAGAAAATATTTTTTTTTTAAATCTATCCTTTTTATTCTGTGAAAGGAGTAAATATTGGGAATCAAAATAATGAGAAATTAACGTTGATTTTCCAATTACCCAATATTCAATAAGCTGAGTTCCTTCAATTCATGGAATCTTTTTTTTGTGTGAGGAATGTTAGGATTACCTTGAAATATGTTTGAAACTTTGAGACACACTTTTAGTTTCATTCTTTAATTTGGTTCAGTTTAATTCTTTGGTGTATCTCAAAATTTCGAGTGTCATAAATCAAGATATCTTTCACAAAAAAAGGAGATTGCATGAAATCATGTATATTTCTTTAAATATACATGATTGAATGTTGGGTAGATGAGAAATCAAAGTTGAAAACTTACCACTTTGATGAGATTCATAATATTGAAACTGCTTTTCCATAACATGAATCCATTTCATAGAATAAAGCAAAAAAATTTTCAGAAAAAATATTTCGTTTAATAAAAAATGAGCCTTACTTTTGCTTACAGATTCCATGAAATAGAGAAAAGCAACATAACTAGGGAATAAAAGAGAAAATGTTTGTCAAAGTGTGTGTCATAAATTAAGATATTTCTTAAAAAAAAAACAGATTCCTAATTGGGAATCTGTCAAAATTGTTTCTTCAATATGACTGATTTAGGTCGAAACCGTTTCCCTACTTAATTATTAGTTGAAGAAACAATTTTGAACAAAATTTCCTAATTTGAGTTGACGATTTCGAAATCTTTTCAGCGTTTATTGCAATTAGTGTCTTGAATTGAGGTTATATTTAGTGTTTCGAACGATTTTTGTTGAGATATTCTGTGGTCACTACCCATAATTTTCTCCCACACTTATTGTCCCCCTTGCATTTTCTGTTCATAAGGCTGTTTATAAGGCACCACATAACTCAAACTTCACTTTTAATCTTATTTGGTTCATTATTTAAATTTTTTACACTTATTGTTTATTCGCAAAACTATAACAAAATTTACCGTACCTATTGATGCTTATCTGAAATTTCAAATTTATGATACCAGATGGATTTTTATGACAGAGATAAGAGTCCATTCGACGTAACTGAAAAATTTACAACTAGGTACCTACTTCTTGAGGCCGCATCTCTTCCAGCACTTGATGGTAAAAATATTGAGTTAAATACCATACTGCTAGCTATACATATATTGTCAAGTACTGATTGCAAAATTGTTTTTTCTTATTCAGATTCCTTCGTATTTCATAATTCTTTCGGAATTATGTATTTCAACTGCTTTGAAATTTTACTTGTACTTATAATTCAAGCATAGATGCTCAAGGGGTCAAAAAACAAACTGTTCGAGCTATGTCACGTCTGCAAACATGTACCTGAAGTTCTTCCGATCCTTAGATCTACCACTCAAACCAAAATGTATCAGAAATTCAATTCTGTGAATTGTATTCGGCCAGAAGAAAATTTTTTCAAAATTCGCTCGTATAGATTATTTTCAGATGATCAATTATTCAAAAATTGTGCAAGAAAACTTTTATTGACATCAAGAGAGTCTTCTTCTGGGCTTGTTTTCCGTCGACTTTATTTCCAAAATGGCCAACTATTGATTAAAAGCATGTTATGTTATGATCATAATGACAAGAATAAAAAAAGATTTATCACAACAACGTCTGGCAGCAGCTGTCAGCAGTTTTTTCAAGTTAACCCACGGCAAAACTCGACAGTTATTGTCAAATTAATACCTATACTACATAATGCATGCAGAATTTACTCATGAAATAGTCGGGGTCAAATACTATTCGAGCATCTAATTTTTCCTTTGAAAAAAAAAACGATAAAATACAATGCAAAGTAATATTTCTTGTAAAAAAGCATTCTTGCACGTTTGAAAATCCTCGTCTTCGACTCGGATTTTTCGACTCAATTCGGAAAAATTAGATGCCCTTATGATATTACTCACGATAATATCATTCACGAGATATTTTGGAAAATTATATTTCTTCATGGATTTTCATCAGCCTGTTTATTTTCAACCAAGCAGAATGTGAAAAAATAGTAGGGACAAAAAGTATTTTTTTTAACCATGGGAACCTTCAGTCGAAATATATGGACAAGTAAAAAATTCACCTTGTAGGTATGGATAATTTTATCAATTTTCATTCATTCAGAGATTTAATTAGTTTTGTGTCTTTGGCATATTTGTAATCAACTCATCTTCTTCGACAAAGATATTCTCTTATAAGAAGGAGAAATTATCTGAAAACCGAACTCTGAAGAGCTTTAAAGTAAAGTTCAAATTGACGTCCCCATTGTTGATACATTCAATATTCAATATATTTTTTGCGCCCTGTAACTCGAGAACGAAAAAAGATATTTGTGATCTGATTTCTGATACCCGATCATATCGAAAAACCAGATCGAAGATTTTTTACTTAAATCTCATAGTTCCCTATATGCTCTCAGAGAGCTTCGAATTTGGGACACCCGGTACGTATCACAGTGAAAACACAAAATACAGAAATTGCAACGGTTGATCAAATTAAATTTTTGGGAATAATAATAGACCCAAACTTGAATTGAAAAGCGCAAATAGAACAATTGGCAACAGATATTTTGAAATATTGTTATGCCTTACGAGTTATAAGAGAAAACATAGGGGTGGATAGGGCTCTGTCAGCATTCCATGCCTACGTTCAATCAAAAATAAGATACGGAGATATTTTTTGGGCCAGAAGCCGCGAGGCTGACAGGTTGTTCAAACTACAGAGAGAAGCTTGAGGGTTATTTTCAGGATGAAGCCAATTGATAGTTGTAAAAATCCTTTTATTGACCAGAAGATTCTGACATTATATGGTCAATATATATATATATGAGTGCATTATTTATGTTACAAAAAATTATACAGAGTTTGAAAATTATGAACTGAAACACAACTATGAAACAAGAAATAAGAAGAATTTGATTCAAGATAGAACCAACTTATCATATATACAAAAAAATGTGACATATAGTATCTTGGCAATATGCAATAAATTACCAAACAGTTTCAAATTAGAAATTAATTGTAAAAATAACAATAAGTCCAAAATTGTTACGAAGAATGATTTTGGGGAGCTATAGAGTGAATATTTCAGTTTTGTTGATTATTGGTTGTGTATTATTAGTTTAAGTATCATGAAAATTTGTGACACGATCTGAACCTTCTGGTATATGTAAGAGATCAACTAAAATATATCTACTATCTATCTATTTGAAGAAGCAGATAAAGATGTTGTATTTTTTTATCCTACCAAAGAATATTCAACTTTCAGAATCAAATGAAAGAAATGTTACTAATTTTCTCAGCCTTATTCGAAGTAACAATGTAAATAATCATCTAGAAACCACTACACTTATTTCGCTGTCAACAACAACATCGTGAGATAAAAAAAAGGAATTTTTTTTTAATAATCAATTTTCAAATTTCCAATACCGAGTTTAACCAATTCGGTCCCAACATCTTCAATGGGATTAGAAGTCCCATTCAAAGGAACAACCCATTATTAAATTCTTCTCTCCTGCTTGCAATAGCCGTGATCAAATTACCCTTATACACCCCCATCTGCACTCCACACTGAGCAACAACAAAACGCCCAGGTCAAATTACAAGAGCGGCGATAACTTCTATAATTGTTCCCATACAAAACCATTGCTCTTTTCATACAACAGCCGTGACATTGTTGTTACTCCAGAATTGATTGTTCCAATTTACTCTGTATTAGGTCACACTTGAGCGGAATTAAAACTGTCGTGAGCTATGTCGATCAAACAGAAGGAGTGACAATGGTAAGTTGAGTCAGAGATCGTATGGCTTTTTGTCGGGACGATATTGAAAAGGAGGTGCTTTTCATTAGAGGCCTAAAGGGATGATATCAAATGCTCCTCGCGACCCTTAAGTGATTGGAAGAAGTAACAAGCCGCTGGATGAGCATATACAGGGTGTCCCACGAGGAACTCCTACAATATACATATAGGGTCTACCATCAACATCACGAAATGGCTACTTGAAATTGTCCCTTATTTTTACAACATGATGTATTCATTATGACCGAAATTTCAGTCGACTATACTTCTGGTACTGTGTTAGAATAAACCTTCTATACGAGTATTATACGTTATTTCCTCTAATTCATTGAATTTTTATTGAAATTAATGGAATATTTTCATAAATACCGTTTATTGATTTTAAAATTGAGAAATATATTGTTTCTCTTATATTTGGCAGATAGTAAATAAATCCGTAGCGGAAGACCAACATCAAAGATTATAAAGTATAAAGATGGGAAACGAAGCGACTACAAAATGATGTGAGCGACATCTGTAGTTTCAAAAGTAAACGGGTTTTGTTCGAAATATTCAATTAGGGTCCATTTGGCAAGATTATATAGAGATTATTAGTAGGCTGATGTCAATTTTGAAAGGAATACTCGAATAAATATTTTTGCTGAATGAATGTATTTTCTCGTATACGCGTGTTTTCCACTGAAATAACTCGAGAGTAGCATCTAGCTCACTCTATAATCTTTGCTTGTGTGTTTTTCTGGTATAAATTTTGTGTTAAAAATGGCCGACATTTAAAATGCATGGTGATTAGGTAATTGCAGAAATAATAGAAAGAATAATCCTGAATGTGCATTCTTTTCATTACCAAAGAGACTGGAAATGTAAGTTTTGAAACTCGTATCATGTAACTGTCTTGTGTATTGCTCTTTATTTTCAGTGCTGTCAAATGGATAGAGGTTTCGGGGCAAAAATATATTGTTCTGGATGACGTATAAAAAACTCTGTCTGGGCTGACATACAGGTCTTGTTGTACACCTCTGATATTTTTCTTTCATTTTCGTTCAAACATTCTGTAATTAATATACAGTGAACTCTCCTAAATTCGAACTCCTAAGGACCAAAAGAACTGTTCGACTTATCTATTGTTCGGCTCACCAAACATTCGAGTTATTGAAGTGAGACTTTACTTCATTGAGAGAAACTCGGGTTAACACGAAATCATCATCAATGAGAAACGAGATACTGAGATCTAAAAATCGTATGATATTCATCACGTGTGGTGATTTGTTTGCAAACCGAATCTTCTTCGGTCTCATTCATTAGATCAACTCATAGCCACTCATAGAGGCAAGGTTGTTAGAAGAACGACTTATAGAGGTGGAGGTTTTCTTGACGACCCTTCCAGCAGTTCGATTTATCGAGAGTTCACTGTATGAATAAGTTCTTGAAATTTCTATAATGATTCTTTAATATTTGAACAAATTTTTGAAATGTTCTCAATTTCATAATTATTGTATTGTGGTTGATTTAACACAATCATTTCAAATAAAAATATAAAGAATCCAGAAGAGTATTTCATTTGATTCAAAACAATGTGTAGATGGAAAATATCATCATCAAAAAGCGGAGCCCTGTTTTTGTTTTGTCGATCAGGATGTGCTAGAAGTGCTAGAAGTGGTTCGCCACTAAGACATCTCAAACAAAAAATCATTTTTTAATTCTTCATTCAAATTTTATCCACAAATCCTCCCATACTATTTCCTTGTATTGGACGCAGTTTTTCTGAGAAATAATAAACTTATCAATGCGTATTTTTCATTTTTCTTAATACAGTATCAAGAACTTTCTAATACAATAATATGGAACCAGAACAATAAAAATATTAAATAGGTAAATAGGCCCGAAGCTGTATTAAATGTTCATCAACCGGCTATGAAAGAATTAATCTAGCATCACAAACATCTATGCATTTTCATCGAAAATTATTTCGATTATCAGGACAAATGACCATCAAAAATTCAAGTGTACTATTTCAATTGAAAATTGAAAGAAGAGATTACTGAATCCTGGCCATAACAGTAGGGCAGAGCTACATACGTGTTACGTGTATCACGTGTAGGCTATACAACAGGCGAAAGAATTTCATTGAAACCTAATTTCCAACAATTAAAACAGATTGAAGTTATTGCATTCGATTTAATATCAATGTGGAATTGAAATACTCAGATATGTTCAAATAAATGATCAATTTGATTGAAACAGACTTATCGGAATATAAAATTTTTGTTTATATGTCGTCAAAATTTCAGTTATTCACAACAACCTTCGGTAGCTCAGTTGGTAGAGCGGTGGACTGTAGAGGAAAAGTAAAGCTGTCATCCATAGGTCGCTGGTTCAAATCCGGCCCGAAGGAAACTTTTTTATTTTTTTCATTTCAAATCTCATTATGAGGAACCGGGAGTCTGATTGTTTTATTTTCCATCTGTAATTTGAATTCTTACGCCAACGCGACTGCAGAACCTTGCAAGGACGCAGAAGTTGAACGACCTGAAAAATTATTAACCTGTGTTGAAAAAAAAAAGGTCCAGAAGATGGTGTCCAGTGAAATGAGTTAGTCAGATAAATACGATTCGGAGAGACGTGCAGATGAAGTTACACCTTACCATCATGCTGTAGTCTCTTTGCTCCTGTCCTTTTTCATCCAAGAGTTTAGAAGAAGCTGGTGGAATCTGCCCATTGATAAATGGTGATTATATGTGAAGTTACTTTTGAAGCTCCATCTTGGAGGGGCAATGCACCCAAAAGGTATGTGTAGTCTGACGGCCCTAGGAGTCAGATCTCAATTCAAGATGAAAAGAGATAAAAATGGGACGCTATATACAGGGTGTTTCAAACAAAGATGATCCGGTGTCTAGGATAGTTAGAAAACTGAACAATAATTGGGATTTGTTTAGTGAAAAAAATTCGTAACGCCATCCGTATTCAAGGTAAAGGGCGTTAAAGAAAAGAATATTATACAAATTTTTTACGATTTTGATGAAACTAGTGGCAACATTGTGAAGAAATTTTATAAGAATATGTTTTGGAGGCTGATACATTCATCAATGAATTTGTTCCTGTGTCTGACTTACAGAGGGCGCTAGTAACACGGTTCGTACCAAGTAGTATTGAACATAACATTCTGGATATTAGATTTATTAGGAGAAATTTCGAGCGAACTCAAACATCATTCAGTTTCACACTGAAAAAGTACTCTTGATAATACTATGTGCCGTTTGTTTTTGCTTGATAAATTCAATATTAACAAAGTTATGTTCAATACTACTTCTAGTCCAGTCAACGAGGGCAAAAATAGTGCCTTACCTGCGAATTTTATTAAGATGCTTCGATTTTGATGAAATTTTGGGAATAAGCTTTACTTGTCTCCTACTCCAAAGTCTTCCTCATGCTGATATATGCTTATTATTTTTAAGGGCTGAAAACAACCCCTATGACCAAAATTAGAAAAAAACTTTTTCTAACATAAATAAAAGTATAAAAGTAATTTTTGGGCTTCAGTAGCGTTTAATCAAGTTCAATGAAGGTCTTCATATTCTTCAAGACCCTATAAACCACCCCCTTCCAGTATAAAATGTGTGAAAATGGGGCTTTATTATTATTATCAATTAATTTTATAACAGTATTTTGGATCAAAGTTGGTTTTCATTTTTCAACCCCTAAAAGTTCGAAATAACAAAATAAAAATAACATTCAAACATTTCATTTAATCATCACTTTATTCACGTGAATTCAATATTTTTTGTGTCAAAAATTTAATCCAATTCCGAGTCGCTGTCGCCACTGTCAATTAATTCTTCATCTTTGCTCAAGATTGGCCCATTGGCCCATTGGCAGTTAACACCTACACATTCCCCACATGTAACGTTACAAAAAAAACTCAGGTTTCTGCAGGTGCATGACGCATTGCATTATTTTTTGCAATTACAAAAAATCATTTTCAACAATTCTTGTGGTGCAGGTATCTTTTGCATTTTTGTGGGCTGAAAATATCCATTGGTACTATTCCAATCCCAATCAACTGAATTGAGAGCTTTATTACCTAGCCAAATTTCAATTTGGTAATAATCTCTCTTAATGTATTCGTCCAAAGCATCTGATGTGGGTACGAGAGATGCAAACTTTTGCAAATAAGATTTATTCTCAATGTTTTTTGGTTCGTATCTTTAGGTGTGTTCGTCATAAAATTATTGCACAGTATTTAACCAAAATTTGTTGTTTTTTCACAACAACTCCCTTCATTTTTGAGATACCGTATCCATTCGAAAACCATTTCGAAGAAAATTTAAACGACTATGAACCATATTGTTCACATCAATTCAAAATCTCTACTTTTCGAACGGTTAGGGGTTGAAAGGCACAAGAAAGATGATTTTTGCGCTATCAACCTAAGATAAGGTAGTGATATCTTTGTCAATTTTCATGGTACAGAAAAAAAAACAAAAACAGCATATTTTTTTAAAAAACCATAGATTTTCGTACTTATTAATTTTTTTATATCTCTTTTCATTTTCGACTTACACGGAGAAAAGGGCAGATTTTTAAGAAAATTGGAAAGGGCTCTTTCTGCTTTGATCTTATTTTTTTACAAACTATGCATTTTGAACCAGTTAAATATCTTGAGCATCCAACATTAATAAAATAAAAAGTTTCGTCTATGGAATTCGATCCATTCCAATTCTAGGAAATTTAGGATTACTTTTACTGCCTATTTTTTCGTGAAAAATATGTGTCGTCAATTTTTTTTTATTGTTTTTCGCTGAGATTAATATGCAATCGTCTTTCTGCATATTCTTGTAACTTCAATAGTTTTTCCGTAATTTCAAGTTGAATTTATTGATTCAAGCATTTACGAAAAATATGTTGCCTTTTACTCACGACATCTTGCCTTTTGTTACACCTAGAATAATTCTAAGAAACATAATCTCTTCGTTTTTCTATAAGCCACAAATATCTCTCCACACTTTATTTCGTTTAAAGCATAGTTTTCGTGATATTCGTAAATAACCTTCCCAAAAAGTGTAATTTTTCAATAAAAATGTCATGTTTTCAATCACGAATAACTAAAGAAGTATTGAGTTCGAAGAAACCTTATAGAACATTTTCTGCTAAGAATTAGGTCTTTCATCGACTCCTGGTGTTATTTTGATAAAAAATGGCCACCCCCCGAGAAGAGGTGGGAACCACTCCTAAGATACAGTACTAAGATAGGTACTTTGGCATAGGGTGGACTTTATTTCTTGAGCTATTTTCTACCTACTGTACAAATTTCAAGTAAATTGGTGCATCTTGAAAGTATTCGTAACAAATATCCCAATTGACTGGACTATTCATGAGTTTATTATTTTTTGTGTTGAAAGGTAGTCAAACAGAAAACATTATATGATATTCGTGTTGAGAGATGTTACTTTGCTTATGTTGGTTTTTCATTCACAAAATGAAACATTATTACCTATTATATCAACACTCACATATCAATAAAAACTAGTAGGGACAAGTTTTATTACGAACGAAATGATTTACGCTGATTTATGCCTTCGAATTTGAGCCGGTCAGATTTTTCAGAGAAATGAACAGTTCTTCCCTCATATAAAGAAAATAAAGGAAAATCAGAGGATTGTCTGAAAATCAGCATACCTGAAAACTAGTGTATAATAAGAGGGGCAAAAAAAACTTCTTCAATATTGCTTCTTTTATTCAGTTCTTATCGTGACTTACACAAAAATTAACTAGTTACATAAACAATCAAAAATATCTCACAAGAAGTAAAAAATCGCAATAGCTTAAAATTACATCTAAATCATGAGCAATTATCGAACATTTAACAGTAACGCGTTCAAGTCATTCAAAGGCAAGAGAAAATCAGATTTCTATGACATTTTCCGAGCAACCTCTTCATCAGATGAAGATCGATACATCGGAGTTTTTTTAATAGCTTCAGTCCATATCGAGGAACTTAAATAAGGCAGTACTTGGAAAACAGCACCTGAATCACAACATTAATCTACAAAACTTTGCTTACGGACATGGAGGTAACTCAATTTTGAGTATGAGTGAATTTATATGATTATTCCTTAGTATAATAGGTTTTCTAGTATTTACTAGAAAAATAAATTTCTTTTTTTCTGACATCGGAATATTCCACATATTAAAGGAAGTGAAATACTAGACTACATCAAATAAAGAATGATATCCTGTGAAAATACATTATACAAAACAAATTTTGTTGAGAACGAAATTTTAACATTTACAAATGGCACGCTTAATTCGAATTCAGAAACTCAGCACCATCCACATCTAGAAGCACTTCAATTCTATGGCATCAATTCAAACGATCACAAGGAGAGAAATTTCATCAGCGCGTCATAAATCAAGCGAGGGTTTATAGTACCATCCGCCGTGTAACGTACGCCCCTGAGCGAGCCGTCGTCGTGGCTCACCACCCCGTATTCCCCGACTATGAACCCGTCCGAGGTCCTTTCTTCCACGCGATACTTCCGATAATTCCTGCCTTCGACTACGTAGCCCACTTTTTGGTTATCGTCCTTTTTGTTCTTCGAGTCCTCCGTTTGTTTGGGCTGCACCCCGTGTACCCTCCCGTTCGTTACGACACTGACCGACTCGTCGACTTCGTAGTTTTGCTCCGGTTGGGCCGCATAGGGTCTTTGCGTTGGCCTTGGAATATAAGGTTTCTCTGGAGATTCCCAGTTTCTTTCACTGAATCTAGGAGTTGTTGAGACCATCTGGCTTCTATTCCAAGGTTTCCTAGAACTTTCTGTTGCCGGATAAGATTGAGCTGGACTGGAACTACTCTCATTGAGCTTGTCTTTCTCGGAATGTCGAAAATTGTTGAGATAATCCGAACTCTTCGAACCATCGTAATGTCTTTCTTGGCGCTCGTGAGGTTTTGGTTTGTCGCTACCCCACTTGGTCCTCAGACTCGAAACACCCTGTGCAACACTACTGTAAGACACCGATCGTGCCTGGTTTGCATCCCCTGTATCATGGAAGATGATGGTCTGTTGGTAAGGGTGCACCTTAGTTTGGCTTTGACCTTGCTTGAGCAGATCTTCAGGTGGGTTGAAATCTGGAAGTCTTGCTGGAACTTCCACAAAAGACGTTTGTGAAGACTCTGAATCTGTTGTTATAGGTTCTTTCTCTTCTATATTAAATTCGCTTTTATTCGCTTCCGCTATTAGGCTAGGATGGTCTTCTGAAGCAATCGAGATCTGATCTACGACATCTGCTACGTTATTTTCATCTACATCACTGGAACTAAGATCCGCTATATCTTCAGGTGTTGTGTTGTTCATTTCCTGGAATTGCCGTTCGGGCGCATCCACCATAGGTTTGAACGTTGATTCCCAATTTCGTGTAGAAATGGTGGAATCGCTTATGTCATTTTTCTCTTGCTCGTAGCTACCTTGTCGCGCATTCTTGTTGATTAAAGTTTTTCCCACGGAGGAAGATACCCTCACTGCTACCACGATACCATCACTATCACTGTTTTCACTGGTTAACCTGTTGTTCCTCTGGATTTGGAAGAGATTACCGACGGTTGGTGTGTGTTTCCTAATCGTGTTTGTGTATTGATGTAAGTGGTAGGTGCTCCGAGGTATTCTGCTCTCTGTGCTCGTTCTGAATGGGGCGCTTGTAACTTCTTCAGACCGTGGGGGGCTCGGTGGGTCCATGATGAGAGAAAGGAAGTCGGAACCTTGAAGAGGGCCATCATCGACACTGCGCTCCCACCTCATGATAGGCAAGGCTTCACTTGTCAATTTTCCCTCGAAAAAAATCTGCAAAAAAAATTTGAATCAACATAAATATAATATTACATTTTTTCAATATCTTTGGGAGGAATAAATTTTCGAATATTTTCAGATAATGAAATATTTTTCAACACTTCTCAATGTACAGGGTACAGGGTGAGTCTTTGACTTGTACTTAGTTTTCAACGGTAGATTCTTGGGGTTGAAAAAGATATCCCCACTTATCATTTAGACTATTGCTATTTTTGTCCGATAAAAAGTGAAGGTTATTCCAAAAAGGGGAGGCAGAAGAGAAGATAGACGATCCAAATTTGAGATGAGACCTGAGATGTAAAGTGCTGCTCTCACTTTTAGGCCTCCTGTAGACCCCAAAAATTCCTTCTGCGTCCTCCTCACATTGAACTTATTCTGATGAAAACATTGTAGATTCTCTATGAATAAAGATAGTGATGGAGCAAATATTTAAACGAAGTATTTCCCAAGTTAAGGGATGGCAAACTCAAGGAAGTCATTTTTATCGGGTCTCAAATCAGAAGATCGCTATTCACGATAACTTTACGGAGAAGGTGATTACAGATGGTTTTTGAAGAGGAAAGATATGACCCCTAATATACTCTCCATCAATAAATTCAGGACAGGCAAAATTTTTGTCAAATTCAACACCCTGTATCTTTTTTCGTGGTGCTGCAATTTTGTTGAAATTTTCACCAGGTATAGTATTGGGTCTTGTTATATTAACCTGAAATTTACTTTGCAAAAATAGCTGTAGTTCATCCCTTCTACAAGGAGAAACAAAACCTTGCTTTATACCCTCCATTTCTAAACACCCTGTGGTGAATTTGAGACGAAAAATTTGATATCATTGAGTTTAAATTTGAAGTGTGATCCTTTCTTAACGAAATGTTTCTTGATTTACGTCAGTATCTGCTTTTAAAAAAAAGATACACATTTTCAAAGAAAGTGTTGCATTTTTCCAATTTTTATGACAATTTGAAACATTACAATACCTTATCGACTAGCAAACATACACAAACGTCTGAAAATTAATAGCGTGTATTTTCACCTCGCTTTCTCATCACTTCTACCATACGATGTGGCATACTTTCAATGCATTTCCGAATTGCTTCTGAGCTTCAAACGCAGAACATCTAAAAAGGCATTGGAATTTAGCGAGAAACCAATATCGCACAAATATAAATTATATGGAAGAGGTGGTGATATTGAATCTTGTGGAAGGAAGACAATTATTCAAAGTTTCGAAATTACTACTATCATTATCCACAGAAACACGAAACCTGTCCGATCGCATATTTTCTTAGTCTAACTATTTCTCCACATTTTAAATGATTGAAGAGTTTATAATATTATATATTTTTTTTTTAATTGAGTATTATTATTATTATTATTAAACTGATAATTCTTTCCATAGTGTGTCGTACCTATGCTGTGGATAAATAAAAGAATGCTGTCCCTGTTTCTAAGTTAATACCTACTGAATGAAAAGTGATAAATAAAAAAAGGTGGCCTTAATTACTTACATCAAGTTCCTACCTTCTATCTCGAAAATATGGTTTGTGAAAAATTTCCTCAATTTCAGCATCGTAAAGAGTTCATTACAGTACTAAAAGTAGTACTATAATGAACTCATTACAGCATCGTTTTTAGTTATATTTTTCGTTTTGTAATTTGTCAGTACTGACCTCCGATCCTATAAATTTTCAAATTGTATCAATTCAAATTCCGTACTTTTTCAAATTTCGCAAGTCACAACAATAGCCAAGACACAATACGAAAGTCACTAATCTGAATTTTTATTTGAATTTCGAGAGTATTTCACAAAACTTGACTCAAAAGGAGAAAATATCGTCTAATACTCGTGGCAGAATACAATTCCAATTTCATTCTGCAACTTGTTTAAGAAATATACTATTATTATTGTCTTTCATTTTGCCTTTTCTGATGAAGACATGCCCCCTTATTCTTCATGAAAATTCGATATGAATTGATGAATCTGAAAGAGAAAAACAACAAGTAGTGTATCTGTTCAAGACCTTTGCTCGCCTCCTTTGGTGGGCCATAAATATCTAAGTCTTTTTTCAACGTTCCCTTTCAATTCAGTTTCATGAATTGTTAACTCCAAGTCGACATCATGTACCATTCTAAAGATGTCTGTAAAGGGTACCGCCGTTGGCCGAAGACATGGCGTATTACTTACCTACGCTGCGTGCTTACGAACAATGATCTAATTCGAAAAAAACCTTCGTTGTTAGAACGGTGGAGGATAACCGTTGCTGATATGAAAAGCGACTCAAGTAGCAGTTTTTTAAACGGTGCCACAAGGTGGTATTGCGCCATTGTTTGGTAATTCGAGACATGCTCGAAAGATTAAGCTTTGCTGGTCTTATAAACGACTCTGATATGATTTTGAATATATTACAGAAACTGCTACCCTGCTACAAGTAAGTCTTGTATATTTTACCAAATTTTCATGAACCACTAGGATAATTTTGAGAGCTGAGAAGGAATTAACCAGATATTGGAGTTAGCTAATTTGGTGTTTCGAAAATACACTGCGCAAAAAATTAACGCACATTATGGAAATCTCAAATGTATTCTACAACTGAAGTTGTTCTCAATGATAATTATTTTTATCAGAATTATGCATGCATATGTTATTCACTTTCAACGTTTTCCTTCAATACAGATGTTTGTTCCCATCAGGAATAAAAAAAGATGCTATTATCAGATTTTGAATGTATCAGCTTCATTCTAAAATCAGTTGTTCTCGATCAATTTTAGTGATCAATAGTTTTTATTTCGTTTGATTTTCTACACTCGATCGCTATGCAACGCGAAACACGCAATTTGACTCAAGAGGAATGTGCCCAAGAGGTAGTATTGCGAGAAGAAGGGTGGACATACACAAGAATTACAGAAAGGTTTGGAGTTTCCCATACAAGTGTGTCCAGAATGTTGGAGCGATTCAGGGAGACAGGTATGAATGTCCGAAGACTAGGACATGGTAGACCACGGGTAACAACTGCCATTCAAGAAGGTTACTTGAGAGGTTCTTCGTTGAGACAACTGTTTGCAACCGCTCGCCTCCTTCATAATCAGCTTGAGCAAACTCATGGGGTGCGAATTACCACTCAGAGAATATGATTTAAGGCCTCGTGTCGCGGCAAGAGACCCAGCTCTTACTCCAGCCCATCGAAGGGCGAGTTTGGATTTTGCGAGAGCATATCCATTGGGAAGAGGCCGATTGGAAAAGAGTTCTCTTCACAGGTGAGTCTAGATTAGGCCTCTACCATTGTGATCGACGGTCCCTTGTATACAGACTTCCACATGAAAGATATGCTCAGTGCAATTTCCTGAATACTACTGGTTTCGGGGGAGGATCGATTATGGTATGGGGTGGAATATCTTTGACTGCTCGCACAGACCTAGTGGTCGTTGATAATGGAGCTATGAATGCTGATAAGTGTATAAAGAACATTCTTGAAGAGCATGTAGTGCCATTTGCCCCATACATTGGTGAAAATTTCATTTTTATGGACGATAATGCCAGACCCCATCGTGAGCGCATCGTTCAGGAGTACCTTAAAGAGAACATTTTAAGATCACTCATTTTGAGTATGAACCGTCGTTGCCGAGATGTAGTTAAGGTAAGGGGTGGAAATACCAAGTATTAAATCACTTATCAGCATTTCAGTATTTTGAAAATTCTTCATTTCCTTTCTTTCACATAAGATTCGGTGAAATCCTGAATTTTTCCTCCATTCAATGTGTCTTGTTTCGTTCAAAACCTTCCCGAGAAAACATGAAAAATAAGATATAAAGTCAACTTGAGATTTTCAGAATGTGAGTTAATTTTTTTGGGCAGTGTATCTGAGTAGATAAAAACGTTGTTGAAGGCGAGATTTTCAAGGAAAGGTAAAATCCTTCATGACGAACTAATGAAATTTCTAAGATTTATTATTATACAATCGGATCATTGTGAATGAGATCACCAGAGAATCTCAGAGGAAACCTTGAGAATTATGGGGATGATAGAGCGATCAGAATGCCCATTTCAGATATCTGCAGGTGCGCGTACTCTCGGAACTTTGTATGTAACGATTAAATCCTGATTTGTAGTCCGGAATCGGTTGTTTTAGATGAGGAAATGATGTCGAGATTGACCGTGACAACACCCAGGTTGAATTGTGACATTTCGGTGCGCTTGAAATCGAACGAATTTGGAATTTTCAACTTGGGATTCGAGTTGTGGCGGCACATTTTTCAGATTATTGGTTGAATTCTGCTGGAACAGGATCCCGAGAGATCGAACATTTATTGGCGGTACTAAAAATGAAATGAAACTTGTTTGGTTTTCGTGAATACTATCTCTAACTGCAGGACTTTGACTGCCGTTTTTAATTTCTTCAATAATAGGCAAAATCTGCAGGATGGATTTAATTACAAAAAATCAACCATATAACTTGAAAGAAAAAATTTTTTGCCATTACTGAAATCTATAGAATAAAAAAAATAATCAAATGAGCAAGATAAGGTTGAACTTACGATACAGTAAAGATAATGCTTTGACTTTCTTAACTTCATATTCATTTATAGAACCGAAAATAGTGCCATCAGTCATTTATGATACAAGTGCAGAAGGATTTGATATTCTTACACGAATTCAAAATTCAATTAATGAACGAGTGTTAGATAATCTCGGGACCATACCCAGATTGAAATAGCGTTGTAAACCAATTTCGTCGAATTTTCTAATCAATATGAATAGAAGCAACAAGAAAATTTGGCAGTCTTAATGGAAATGCAACCTTATTACTGATCCTTCTATTAGAGGTTTTAAATTTAACCTTCCTAGGAGAATATGGTCTGTTCTCTATCGTATTAGAACAGGTTATGGGCGATGCGACAGGATGGTTTCTAGATGGATTCTGTTTGAGAGCCCTAGTTGTGAGGGTGGGGAAGTTGAGGTGACAATAGGAATTCTTATAAATAGTTGTCTCATTTAAAAATTTCAATGAAGTTTCGAGGCTATACATGAAGTATCAAATGCATTTCTGAAATGGGCGGTTACTTTGAATACAATTTGATTTATACTAATATTATAAATGTGAATGTCCGTGTGTTGGTTTGTCCTCCATATAGACTCAAAAACCAGATGACCGATTTTGATGAAACTTTCACTATAAGGTAGAGAATTACTTTTGGGAAGTTTTCATGTAGGATTCATTCCTAAATCACGAGAAAATGAGAAAAAATATAGATATTTCATTAAAAAGTCAGTAATTAACCCGGTTTTTTCAGGCTTTTACGGTTGAGGCTGGGTAAACTATAAGAGATAGAGAAACATGGTCAGAAACAACTTTGTAGTGCTCAAAAAGATCTATAAGAAAGTCCACGACGTCACGATAACCATTTTTAACATTTTCAGTTCAATTGAAAATAATGCTCAATTTGAAGAGGGCTCCAGACTGGCTTGGAATGAATTCGTATGAAAATGAGTGATTGTAATCTGTGGCATTTTTTCCTGGTGAAAAATGCTTTTTACAGTATAGTTTTCTAATGGATACTTCAAAAGTTACTGCAGGTTGAAAGAATGTGAATTTGAGAAAGGAATGACTGAATCTACGCGAGATAGCTTTGTCACGTGGTCACGTGCCTGTCTCTCCTTCGATGCGAGATTATGAATGTGGGGTTGCGGACTTATTAGTACCGTTTTAAATTGAAATGTTACGCGAGCGGAGTCGCGGGTTTGACCTTGTTAATTACGAATAAATAAGACTATGTTTTTTCTGTTTCATGAAGATGTTCAAGATCACGTAGATGTCCTTCAAGATTCCCTGAAATACAGGCTTTTCCTGAATTGATGCGAAAGATTTCAATGGCTAATTTTTAAGCCGAAATTAAGGGGCTTCCAAGTAACCACGATTGTTCAGTTGTGAAAAGTGTTTGAAGTCATTATACAACTGTCTAGAAATTAGAGAAAATCAGCACAAAAAAACTATTTGTCAGATGACTTTATTCTTCATTCGATAGTAGCTTACTTGATTTTTTTAATAAATGATATCCCTCGTGATATTCTCTTTGTGAGTTCATGGGAAAAGAATCCGAGAAGTATTTTATTTTTTCGTGATCAAACCAAATACTAGAAAATTATAGGAGCATTAAAAAGTTCTGGAGTTCAGCCCCTTGTGATTACATTTGAGGGTAACAAAAACTTCCCAGTTACTAGCTACAGTCATCTGTCCAATTTCATTCTTTGAAATTTTTCTGAAGTGGGTAAACTAAATAAATAATTTTCTTAATTAGTTTCAAAGGTCTGTAACTTGGAGGAAAAAGAATGATGAACACAAAGTTATATGAAACACCCTGTTTAATATTTCAGTAAAAATTATTTTTAATTGCTGATTTATTTCAATGAGGGAACTCGTGAAAAAATAGAAATCCAAATACCTGAAGCGACGTTGATCTAACTAATGATTTAGTTATGGAGGGTACCCTCCATAGATTAAGCGTTATCATACCGAATGGATATTATATCAGACGAACCCTCCTATTGAGCAGCTTTATGCCCTAAAATTTGTCACTTTCCGGATTTCAGAAACACTTATTTTTGACAGAGTTTTGTTAAGTAACCCTTTACCATTGTATTTGAACAGAAATTATCTCCCTTTCACAATATGTATGGTCCAGTCCTTTTAGGGGTTTCTCCTCGGAATTTGAGATAACGCTGTAATCTTGGGAAAGTCTTCATTTTCACCTCTCAAAACTTAATATTGTAGATGAATAAATTCTCCACAATTTTTGTTTCAGTAGTTTCTTGTTGAGTGTTCGCGTCTATAAAATTCTTCGGTTCAAAGGCCAAAAAAGCGACTTTTTCTAAAATTTATCAGTTCCTATAATATTGTCCCTATTTTTATTCATTATAAATATCTTAGAGGAATAAATTTAGGAATAAATTTTCTCTATTTCAGTATCGTAATAAGTTCATTACAGTACTAAAAGTAGTGCTGTAATGAAACTCATTACAGCATTGTTTTCAGTTATATTTTTCGTTTTATGGTTGTCAGTACTGACCTCCGATCGCATCAAGTCTCGAATCAAATCAATTCAAATTCCGTGATCTGTCAAATTTCGTATGTCACACCAACTGCCAAGATACAATACAAAAGTCACTAATCTGAATTTTCATTTGAATTTCAAGAGTATTTCACAAAAATTGACTGAAATAGAGAAAATACCGTCTAATACTCGTTGCAGAAGGCAATTCCAACACTCATGCTATCGAAAACTCGCTCCTTCGTCGTTCGTTTTCGAACTTCGCATTCGTGTTGGAATAGGAGCTCATTCTGCAACTTGTTTTAGAATATACTATACTACAACTTTTGTTCAAGAACTTTTTTGTACTACGAACTGTTTCTGAGATAGAGGAAGCAGGCAGTGTTTTGCTATGTCGAGTATCATTCGAGAAACTCAGCTCTATTAATACACGACATAGTAGAACACTGCGCGCTCATTTCCCTCTATTTCAACCTAGTCCAAAGTACAAGAAAACTTCTGAAACAAAATTTCTAGAGAATTTATTCCACTACAATATTTATGATAAATAAAACTGGCGGAAGTATGATAGGAACGGAAATATTTCAGGAAAACTTGGGAAAAGTCGATTTTTTGACCTTTGACCCTACAAAAAAACTTCTGAAACAAAAATTATTCCTCTACAGTATTTATAACAAATAAAAATGGCAAAAATCTCATTGGAACTTAGATATTTTAGAAAAACTCGAAAAAACTCGATTTATTTACCTTTGACCCGAAGAATTTTATAGACGCAGACACCCTACAGTCGGTAGGGTTTGAGATAAGTTTTGAGAGGTCGAAATTAGGGCTTTTCCAAGTTTACAGCAATTCATTTCGGATTTCGAGATTTCGACTATATGTTGACTAAAATGACTGGAGTAGTAATATCAAATGCGAAGATCGTCTGAATGGTTTATCGAACTAGAAGACAGACTGGAATCAAAATTAAACTAAGTATATCCTTCCAAGGGCGCACCCAGGATTACATTTCAGGATAGGGGGGGCTCCATCGATAAGCATCTCCGACGTATGATAGAAATTCTCATTTTTTTTTCATACAAAAACTATCTCGGGGGGTGTATCCCTCTTCATAAGACGGACGCACTGAAGTTAATACTTGGTTACAAGTTGATTTATCTCAAAAAAAACGTAGTCACAAAAGAAAACAAATACAGAACAAGGAACTTTTGTCTAAAATTCGAAGGGTTTGGTTTGAGTCTTTTAAACCAATTTGATTTCCAGTCATCGCCAGTATCATCATCGGATTTCCACATTTCAGGTGTCAGAAATCTTCCAAGACGACGTCTACTGCAGAACAATATGCACACAGCATTCTCTATGTCCCATTTAGCTTGGCATTTCTCCAAGAAGGACTTCCTTCTACATTCAATAAAGAAGCACGACTCGAACCTCATAATATCTGAATTGAACCTCTCAATTAATTCAGATTCAAAATCAATCCTTATTGTAGCATGCGACCTTGACCCGCTTTATGGCGGTATGCATACTGGAGGTAATCTTTGTACGTGCTACATATTACCCAATAATACCTCATTAGAACGTTTTAATGGGCGAAAACCGTCATAAATAATATCGAAAATAATTGGATCAATATCAATATCGAGAATCGGGTTTGAATTAGATGCAGATTGAGATGTTACGTCATTGATAGGGCACAATCATCACGCGTTAGAAGAAGGATATGATTTGTAGGGAATGTCCGCTCTCCTCAGAAGTAACGACTAAAACTACAAGGTACTAGAAAATTTATAGATAAAATGTGGCATGAATGTTTCTAATGAATTGCATTTTCATTCCCAGCTTCAGAACATCTCCTTTTTTCAATTTTTCTTGGCGGTAAATCAGAAATTATGCAGGTCTCCACTGCTATAGCTCTACAAAAATAAACTTCCTTTTCCCTAGTACCTGAAAATGGCTCTGCTACGTTTTCAATCAGGCATTCTGTATGAATGTTTCTCTATTTCAGTATCGGAATGAGTTCATAACAGTACTAAAAGTAGTGCTGTAATATATATATATATATATATATATATATATATATATATATATATATATTTTGAATAAGACAGCTAAAATAATACAATAAATGTTGAAACAAAAAGAACCTAAGCTGAGGTAAAAAAAGGAACGGGGTACCACAACATTCTTCGTATGATACTATAGTATCATACGATACTATAGAGCCAGGGGAAAAAACCTCAGCCAAAAAACCTGTCTCCCCGTTAAAAAAATAAAATAAAATTGTTGTATCTGAATATTCTATATAAAAGGACATCACGATCAGCGGGACGGCTCTTCGGAGGTAGGATTTCCAAACACAAACTCCAACCTGAAAATAAAAAAGTCAGAACAGCAAGAGAGTTCAATTTATACTTCATCAAATTGATCTGAAATTTTCAACCCATTGCAAAAATGAGTTTGATATATTGTGTATGGCTCTAATGCCATCTTGGAATTCATAAATCGAACAATTATTAATTAGGTGTTCAACTGTTTCCTCTGATTCACCACATTCACAATTAGGACTATCAACCGAATTCCACTTGAAAAGCATGCTGTTGGTACGACTATGACCAGTTCTTATTCGATTAAGAAGGGACCATATTCTCCTGAGAAGGTTAAAACCAGGAACTTTATTCGATGGATCAGATATTAGATCTTTATTAGATAAAGAACATACATCCCATTCGGATTTCCAGATTTCGTTGTAGCTGAAGTTCGAATTCAGAAAGTTATTCGACCAAATAGGTTTACGAGATTTCAGTCTTGGAATTCTATTTTCTGGAACGTAGGAAAGTATCTGAAAAGAATCCGGAAATGAATTGAATTTATTCCAAGAATTCCAAGTTGCAGATTGTCTTCGAATATGGGGAGGAACTATATTCGATAGCACTGGTAGCCATTGGATAGGTGTAGATCGGATGGTTCCAGTAATTATTCTCATTGAAAAATTGAACTGTGCATCAATTTTCTGAGCATGAACACTATTGAGTCAAACAGGGCAACAATATTCAGCGGTGGAAAAACCAGGGCAAGGGCTGCTGTGCGAAGAGTAGTCGGGTCAGCACCCCATGACGTACCAGCAAGTTTCTGTAGAATGTTATTTCTCGTTTTCAGCTTCATTCGTAAGTCATCCAAATGTGCTTTTTAATTCAAAGAGGAATCTAATTTAACACCTAAGTATTTGGGAGTAAAATTATGTTTCAAAGGAAAGTTCCCGAAAAGAACATTTAATTTTCTTAATTTTTGATGGTTATTCAAATGAAATAACGATACCTCGGTTTTATTTGGATTTGGAAACAAACGCCATTCGAAAAGATAATTTTTCAAAATTTTCAGATCAGAACTTAAATTTTCCTCAATACTTCTAAAATCAGAATGACGGAAAGCGAGTGCAATATCGTCGGCGTAAATGAATTTTTCAGATGAAGTACAAGGAATATCGCATAAATATATCTACAAATTACTGATATTCTTCAATAAAAATAATAATTATTTCATAAATTTCAAGAATTCAAATAACACTAGAAGAATGTGTCCCTATATTTTACCTTTACATAGTACAGTCACTAGGGGTAAATCTGTGGAGTGTATGGCTATAACCTTATTTAATGTCTTACCAAGGAGAATCACAAATATAATGTGTCAGAAAAAATTTAAGAAAGCATTGTATAGCTTTATTCGGGATTGTGAACCCTATAGTTTAGATGAATTTAAAGAGTTTTGTAAGAGATGAATTATGTTCTGTTTTTTTTTGTGCGATTTATTGACTTATTTCATCATTTATGCCAACTGGTGTAATTGTTTGAGACCAATAAACATTTATTATTATTATTATTATTATAAATTGAATAGAAGGGGTGCTAAAACAGATCCTTGTGGAAGTCCATTGTTCAATATTTTGAATTTACTACTATTATCATCAACAAAAAAACGAAATCTTCTATCCGACAACATATTCTCTAATAAACGAATCATCTTTCCACATTTAAGATGTGCATAAAGTTTATAGATCAAACCATCTTTCCATACCGTGTCGTAGGCATTGTTTTCAGTTATATTTTTCGTTTTGTGGTTGTCAGTACTGATCCCCGATCCTATCAGTTCTCAAATCAAATCAATTGATATTCCGTAATCTGTCAAATTTCGTAAGTCACACCAACTGCCAAGATACAATACAAAAGTCACTTATCTGAATTTTTATTTGAATTTCGAGAGTATTTCACTAAAATTGACTGAAATATAGAATATATCGTCTAATACACTCATGCTTTCGAAAACCCGCCCCTTCGTCGCTCGTTTTTGAATTTAACATTCGTGTTGGAATAGGAGCTCATTCTTCAACTTTTTTAAGAATATATTATTATGATTGGGAAAAATTCGAGTGTATCCAAATCATATAAATTTGATGGAATGTCAAGAACAACGCACTATGTGACTTGATTGGCTTCCTGATTAATTAAATGAGTTTTAGAATTCAGGTTAATGATCTAGTCATTATTTCCTTCCGATGTCCATGAGACATCATCTACAGGGTCATTATGTTATCCAGAATGTTGGGAAAATCTAAAATATTTTATTTTTTCTGTCAAGGAGTAAGTGAAGTAGATATCAACATTATTTTTCGAATGATATGCCTAATAAATGATCACATTCTTAATTTCTTATCAGATTTCATTTTGAATTTCATCGTGCCCTGAGCTTTCAAGGGACATTCGAGCACTAACACACTAACAAAACTTCGCGTTCATGATTAACACAGCTACAGGGTTTATATGAATTATTGCAACATCATAATACGCTTGGATGTTTTTCTAAACAGCAGTTGCATATGCCCACCTACTTATATTCAGTTGCAATTTTGTATACGAAGAAAATAGTATATTCTAAAACAAGTTGCCAGAATGAGCTTCTATTCCAACACGAATACGAAATTCGAAAACGAGCAACGAAAGAACGAGTTTTCGAAAGCATGAGTGTTGGATTTGCCTTCTCCAACGAGTATTAGACGATATTTTCTCTATTTCAGACCAGTTTTGTGAATTACTTCCGAAATTCAAATAAAAATTCAGATAAGTGACTTTTATATTGTATCTTGACAGTTGGTGTGACTTACGAAATTTGACAGATCCAGGAATTTGAATTGATTTGAAAATTGAGAGGATCGGAGGTCAATTCTGACAACCAAAAAACGAAAAATATAACTAAAAACAATGCTGTAATGAGTTTCATTACAGCACTACTTTTAGAACTGTAATGAACTGATTACGATACTAAAATAGAGAATAGTATATTCTAAAACAAGTTGCAGAATGAGCTCCTATTCCAACACGAATGCATTCGTGTTGGAATTGCCTTCTGCTAAGAGTATTAGACGATATTTTTTCTATTTCAGTCAAGTTTTGTGAAATACTCCAGAAATTCGAAGAAAAATTCAGATTAGTGACTTTTGTATTGTATCTTGGCAATTGGAGTGACTTACGAAATTTGATAGATCACGGAATTTCAATTGACTTGATTCGAAAATTGATTGGATTGGAGTTCCGTATTGACTACCACAAAACCAAAAATATTACTGAGTTTCATTACAGCACTACTTTCAGTACTGTAATGAACTCATTATGATACTGAAATAGAGAAAATATCTCAGGAAAAAACCTGAATAAATGGAAACCGTTAAATATTAAATCGGGGAGTACATGAATTAATATTTCATATGATGCTAATTTTGAGTCAGTTTATTGAGTGAGATTATGTTTTTGGGATGGAATATAACCTGGAGGATGTTTTCATTGTTTAAAAGCGAGTGATGAGAATCATTTTCATGTTACCTTCAAGAAAATCTTGCCGAGGTTTTTTCAGGGAAAAAAATAGTTCAACAGTTTGGGATCTCTACACTGTTACCCAAATTGGGTTAGACTGCATTGTATCTCAGCTTTAACTTATTGAAGACAGAGCCATGTGCGGTACAGTACAACGTCCAACTTTTTGATGAACCTCCGAATGAAAATTTATTAAGAGGATGAAGGCACTTTTGGAAAAAAAGGAACCATACCACTCTAACGAATTTTCCAATATTTGAAAGATATAAGAATTAGGGTAGACTAAGGTGTAATTTTTAAAGCTATTCTGTTTGATGTTCAGGTGTATTATATAACTTTTGATGTTATACCGAATTGAATAGTTTAAGGCTTTCACGACCGGATATATTGAGGCGTTTAGTATTATACCGGATTATTCATTTAGAATAGAAAAAAAAACTAACGCCATCCGTATTCAAGATACAGGGCATTGAGAAAAAAAAGAATATATACATTTTTTACGATTTTGCCGAAACTACTGGCAACATTGTTATGAAAGTTCATACGAATATGTTTTAGAAGCTCATACATCTAATGAATTTTTTTTATGTCCGACTCTCACTCGATACTGTGCACCGTTTACGGAATATTTTGATTTGAAAATTATGAATTAACTATCGATGATGGTATGAATTAATGATGAATTTATTAATGGAACAAGACATCACAAGAAAATTTTAAAAAAGGCTAAAAACATTTGAAAAAAATCAATTAGAATAGGTCGTTTTCACAAATACCTACACAAATCTATCCTTTTTTCTAATGAATCGATTAATATTCTTTTGCACAGTTCAAAAATGATGGTATTTTTGCACAGTTCAAAAATGATTCCGGCATGGCCTCCACAATGTCAAGGATATTTCGTTTTTTCACTTTCTCTGTTTCTCAAAATGAAATAGTAAGCTCAGTTTTCGTGAATATATTAGATACAGCACTTCATCCCGAGGCGACTCATCAATATACACACGCTTTTCTGCAATAAGTCGACGGTACAATGAATCCAAAGAATGTTAAACGAGAATATCTGATTTCAAAATGAATGTGTTGCGATTTGATTACATTAGGATAATCCTTACGGCAGATGACATCATATGCATCCAGATACCGGATAATGAACTATTTCATAGTACATAAAAGAAAGGTACCTTCGATTCTCAAAATTTATGCGCAAATCCAATTAACTGCCCGCAATTTTACATGGAACAATTCACATGTGTGTTAGCCAAGGAAAATAAACTGGAGCTTGTGTAAGACCCAGATATTGGGTGTGGTCATTGTAAGGAAATAATTACTGCTAGGTATGGTTCACGATAAGTCTGGCATCACGGTGGGTGAATATTCAAGGTCATATTAATAACGCGAATCAGATGAAAAAATATGATTGGACGCAATATCTATCAGTTTTTTCCTTGTTCTATCACTGGCCTTCCTTTTATTATCCAGATTGCGAATTCCCTTGGTTTAATTATAGGTCTGGTCTGTTTATAGGTTGAATTAGCGTGGTTGTTGATTACTCCGAGCTGGTTCATCCCAAAAAGCGGCATTTTAATTCCTAACACCATTAATATTCAGGAAATGGTTCTGAACTGCGTTGGAAGTCAAGAGCAGAACTTATTACAACGATTTGCTACGGCAACACCTTTTCGAATTTTTTATACTCAGAAATCTACTTGAACAGAAAGTAAATCCATGAATAAAAACATTCCTTTTCATAATTTCGGTGATTTAATGGGAATCAAGCTCATATTCAATGAAAAATCTTTGATACAGATGCAAATGGCATAGAAATAATGATAATAATAAATGGTAAATATACATTTTCAAATACAAAATATAGACATGGAAACAGTTATATGGGGTCTCGAAAAAAGGTTAATTTTTTTCAAAAGAAAACAGAGCGCGTTTTGCGAAAGATTATTAAAATTCATATTCAATTACAGTTTTTGATGAAGTAAGTCTACAGCTTCAAGATGTCTAATGGGGACCCACAGTTATCTTTTTATATTGAAGAGATGAAATAGGTTTTGTTGAAGTCAGTTGTTTACAAGATTTCGCCTTCATTTTGTAGCAAATTAGCGAGTTTCAGAAAAAAATTTAATTTACTTTTCTCCTGAGACTCGATGAAACCATTATTCTGTGTTGATGCTCATACCTACTCGTAATAGATAGAGTGCCTACGAAAATGCAGAAAAGGCACTGACATAACCGAAGAAGTTCTAAAAAAAATTGCACATAAACAAACTTTGTCAAATCCATATAGAAAAGATAATAAAGGACAATGACAGAATAATAAAACAGGTTATCCGCAATCAATCAAAATAAAAGAAAGACCCAAATAAGAATAATATAGTGTGAAAGGAATCCCGCCCAACCGGACATTGGCATAATGGGAGTTGTCAGATTCTCTCGATATTCATGGATATCTATAAGCTAACATTGAAAAATTGAATAAGGCCATCCATAGGGGTGTTTTTACCTGTTTTGAGAACTTTTCCAAATTTTTTTCCAAGAATCTTGTGGATTTTTTTAAGAAAATGAAAATTCTTTGCCTTTACGCAGGCCACATCGAGAACATTTTTGAAACATAGATGAATTCAAAATAGTAATCATTGAAATAATAAATAAATAATAAATTTATTTCCCAATTTCAAGATTACAAATTACATAATATAATCAAACACGATCACTGAAAAATCTATCTGTAACATTTCAACATTTTTGTTACCACTAAACAATCCTCAATTCATCCGATAATACATATTTAAGTCTGTCACCTAAACCAATGGTTTAGGTGACAAAATGAAGTTTCACATCTCCAATCGAATGCAAAAAAAGAAATCTGTACTTCCTCTTTCACTGAATGAGATGTTAGCAGTGGCTCTATTCAGGGCCCGCTTGCTACTTTCTCAAAGTGATGGAAAACGCCCAATTCATTTTGAATTGGGCGTGAAACTTCATTTTGACGCAATTGGATGTCACCACGTTAGTACCTTGTAATATTTTACTCATTACTTCACAACCAATTGCTTCAAATTTCGAAGTTTTTTATGAAGATTTTGTCCTGAGATGTGCGGGATACTGATGAGGCCCAACAAGGCCGAAACCGGTATATCTCTCATCTCATTGACAAAATCTAATATCATTTCTCCAACCTCATGATAAAAGATCTCTGAGCCTGGGAATTGAAAATGGTATTCATTTCGATGATTACTATTTTGAATTCATCTTTGTTTTAAAAAATCTTGTGAATGTTATGTATAATTCGATACATACAGGGTGTTTGAAAAAAAGGTGGTCATTTATCTTGGATAGATAGAAAACTGAAAATAATTGAGGTGAAAAAAATTTACACGTTTTGTACAATTTTACCGAAACTAGTTGCATCCAATGAATTTGTTTTTATGCTCGTCTTTTATAGAGGGCGCTAGGTACACGTTTCATACTTTTTTGATATTAACTCAATTAATGAAACACAAATGACTTCAAAATAGTAATCATCGGAATGAAAACCATTTTTAATTCCTAGGCTCACAGATCTTTTATCATGAGGTTGCATAATAGTATATTCTAAAACAAGTTGCAGAATGAGCTCCTTTCGATAGCATGAGTGTTGGAATTGCCTTCTGCAACGAGTATTAGACAGTATTTTCTCTATTTCAGTCAATTTTTGTGAAATACTCTCGAAATTCAAATGAAAATTCAGATCAGTGACTTTTGTATTGTGTCTTGGCAGTTGGTGTGACATACGAAATTTGACAGATCACGGAATTTGAATTGATTTGATTCGAAACTTGATTCGATCGGAGGTCAATACTGACAACCATAAAACGAATAATATAACTGAAAACAATGCTGTAATGAGTTTCATTACAGCACTACTTTTAGTACTGTAATGAACTCATTATGATACTGAAATAGAGAAATTATATTTGCTTTATTTGAGGCAATTAGTTGTGACGTTCTGAGTAAAATATTACAGTGGTGATATCAAATAGCGTCATAAGAGAAGTTCCACATCTCTCATCACATGCTTAAAAAGAACGGCGTAGATCCTCTCTCACTATATGAGATTTTAGCAGTGACCCTAAATCAGGGCCCAGATGCAAGTTTTCCCGAGTGCTGGAAACGCTTAATTCTCTTCACGACTGTGAAGCCAAGTGTTTTTAAGGAAAAGAATAAATCGAGAAAAAAATCTATTACTATTTTGAATTCATCTATGTTTCAAAAATGTTTTCGGTGTGGCCTCTGTACAGGCAATGTTTTCACGATTTATTTTATTCTCAAAAACACTTATTGTTATTATTAATTAGTAAGAACTAGCTCCACCGCACTTTGAAAGAAGGTGTAATTATTTGACTAACCATTTTCCGAATCAATGGATTGGTAGATGCAGAAGATCCGATTCATTGGCCTCCTCGGTCATTTTAATACCTCGGATTGAACAGTTTGGTCGTATATTGTAGAAAAAGTTTATGCTACAGAGGTAAATTCACCTCAAGAATTGAAAGACAGCATTCAACGTCACTTTAATGAACTCATAGCTGACTCCCAACAGTTTTGATGATTAATGGATTCTTTAGAAAACAAATGGTATTCGTGAAAACGGAGGATACTTTAACACCTACTCTAATTAAATTCTCTTCAATGTTATTAGCCTTTTTTTCATTTTCATCTTGTGTTTTTTTATGTAATTAATACCTTCATCATTACTTCATACCAGTATTGGTTGTAACTTCATAATTTTTGAATCAAAATATTCCGAAAATGGAATACAGTATCGAGTGTTGTCAAGAGTACCTTTTTCGAGAAAAATTTAATATTTGACTTCACTTCAAAATTTGCTCAATGAATTCAATATTAATATTGTACTACTTGGTACGAACCGTGTAACTAGCGCCCTCTGAGAGAGTCAGACTCAAAAACAAATTCATTGGATGTATCAGCTTCCAAAACATATCCGTATAAAATTTCTTAACGATGTCGACAGTAGTTTCGGCAGAATTGTGAAAAATCACCATCATCTTTGGTAATAAATTAAGATATTTTCAGCAAGAATGAAAAACCCTGTTGACAAATTATATCATTTTTATTCAATTGTAAATTAATATCAATAGATTTGAGGAAGTGTGTCATTGACACTGTCACTAGTGTCACTTTGATATCTAAAGATAATCTGTGGTCGAACTTTGTATATGATGATTGTTAAATTTATGTCTATGATTATTTTAACATTTTGATTTCATGTTAATTTTCTGTTTTGTAATATTGAGATTATGTCAGAATGTAGTTTATGATGCCACCTTCATGTTATAGATGAATAAATTTCCTTATTCCTTTCTGAATTTTTCTATTTATCAATGATTCCAATTATGACGAAAAAATTATGCTTAATTCTGTTTATATTTTTTTCAAATTAAGATTTTGTATGGCCTCATCTCGTAATGAACTGACTGCACTTCTCTCAATTCCTTCCAGTGCCATCTACTCGACCAACAGTTCGTCATTGAATTCGCCAAAAATCATACAAACAACACCATCAATCACGGGCTGAGATCGTAATCTCAAACGTCCGTCTCGTCCAGTCAAAAATTGACATCTCACACTGACAATTCTGACGTGCCATTGATGAAATCAGCCGCAACATGCGTATTCGGTCGCGAAAGACCATTTAAGGAAGAAAAAGAAGGAACCACAGAGCTGTGCTTCGATCTTCGTTTGAACAAGATGGATCGTTCAGGGAGTGGACTAATGAGGTTGATAGAGGATATGCGGCTTATTTGTAGGAAGAGATATATGTTTATACGAACGTATTCTCAGGAAAAAACAATCTATGTACAGGTTGGCTCAAAAGTCTGGAAACGGTGGATTTACACTGCGCAAAAAAATTAACGCACATTATGGAAATCTCAAATTTATTCTACAACTGAAGGTGTTGTCAATGATAATTATTTTTATCAGAATTATACATGCATATGTTATCCACTTTCAACGTTTTTCTTCAGTACAGATGTTTTTTCCCAGCAGGAATAAAAAAAGATGGTATTATCAGATTTTGAATATATTGGCGCCATTCTAAAATCAGTTGTTCTCGATCCATTCTAGTGATCAATAGTTTTTCTTTCGTTTGATTTTCTACAATCGATCGCTATGCAACGCGAAACACGCAATTTAACCCAAGAGCAATGTGCCCAAGCGGTAGTTTTGCGAAAAGAAGGGTGGACATACACAAGAATTGCAGAAAGGTTTGGAGTTTCCCATACAAGTGTGTCCAGAATGTTGTAGCGATTCAGGGAGACAGGTATGAATGTCCTGCCATTCAAGAACGTTACTTGGGAGTTTCTTCGTTGAGACAACGGTTTGTCTCCTTCGAAATCAGCTTGAGCAAACTCATGGGGTGCAAATTAGCACTCAGACAATAAGAAATCGCCTGAGAGAATATGATTTAACGTCTCGTGTCGCAGCAAGAGGCCCAGCTCTTACCCCAGCCCATCGAAGGGCGCGTTTGGATTTTGCGAGAGAGCATATCCATTGGGAAGAGGATGATTGGGAATGAGTTCTCTTCACAGATGAGTCTAGATTCTGCCTCTACCATTGTGATCGACGTTCCCTTGTATACAGACGTCCACATGAAAGACATGCTCAGTGCAAATTCCTGAATACTACTGGTTTCGGGTGAGGATCGATTATGGTATGGGGTGAAATATCTTTGACTGCTCGCACAGACCCAGTGGTCATTGATAATGGAGCTATGAATGCTGATAAGTATATAAGGAACATTTTTGAAGAGCATGTAGTGCCATTTGTCCCATACATCGGCGAAAATTTCATTTTTATGGACGGGAGTACCTTGAAGAGGTTGAAGTCTCTCGAATGGAATGGCCAGCAAGAAGTCCAGATTTTAATCTGATCGAGCAGGTTTGGGACAACTTCAATATAATGCTGAGAAGTTCAGAAAATCATCCAGCTACTCTTAATGACTTAGGAATCCAATTCGGAGAAATCTGGGAAGGATTAGATCAGAACATTTTAAGATCACTCATTTTGAGTATGAACCGTTGTTGCGGAGCTGTAATTAACGCAAGGGTTGGAAAAACCAAGTACTAAATCACTTATCATCATTTCAGTATTTTGAAAACTGTTCATTTCTCTTCTTTCACATAAGGTTCGGTGAAATCCTGAATTTTTCTTCCATTTAATATGTCTTGTTTCGGTCAAAACCTTTTCAAGAGAACATAAAAAATAAGTTATAAAGTCAATGTAGAATTAACTTTCATTAAAATTGAGATTTTCAGAATGTGCATCAATTTTTTTGCGCAGTGTATTTATTGAAATTTCGAATGCAAACCCATTTTTCAGAATCGATGTGTGGGAAATGAGCGTAATCAATTAGTGTTACCATGAAAACTGTACTAGAATCAAATATACCCGAATGATTCTGTCCTACAAGAATGAACTGATTTGATACAGAATCAGAGAAAATAATTTCAATTTTATTACATATCCGTGGCACTTTTCTTAGATCAGTTGCATGTGAAAGGTTTTTGGTTCCCCGAATGAAATTAAAAATATTCAATTTTTTTCTTGCCTAATTAGTATTGTTGAACGACGAATTGTTAACAATTCCCCGCATCTATAACGTCGCTCGTTTCGCAACAACAAACTCGTTACATAACACCTCTTGAATAGCACATTTCTGCCGAACCAAAAAACGCCATTGAATCAACTTCGAAAAACTGCAAGAGGCTGATTGTTCTGGGAACTGTGTAGTCATGGTTCGATATAGGAAATCAATCGCACAATCTTCAATAAAGGCTAATTAAGTGATGAATCAGCTGCGATGCATCCCAAGAACCTCACGAAGATCTAATCGATATCCGAACATCCTCTGTAAGAACGCAGAACAACTCAACCTCAAAATTTGGCATTGAGAAAAATGCTGGTGGGATAAAAAACGCAGTTTTTCGTCAATGAAGTGTGATCGGACCAATCTGGAATTTACGACAGGTACATTTCCTTTCGAATTGTTCCACACTAATCCTACATCTTGTTTTTTAACGCTACCGTGTTCGTTTTGCTTGTGTAGGTTGATCTGGAGCACTTCCTCAGTGCATGATCACTGGTTTCTTGAAATAAACTCGTTTTCGTTAATTATAATTCTTGTCGAGTCAGATTCCGAACCCATTATTTTATAAATAGAATACTATTAACGTTAATAATTGGAAATATCCGGAATATCAGTCATATCCATCGTCTGGAAGATATCAAAATGGGACAGGGAGAACTGATAAGGAAAAACTTTTATTATTCTTCAGATGTACTAGTCGAGGTTATTGCAACTGGGAACTATACCATTCTGCGTATGATACAAGATCTCAGAACCTCAGTAGTTTGTAACCGTGTTGGATAAAAAGTTTAGAATTTTTCTAGAAATATTTTATGACGAAGAATCTACGTGATCTTTATGGACATCTTCATATATACAGGTCGATAGTGCGTTAGACGTTTACGGAGAACATAAAGCAGGAATTCATTGAAAATTTGGTTTCTTAGTTGTCTAAGAAACCAAATCTTCTTGTGAACATGTGAACAGATGTTCTATTGATCTAAAATATTTTCAGTGCTGCGATGTTGCCATTTATGTCAAAAAGTACTAACTACTTTGTTATTTCAAATGGCGCACCCTGTATCATCTTCTTCTTCAACCTGTTCATTATTGCATTTTTCTATTTATCTTAGTAACACAATTATTTAGATTGATAGATGAATGATTCCTTTTTTTTTGTGCAAAACATTTTGGTTAAACATACATAACTTCAATACTATGTATAAATTTTGGGAAGCTGAAATTCCGTATGCAGAATGCCAAGATCCTATGCATCATGATTGAGAAGTTTGATCAAAATTGTTCACGTGACTTCAATCTGGAGACCTCAACATCTTGACTATAGTATAGTATGGGAAATGAATTTGGAAAATAATTATATTTTTTTTCAAATTCTAAAAGTTGTTGTCTCTCTTCTAATATGGGGAGGTACAATATTTCAGAGTACTCAGGGAGAAGGTGAAGATCTGATATTACCAGTGATGATGCTGATAGAAAAATTCAGTTGAGGTTGAGAATCAATTTTTGTACATTAACACTCTTCATCCACATAGGGCAACAATAATCAGTAGCAAAAGTACCGAGGTTAGAGCTGCAGTTCGAAATGTTTTTGCATCAGTCTCACATGAAATACCAGCTTGTTTCTGAAGGTTGTTATTTCGAGTCTTAAACTTCAAACGTAGATCATCTATATGTGAGTTGGAATTTAGGGAGGAATCAATTTTGACTACGAGATATCTAGGATTGAAATTATGTTTGAAGTGGAACACTGATGATTATTTAAATAAAAACATCAGTCCTCGGTTTTATTATCCTTCGGACACGAAAGCCAATTTGAAAAATTGTTTTTCATGATTTCTATCTGCAGATTTCTGATCTGCAGAAATGGTACTTTTTATTATCTGAAAATAAGAATGATGGAAAGCCAGAGCAATATCATCAGCATAAATAAATTTTTCGGAAGAAGTAGTTCACACAAATATGAATTGAATAGAATAGGTGGTCAAACTGAACCTGGTGGAAGAAGATCATTCAAAGTTTCGAGTTAACTACTATCATTATCCACAAAAACACGAAACTGCTGGGTGGATAGCTTATTTTCTAATAGTCCTACCATTTTTTCACATTTTATATGACTTTAAAGTTTATAGATAGATAGATAGATAGATAGATATGAGTTTATTCAACAAATACAATTTGTGGTAAACTCTGAGAAAAAACTGTGAGTTATTACAATAACTGTTTACAGTTGAAAATAAATTTAATTCTAACGACAGCTCCCTCTAACAACTTAACTTGAAAACTCAACACACATTTTGTCCATATTTCACCCTTTGTAATGGATATCCTCCTAATCTTCTTCCAGTCTCTGTAGGCAATTTTCATCAATATTTGGTGTATTGTGTCGTCAACTTCGGTTATTTTTGTCACTTTCGGTTATTTTTGTCACTTTCGGTTATTTTTGTCACTTTCGGTTATTTTTGACATTTTCGGTTATTTTTGTCACTTTCGGTATTTTGTCTCTTGTATATTTATTTATGATCACTCATTGACGTTCATATAAACTTTAATTAATTTTTTTTTTATTTTTCATGAAGAGTTTATAATTTTATGAATTAACGAGCGATCTTCTACCACCATCCAGTTTTTTAACTCCCTCTTGAATTTTTTGAAACTCCTCAGTTCTTTTATATGCCTTGGTATTCTTGGGTAGAGTCTTGAAGCTAGATAGGTGCAGCTTCTCTGTCCTAATCTTTTTTCCGCTTTCGGTCTTTCATAGTTGTCCCTTTTAGTTCTTATCGAGTACTTGTGTTCTTTCAAGACTACAGGTATCTTTTTCTGTTGGACGTTTGTTATAATCTTACTCGCATAAATTTGTCTTATATCTAATGCCCTTGATATATGATATATCTCGCGACTTGGAAATGTATAGTCTTTTCCATACATGATTTTTAAAATATACTTTTGCATAACATCCACGCCCTGTTTATGCCTATCATATACTCCTCACCAACCGATGATCCCATATGCTAGTTGTGAATGTACCAATGCCTCATAAAGTATTTGTAGATGTTTTATAGATTGGATACTTTTTCGCATAATTCTGAATTTGAACGCAATCCCTCTCAACTTCTTGACCAAGTAAATCATTTGGTGGTCCCACTTCAAATGCTCGTCTATGTAAATACCTAGATATTTTGTGGCGCTCGTATTTGAAATTTCGAACTGATTGTCCACTTGGAGAATTCCTAGATCAGGACGTCCCATTTTATTGGAAGAAAAAGTCATATACTTTGTCTTCTGCTGATTCAAGGTAAGTTTATTTTTTTGGAACCACTTCTTCAGAATTGTTAGATCCGTTAGTGTTTTTTGTTTCAGATTCCTCCAAGTTTCATCCTCGTAAATGATTAACATGTCATCCGCAAAACTTATTATTTTTCCAGTACTTTTCAGATTGAATATACTATTCAAATATATTAAAAAAAGAACAGGACCAAGTACCGTTCCTTGTGGTACGCCATAAGTGAGTATATTTGTGCTACTTAATTTACCATTTATTTTTGTTGTTTGTTTTCTACCCGAGAGGAAACTTCTCAATAGATTATTTGTTTGTCCTCTGAAGCCGTAATCTGAAAGTTTTTCCAATAGTTTTTGATGATCGACGGTGTCAAATGCTTTTGCTAAATCTATTACTATTGCTAATGTTGGAATATTTTTGTCTATATTTTTATATAAAATTTCAGTTACGCTCCTTATAGCATCCTCAGTTGACACCCCTTGACGAAATCCGAATTGACTACCCGAAATAATATTGAATCTTTCCATAAACGTGACCATACGCACTTTAATTATTTTTTCAAAGATTTTAGCTATATTGGATATGAGGGTAACTGGTCTATAGTTGTTTATATTCGATTTATCTCCTCCCTTGTATAGTGGTTTGACTATCCCCATCTTCAAAATCTCTGGAAAACAAGCTTTCTCAAAACTATTATTCACCAAATAGGCGAGAGGTTGTGAAATCTGGTGTTTCACTTGTTTCAATAATTCTGAACGAATTCCATCCGATCCAACGGATCTTTTTGATTTGAGGCTGTCAATAATTTTCTCGATTTCATTTGAGTCTGTAGGGTTCAAAAAAAAAGTACTGATATTTTTATTTTTTTCTTCCGTGAAATCTGTTGGCTCCGATATTTCGCCGGCATATCTTTCACCCAATCCGCTGAAATGATTATTGAAAGCGTTACACATTTCTTGATCATCTTCTATAACCGTGCCATCTTCAGCTTTAATATATTTGATCTGTGTTTCTTTCCTTGAAGTATTTTGTACACACTTCCATAGGGCTACTGGTTCATTCTGATTATTTTCTATGAGTTTACTGAAATATTCCTGTTTAGATCGCAATATTGATTTATGTAATTTTTTTTTCAATTCAGAGTATTTTTTCTTTAGTTCATTATTATTCGGATTATTTTTGATTTTTCCGTACATTTTCTGTTTTTCATTAATTTCTTTCAATATTTTCGGAGTAATCCATTCTTTTTTACTTTTCCCCGTGTTTTTTCTACGGATTGTAATTGTATTTGTTTCTATATGTTTTTTAAGAATACTTATGAAGTATTCGGTTCCATTATTCACATCATCATTCTCATATACTTGCTCCCAGTTCTCAAGTGTCAATGCGTTTTTTAGGTCGATATAATTAGTATACTTCTTTTCATTCCCCAATTTTATATATTTCTTTTTTATTTTCAGGTCTGTACACATTAATATTGGATAATGGTCCGTGATCAAATTTTGTAGAACAACACCATAGACGTTCGAGTCTCCTGGATGAATTCCTTTCACGAAAATGTGATCAAGACATGTTCTACTGTCAGGCCGTGTATAAGTATTTATAAGCGACGCGAAGCCGTAAACGTTCAATATATTTTTGTATTCTTCTACGCTAGGTTCATTATTTAATAAATTAATATTCATATCTCCAGTGATGATATGCCTTGTATAATGTGCTTTTTGATCCAAATATTTTGCCAAATTTTCATTGAGTTCTGTAATGGAATATTGCGGTGATTTATACATTGCCGTCAATTTAATTTTTTCTTCTTCGTGTTCGATGTTCAGTTCTATTGCTGTGATTTCTCCTAACTTTATGATTTGATGATTGAAAACAATATTTTCTTTTATATATACAATCGTACCATCATTTTTATTATATTTCCCTTCATTGTAGATATGTTCATACCCCTTCAATTTGAAAACATTGATATCATTTACTCTAAATGTTTCTGTTAGGACAATTATGTCGATTTCTGTCTTGGTCTCTTCCAAAAATAGTTCAAACTCATCAAAATTTTTTTGTATGCTCCTTATATTCATTTGTAAAATATTGAACATTTTTTTTATCTTTAAGTTTTTGATTTCATCAATACTTTCAATGGTGATTGTATTAAAGTCCTCGTTCTGATATTGTTTTATGTAAGGGTCCATAATTATTACAGAAAAACCAGATTAACCCATAAACAATCATTAAATAACCTACCTAATTTAATTTTTTTTATAATTTTTTTTTTTTTTGAATAAACATTAAAATACTTTGGAATATTTGATATGTTTTTGTCAGAAATCACTTACGGTTTCTAGTGGAAAACAATCCCTTTCTGATGTTTACTTATGCCTCAGCTTCATTCCAGCATTTTTGTTCTTCGGGGGAGATTTGCTGTTACCGGAAAGTACTTTTTTATGAGTTGCCAGATGAGGTGTTTTGTGGAGCTTCTTGTCTTGCTTACTTATTTTTTCTTCTTTTGCTGTTTCTTCTGATTCCTCTTTCGATATCAATTTATTTTGTTCTTCTTCGACATATTCATTCCTATAGCTTATGGTGGGTGTACTTGGAGCACTATTTATAGTTTGTACTTTCTCACTTGATTTTTCTAATTCCTCAAGAGTGTACGATTTTTCACCTATTATCAGTTTGTTTCCTTTCAAGTAGGATTTCTCGGAATATTTTGATCTTACTTCTATCAAAAATGACTTTAATTTTTTCAGTTCCTGCCGTTGTTTCAGGGTTAAATCATTTGCTATAGAAACTCCTGTACCTTTAAGTTCTTTTGTGTGTTGATATATATATTTTTTACTCTGATATGAAATGAACTCTACTTTGATTGGGCTATTCCCTACCTTGCCAAGGGTATAATAATCGTTTATTTCCCTTGGTTCAATTTGTATTTTCATTAAACGATTTATTTCCTCACAAAGGTACTCTGCGGATAATCTTTTACTTTTATTCAGACCAAATATTATTATGTTGTTTTTATTACAATACTGCTCTGTTCTCTCGAGTCTTTCCTTCAAGATCTCATTTTTTTTTTCTAATACTTCATTTTTATTTTTGAGTGTCTGAATCTCTAACAGCAGTCTTACTTCTGTTGCCGAAACCCAATTTTTAATCTCGTCCTTCGAATTTTTAATTTCTAGCAATAGATCTTTCAATGATATATTTTCTTCTATTTCGTTGTCTGGCATCTCAATCAAGTTTGTCTTCTGGTGTGTGGTACTCCTTATTCACTTTCGATTTCGTCCCCTCAATTATCTGCTGAATCAAGTCCTTCCCCCAGGAAGATTAAAAGAGCTTTAAATTTGATGGACAATTTTCATTCTTTCTAAAACTCCCATAACTTAAGTTTGGGATATACAGGGTGTACCAAGTTCGTCGGCCTATTAGGCGTTTCTTTAGAACTGGACCTATTTGAAATCTGAAAATTGGGATTATGTTATTGTTTGACATTATCTACCGATCAAAAAAATATTTTTGGAGCCTACCACTTTCAGTTATACAGGGATGCTTCTAAAATTAATAATTCTTGAGTTATTTAGGATTTTCTGATTTTATGTCATACGTTGCGTCAAATTCATGAAATCTGTTCCATATCAACAATGATGAATGAATTCAGAAAGGAAGTAGTAACTAGTGAGTTATTTCAATAATTTATCTTCTATCACCAGGGTCATTGTTGATATGAAACAGATTCTATGAATTGACGGTACCTACCTACGACATGAAATCAGGAAATCCTGAATAACTCAAGAATTATTTATTTTACGAGCATTAACATGTTGGAACATTATCATCATTTTTTTTCGCACAATCCAACGCAATAGGGTTCTTATTTGAAAAACGAAAGTTATGGGCCAATTTTTGAACCAACATTTGGAACACCCTGTGACGGGTTTTTCAAAAATCTGATAATGTACAATATTTCCACAGTCTTCGCCTTCAAAAATGGGAAAACGGTTTGTGATTACGATATCTGGGTTAGGAATAAAAAACATAATACCGAATACTCTTACCTCCCTTTTTTTTCAGTTTTTTCTCGATATTTTGGAGAGTATTTTGACGAATGCAACGATTTGAGCACGAGTGTATTCAGAATTGCATACTCTATCAAACTCGAAAACAAAAAAAAAGGAAACAAAAATATGAAATTTTTTTTTCACCTGTATAACTGAAAGTGGCCAGGCTCCAAAAATATTTTAAATCGGTAGGTAATGGCAAACAATAACATAATCCCAATTTTCAGATTTCGAATAGGTCCAGTTCTCCAGAAACGCCTAATAGGCCGTCGAACTTGTATATACATAGTATATATTAGATGAACAAAATTCTCAGGATATAATGTCAGTAATGAACTTATTAAAAGTGCAAAGTGTTTCAAATGCATAGCTCGCACACTCCAGATTTTATAGATATCTAAAAACCCCCGATTTCATCATCACTCACTCACTGATGATCATAAAAACTGTTAAGGTACTCCTATCAAGTTGAAACTTGGTATGTGAGCTAGTTTCAGTACAAACATAACGGAAAAGTAATAAACTTGAAACTTTCACCCTCAACCCTTAGAACCAGTGGATGTATAAGGTAGTATGAGACTTCTGCCAATTTCGATGCTAGTGGTCTGAAAATTGATATATACGGAAGACTGCTTGGTATAAATGTTGAAAACAATATTCGAGAATTCTGATAGAAAATAATCCCCACATTTTGAATAAGGCGATAAAATAAAGCGTTCGTAAAACGCCTCAAGTGTATTTACACCAAATACAATTTCCCTGTAATAACCTCAACCACAGTTTCCATTGTGCTATTTCCCGTTGTGATTATTGTATAATGACAGGATTCTTTATACAATGGTTGTGATCTCGGTTGTGATGGCAGCTCTCAAATACATCGACATCGCAGCTTGAACCTAGGTAGGTAAAGGTATATTTCTATACGTCGTACATTTGATTCGACTTGATTTGTCTTGAAATAGATCTTGCAATAATTATATTTTATTTGATTATTATTCGAGAAAAAATGAAAGAATTTTGTCAGAAGCAACGTACAAAAAAATTGAAATCCAACCAAAAACATTTTCATGTTAAATATTGTCAAGACATGGATGTATTTCTAACATTGTCAAAAAGTTATCAGATCTCATGTAGAGCCACCAGCTAACTCTACACTCTTCATCTTCATAAGTCCTCATTTCACAAACTCTTTGCCTTGGTAAAAAAAAAAAAACTTACTTGGCCGTTTCGAAACTATGAGAACTATTGTATAACAGAAAAGTTCTGAGCACGCTCATATGGCGAAAGAGAAACGGTCAAGTCACTTATATCGACCAAGGCATATTAGAGTTCGTGAAATATGGATTTGTGAAGATGAAGAGTGTAGAGTTAGAAGCTTGGCTTTACATGAGATCTGATAACTTCTTACAATGTTAGAAATACGGCCTCATCTTGGCAACATTTTACATGAAAATGTTTTCGGTTGGATGAAACTTTCTGTTTGAATGTCTTCGATTAATATCGCAAGTTAATACCTTTTTTTGTTGTTGCATAATATGATCCAAACGGTTATTTCCAGAACAGATCAATTAATTATCGGTTCTTCGTTGCCTATAGTATTGAACCTACAGGGTGTTTCAAAAAAAGGTGATTCCGTCTCTAGGATAGATAGAGAACTGAAAAGCAATCGAATTAACTCGCATCGGTTTGGGAGATCTTTTTTAGTATGATACGCCACTGGTTTTAGTGAGCTGTATAAAACCAATTAATTATGACTTTCATATTCAACAACCTTTGTCAATGAAAGAATGTCTTGCCCTAGATAGATGTAGGAGTTTAATCGTTGAAAACAATCAGTAATTCAACGCTGGTCCTACAGAATGTAGCTAATTACATGGTCAGCTGCTTAAGAAGGCAAGCTCTTCTATCTAGAAATGCAAAGAGAGAGAAAAACTTTTTCAGTTACCACAACCTACAGCTTCATATTTTTTGATGGACACCCCACGTAGGTAAAAGTGATTCGATATTGGAAGATAAGAAACTGATTGTTGAGTTTATCTGCAAGGCCAGTTGCTTACGTCAAACTTTTACCCACATTACAATACAGATATTTTATCGAAAAAAACTAGATCAATGATTCGACGAAAAAAAGTATTTCTGCTGCCTTTTTCCTTCTTTTTACTAATTGACATGAAAATAATACAAATAAGTTAAAAGTCAGAATTCACTTTTTCATTGAAATTAGTTCAGGAAATTCATCATTTATTTCATGATATACATAATGTGGGTATTGCTAAATTTTTTCTCAAGATGCGAGTCAATAGAACAGAAATTTCGATGTGACAAAGGCAGAACAAGATAGTTCTTTGGCTTGTACATATAATTTAATGAAGATATGAAACTTTTTCTTCTTTTCTGAACTCTTAATGAAAATCGAAAACGCGATTTTTTCCCGACGAAAAAAATTATAAAATTACATCAAACACTCAGAACTTCTCACTAGCTAGGTCAACAAATTTATATCATTAAAATCTGCAGCTACCAATAATTTAATTGTCGAAACCGATTGAATTATTTGTTGATTATATCGAAGACAAATATTTGGTGCTGGGCTGTGTATAACTTTTACAACTTGTTATATAACATAAAAAAAATTTCATTATACCCTTCGAGTCAGATCAAATAAATGATGAATGACCAATTCAAACTATGTTGATATTAAACAACGAATTAAGACATTAAAACACCAATTTGCATACCAAATAGATCCATAAGGAGCAGCGAATTATATTTTTTATTTTTGCTCTTACATCTACACCTTCATATCTCGATTCTGTGCCAACTTTTCTATATCAATAGTTTGTAATTTTTAATCACAGTGATCGAAATAACCTTTGGTTCATGTATAATTTTGATTTGCATAATTAACAATGGACGTTGGTTTATCAAAGGCTTGAACTCCTTGATATCCATTAATTATCAGATGTATAAATATTTATTTATTGGAAAGGAAAAGTGAGAACTCGCTCTTGTCATGTCATGCGAAAATCCAAATTTCAGGAAGAAAACTGAATGACTTCCTGACCATATCTCAAGTAGGTAGGTTAGTAATTGTGCCACTCTGAGAGAATTACTGAATTATTATTTTCAAAGTTTTCAGTCAAATCTGTCTGGTCCAATACAAGGCGAGTCCTTGAATGAACCTAAAATTCATTTTCTCCGGTTTGAATATTCTTTTTGTACAACTGCCAATTTTAATGTTAAAATTGATTGTTTACGTGTTAAAATATTTTTAACATTAGTGTTGAAAATATATTTAGCACTCCATTTTCTTATGATGAAATCAGATGAGAAAAATTCAGCAATTGCAAATTTTTATTATCAATATTTTACAATCATTACATATGAACATTAATATTGATCGTGAAACTAGAACAATTACTAACATTAATGTCCTGTGACGTTAGGAAGCTTCGCAACACATCATAAGAATCCTCAGCACCATCAGTACTTGTAAAAACCGGAAGTACAATATTGGATGATGATGATCCAAAATCTGTTGAGGTTGGCAGAATTTTTTCAGCAATGAGATTTCTATATGCAAAGGAATTATCAACATAGCCCCCGGCTACCGTCGTTTACTTCCATCCACCATGTTTTTTTATATCCGTAATATTTGCTCCTGATTCTTCTAGCAATGAAGCGGAGTATCTTCGGAAACAGTGTCCCGTATATGGCTTTGGTTCTGGCAGTTTGAGAAATTCGGCAACAATAGATGGAATTTTCCCAAATGTATTAATACCATTTGGATTGGCAATGCATTTATCATTCATATTTTTCAGGAAAAAACGACGATGTTTGATGACAGAAGGGCGTATAGTGCAAAGTTCTAATGAAAATAGTCTACATACTTCCCAATAACACTGAAAGGACGAGTGACTTTCGTTTTTGTATTTGGAAGTTGTATAACTAATGATTTATTTGTTATTTCGATGTCTCCAAATAATCCGAAAATAGTTGCAACCTCAACCATCAAGTACTTCTCATCTGGTGCTTCCTTTATAAACTTTTCAACTTGTTCACAAGTGAGAATTTTCGATTTTTTGAGACGATATCCTTCACTTTTATGTTTTAAATATGCTATTACCTTAAAATATTTACTAACATCCACACCATTTTAACAAGAGCGCTTGACTTCATTATTGAACATTTGCTGCACAAAGTTGATGAACTCCATATTTTTGATTTTTTTTCTAAGTATGCCAGGAAAACAGTTTCACTGAAGTTTCCTTCTACATTTTTTAATTTACACCAGGCCAGGAAATTGTTATATGCAATATCGTACTGCTGAACAGATTTTTTTGGTGGGAGGTCCAGATTTGCTCATCCTGCAGACCCTTCAATATCCAGAGGAACAACCAAATCGTCACTTTTATTAATAATTGGACTCTCAACAAACATATTTATCAGTTAAAACCCAAGACGAAAATTGGACAGGAACGAAATTCAAATGACAGCGTCTTTTCCCATTTGTTAGTAATCATAACTTTGGCAACATTTGCCATTCACAACAACCTTTTGATTATTTGAATATTAAAATGCATTTTGAAGTATATTATCATTTCAAATTAGCTCATTTCATTATCAAAATAGGTAAGTTGTACAAAAAACATTGTATGGTATTTGTGTTAAAAAAGATTTCATTTGTCCGTGAAATTGTTCAATTCGCTTCACTCATTTCACAAACTTTTTCACTCATAAAATAAGCCGTCACTCATATTATAAATAACTATTTTTAGTATGGAAAATATTCACATGCAAAATTTTGCACTGTTTAGTTTACGGAAACACCAGCAATTAAATTTATATGCGTCATTTTTGGCAACTCAGCAATGCATTTCCATAGCAACGCAACCAAATTCATTACGAACATCAATTCATGAATAAAATTTTTCAATCATCGGATTAGTCCCATGTTTATGATATATGCTCTGTGTTGCGATTTGAGGTAACAATAAAGAACGCGGCATATATTTATTGAAAATAACCATCCTTTTGTCGACCTCGTATTTCTTGAATATTCAATATTAATTGACATGTAGGTACCTGCATCCGATGAATTTATTCAAGAACTCACAATGCTTGAAATCAAAACGTCAAATCACGAAATGATCTCTGTTAACAGACTTTTTATCCACGACCGCCAATTACCCAAAGGTCAATATGACGATAGCGAGCTATTCTTATTGAAAAGTTGGTGAGATGTGTTGTATTGCTCGATACAACATCCTCTAAGAGACAGGTAGATTCAAGGATAATTAAAATAAGTAAGCTTGTGTCGATTGGATTTTGATCGTTTGCAAAAAGTGAAAATTATCTCGTTAATGCACGTACTGATTGAATTCTTGTAGTTACGTCTGAATTAATTCATGTTTTAATTGGTGTGGCTGTTTACAGTTTATTTCTTTTGAATATATAAGAGCGAAGTTCGTAAGCATTAAAAAAAATTGAATGATATATTCTCTTGACAGGAATTTTGTTTAGTACTGAGGATGACATCTGAATCTTTTCATGAGGAATCAATTAAGTGATAATATAATTAGTGACTCGGCCTTATGGTATGCGATATGTATTTTCACTTCAAGTCAATCGTTCGATACAAAGTAGATGCAACGGCCTGTTAATGTTCGAAGAAGACCTAACCAGTCCCTAAATTGATACTTCGGACATTCTGAAAATCAATTTATCTTTAATCAAGATGGTGAATGTTAAATGCAAAATTCTCCGCGTGGGTCGGTATATTCAATTTTTTCAAATACAGACATTTTCCAAGATGAGTATGTCACTACTTTCCACTACTACACCATTGCAGAGCGCTTTTGAAAATGGTAAAATGTGAAGAAGCTCAGTTGTGAGATGAAAAGAATTGGGAAAGAATAAGAATATCACGAAAATGAAGAAAAAATAAATGAGTGAGCTTTTTAGGGTAAAAACGATCTCTGACAAAACTGCAAGTAAGGAAAAAAGTCCTATGTGAGGTTTTTTCAGTCCTCGATAGGTGTTCTCAAACTCTCATCAAGATGTTTCCCATCCCATCCCAGACATCCTTAGTCCAGACTCTGATGTGATCTCCACATCCTGAGGATGTCTTTTCCAATACATTGAATTGTTTCGGATGTTGTATTCATAAATATCAGCTTGCAAGCGATATCTCTCAGTATAATCACGAACATATATCAAATTTTCCGGTAGAAAAATAGAGAGAAAGGTCAGTGTAACTGAAACCTTAAAAGATTCCTTACAACATTCCTTGTATCCCTGAAACAACCATTTATCTTAAGGCACGTCTCTACAATCTGAAGATGTCATCAGGTATCTCCATGCTAAAATATAATAATTCAGTTCCCACTCGATTATTGCGTGTTAAACAGTTTTCTAAACGACACCAGAAAGAGAACCGATAAAAAACTATGCATTGAACGCGAAAGCCTCAACCGATTCAACAAGTTTATTAATTTCAACAAAATTTTGTAACAAGGGGTTTAGGTTCAAATTGCTTAGGTGTCTGATTTTTTTGAAGTTTATAAAATTGTTAAGTATCTAATCATTTTTTCAATTACAAGAAATTTACATTGCGTTAGCAAATGGTTTCCGATCATTAAATGTCATTTTTCTCGAAAACTTTCACTTTGAAGCCATGAACGAGGAGTATCTTTTTTATGTGTAACTCATTGACGCATCAGCATTTGCTGTGCGAATGCAAATTTGTCCAGAGGTGTAAAAGTTGGGGTTTAAGACCTTTGTGCAAATTCTATATGTCCGCCACTAGCTCGTCTGATAAAACCTAGTAAAAATCAAGAAAGTAGATAAACTCCTCCACATGAGTTAGGGATATTGACTCAAATTGCAAAAAAATATAGTTTAAACGAGTCTTTGTGATGAAAATTCATATTAATATGATTTCAAATTGCAGGAAATAAAATTAATTTCAGCTTGTAGGTCTGCAGCGTATACAGAGTAGTTAAGAAAAATCGAGTAAAAATTCAAGCATTTTGACACTATCAATAAAATGTATGGCCTTCACGGGACGGGCATCAATTATAGCTTCACATCTTCTTTGCATACTACACACGAACATTTCTTGAAGAATTTGGTTCCATAAACGGGGCAGAAGCTCTCTCAGATCATTCAAGGATTCTGGGATAAGTTGATGATTATCTAATCTTCTTTGGAGCATATCCCATGTATATTCTATGCAATTCAAATCTGGTGAGTGTGGAGGTATTGGTAAATGTGAATACCAAGCTCCTCGCGCGCATTCTGAACTATGGCTGCACGGTGCGGTCTAGCGTTATCGTCTAGAAATTGAAAAGTGTCACCACTAGCAGCGTGAAAATTTGGCAAAATATTATCTATGAAATGCTCTCTATTGTGTAGGGCGGTTATATTTCCAGGACAAATGTGTAGATCTGTGCGGCCGTTGAAACATATTCCAGACCATACCATAATACATAAAACTACCCTCTTGGAATGGATTGTCTTCTTGGGCAGAGCGACGATTACAGGGTATGCGTGGGATTATCCATTGTTCGAGAATCTGAAAATCGCAAATATCTGGATACATCAGTGAAAAAGACACTATGCCATTGATCGTTCCAATTGATATGTTTCCTTGCCTATTTCACTCCTTCTAATGGACCTACATTCACCTCTCTCGAACGTTGTCGGATGGTTTCGATGGAAACTTGGACCACATCTACATTTTAAAGAGTATTTCGTAGCATTCTACATGTAGATGTAGTTTTTCTTCTCGCCGAAACGGTGATGAAACCATCCTGAGCAAGTGTTGTTTTTCGTCGCCCACCAAGCCTTGGTCTTTCCAACACGCAACTTTTCTCCCTGAACCTATTCCAAACTCGAGATATCACACTTTGGCTGACTTGGAGCCTTTCTGCTACAACAACCATGGTACAGGTTGTTGTAGCGATAGCTTTTGATAAACTGACCTCATTTCAAAATGAGAACATCCATGAAGCATATGCAAAGAATCAAACTCCAGAAAAAAGGCGATCAGGTTGACAAAATGTTTCATACTGATTTTTATTGGATCGATTCAAGTTGTTATTGAGTTCAAAATGATTTTACAGCGATTTTCTCGAAGATTACATACTTTTCAAAACGATTGAATACGATATCCCTTACTCTTGTGGAGCAATTTATTATTAGTTACAATGTGTGTACAAACGCTCAATTCTGTAATTCGAACGGTTCTTGAGATATTGGCAAAAAATCCAAAAAGAAATAAATTTTTGACACCGTGTATCTCCCCATAGGAAAAAATGGAAGGGAAAGAAATTTTTTTAACGACAAATCTACAGTTGACCGTTGATACACCCGCTATAATAATTTTAGTAATTTTTTTCCTACACGGGGAGGCAGTGCTTTTTCTTCTGATGAGGTTTTTCCCTAACCTCATTTATCATACGCAGAAATGTATAGTATCCCGTTGCACTAACCTCAGGTAGGTACTTTTTTGTTTAAATATGATATGGTAGCCGCGCACATGCGATTTTCTGTTGCGCTATCGTTTTATCCAGAAAAATGAAACACATACAGTTAAATGGGAATGCACACACATGCGACTAAATAATCGCTGCGACTTAACAGTCGAATTTTAGAAGAGACGCGATTGTCCCAAATCAGAATGAAACAAACTTGCGACAATTCAATCGCAATTCAGTTGCTGCCGAAGTCCAAACTTCTTGGTGTGAGTGTGAATTCCTTTTTGGGGGGGGTCTTTAATAATAATAATAATATTTATACCAAAGAAAGTAACATATAACAGTTACACTAAATGAAATAATCGTCAATAAAAACATAAATTACTAATAACTTTTTGTTTGAAAACTTTCAAATTATTGCTTCTTTTAATTTTCACGGATAACTTATTGAAAAGAAGCAAACATGCATATGTAGGATGTTTTTCAGTAATAGTGAGCCTATGAACTGGATAGCATAAGTTTGAATTTCTCGTATTATAGTCATGAAAAGTATTGCAGTGGGTAAACCTATCCTTATTCTTGAAAAAGTATACAAGGTCTCATAAATATAAACTGCATATATTGTCATAATCTGCTCTCTTCTGAACACCCCTCTACATGATATTTGAGCTAAAAAATTGTTCTCAAGACTTTTTTCTGAAATCGGAAAACATCGACCACATTTGAGTTAGATCCATAGAAAACTATACCAAATTTCATTAGCAAAGTGAAAAATCTTTAAAGACTTCTCTTTGAGATATATACTTATGATTTTTATACTATATGCCTTTTCCCGAGAGTTGTATATGAAAAAAAAAATGGAATTCAACCTTCTACAGAGACCAACAATATGTTCATTCCAAGTCAAATGTTCATGAATCATTCCCAAAAACTTTGTATTGTTTTCAGTTTTCTACTCATTATTCAAAACAGATATGGTGTCTGGTCTTTCAATTCGTTTTTGTGGTGTTTTAAATAGAATAATCTTTGTCTTTTTCACGTTCAGAGTCAAGCTGTTACATTTGAACCAGTAATGAATCCTATCCAGCAGAACAATAAATTTCTGCAATAGATTGGGATAGCTCGAGTCAGACCCAAGCAAATTTGTATCGTCAGCAAAATTAGTCATACAAGCACCTGATAATGCGTTGGTAATTTGATCCAGATCATAAGCAAAAATTACAAAAAGCAATGGTTTCAAATTGCCACCCTGAGGGACACCTATTTGGTTAAATTCGATATCAGATTTCATTGTTTTACCTTTCAGTTTGATAGCTGTCTTTTGCCTCCTATTACGCAAGTATGACTCGAACCATCCCAATGCATTATCCCTTATACCATACTGCTCCAACTTGCTCAACAAAGTGTTATGACAAATGCTGTCGAAAGCCTTCGAAGAGATCAATGAACACCCCCAAAGTCACTCGACCACCTCCATACGTTAAGATGTCGGGCGGAATGGACGTGTGCCAGCTCTGCTCCGACAACTTTATTGTGAATACGAAAACTATTAAATGTGATATTTGCGAGTTGAAGTTTCATACAAATTGTGCATCTCTTAAAGATACTTGGATTAAAATATTGGCTGAAAGTCCAAATTTGAAATGGTTTTGCAACTCATGCATTGAGAAATTACCTACACAATGGTGTCATATTATGTCAGTGGATAAATCAGAAAATAATTCCAGTGATATTCTATTGAAGGAAATCGATTGCTTGAATCGGGAGAAGGACCTACTACTAAAGTCAATACGGGATCTCGATTATACTGTAAGTCTACAAAAGTCAATTATCGAATCCTCAAAACGCGATCTTCCATTTCCCAATCATCATAACATTGTAAAAAATGTAACATCTAACCGAAATGTCAACAATTCCTATTCATCTGTGACCGCCCGGTCTAATCGCGATACACATGAACTACCTCAAGATGATCCGAAGAAATCCGCCGTATCATATGCAGCGAATGTATCTGTCAGCGGTCGAAAAATTAATAAATGTGATAATATTCCTAACCCCAACATGGTAAACAACACGTCAACCGGCAATGAAAAATCCGATTATTCGGTAATTCCTACCCGAAAAGGTTCAGAACTTCTGAATGATGCTGATGATGGAATTTCAGTCCTTGATTCTCAGAATTCGAACAAAATTAACACTGAATGGCAAACTACAAGGAAACGAAACAGACCGAAAAAAAGAAAATTCGTTGTGGGTTGTGGTGGATCTAATTTGGAAGTTAAGACAATCCCTAAATATACTCATCTTCATGTGTCAAGACTTCACCCTAGTACTAAACCAGAAAATCTGCAGAAGTTATTGATTGCGACATTCCCTGAAGTGCAATGCGAATTATTGAAATCTAAACACCCACTTATATATTCATCTATCAAGGTTTCCATCTATCAGGAAAATTTCGAGAAGGCATGGTGCAAGGATATATGGCCGGATGGTGCTCTGGTTTCTAAATATTTTTTATTCAAAAAGGACACTCTCCAGTTGGATGGTGTCCAAAACAAAGAGGATCTGGATGTAGAGATGACAAGAAAGTAATCAACATTCTCCATATAAACCTGCAGAGTATTTCTACATCATTCAACGGTCTACAACAACTAGCTGCCGATGAGGATTTTCACTTTCTGGCTTTTACCGAACATTGGCAAAGCAAAGAACAATTATTGTGTTATTCTATTCCTAATTATTGTCAAGTAACTCACTTTTGTCGTCCGATTAATAGACATGGAGGTTGTGTACTGTATGCCCAAAAAAATATTGAAAATTGTAATATTAGAACAGATATTAACAACTTAAGTGTTCAATATACTTTCGAATGCTGTGCTGTCCAATACCCTCTTGATAAAAAGATCAAATTGAATTTAATTTGTATATACAGGTCAAATAATCCAAATTTGAGTGATATAGACTTATTTTTTGAGAAACTATCAGCTTTGCTTGATCTCCTCACCAAAGAGAAAATAAATAAATATATTATTATTGGTGACTTTAATATCGATTTTTTGAAAGCTGAAAATAAGATCTGTCAAAACTTAATAAATATCTTACATGGATTCGGAGCTGAGGTCATGTTACATGAACCAACTCGTGAAACTTATAATTCTTCCTCATGTTTAGATAATGTTTTTACTAATATCGTTAATGGTAGAGTAAACATTTTTCAACCCCATTTATCTGATCACAGTGCAATATCGTTTAGCTTTGACGCACATAACTCCATCAGTAATACTACAGAAAATCTACTCAAGTACCGAAATTTCAGTCAAAGTAACATTAATGAATTTATTGCTACACTTGCCGAAATAAATTGGTCTACACTTTACTCCATTGACAAAGAAGAGGTAAATAATATTTGGAATTGTTTTTTCAATACGTTTGAAACACTATTCAAGAGTGCTTTTCCTAAAGTTCGGAACAAATATCGTAAAAATCTCCGTGATATTTGGTGTGACCCACAACTATTAAAGCTAAAAAATGAACTTGATATTATGTATATATTGTCTAGAGCTGATTCACAATACTTGTCCCTATATAAGTTTAAAAAACGTGAATATGACAAACTAATTACTAATTTGAAGCAATCCCATTATGGGAATTTAATCTTGAACTCTTCAAATAAATCGAAGGCCACTTGGTCTTTGATAAAAAATCTCAGGGACAACGGAGGAGCTAAGGTATCGAAATTACCAACTGGAAATCCCAAATTGCTGTGTAACAAATTCAATGAATACTTTGTTAACGCTGCTGGTAGCTATTCTCTGACACCAAATAGTGAGGGTATAAGTGATAATTCTAGCAGATGCCCAAAATCATTTTTCATGTTTGAACTAACTCCTTCTGAATTGTTGACAATTATCTCAAAACTTAATAATTCATTATCTCACGGATATGATGAAATGCCTATGAAGATCTTGAAAAAGTGTATTAAGGTGATTGCTGAACCCTTATGTTTCATAATAAATAATTCTTTTACTGAAGGCATATTTCCCGATTCGTTGAAAATATCTATTGTAAAACCTATTCATAAAAAAGGATCTATAGAAGAATTGGAAAACTACCGACCAATCAGCTTATTGACGTCTTTTTCAAAAATTTTCGAGAAGGTTCTGTCTGTCAGACTGATATCATTCTTTTCTAGATTCAGAATCTTTAATAAATACCAACATGGATTCGTTCCACATAAATCCACCGAGACTGCCATATTCGATGCGATAACTGAGATCTTATTCGCTTTGGAAAACGGCAAGATTCCCCTAGGAATGTTCCTCGACCTATCGAAGGCCTTTGACAGCATCGATCACAGTATATTGTTGTCAAAATTGGAGGCCAGTGGTATTCGAAATAATCAGCTAAAACTTATTCGGAGCTACTTGAGTGGTCGCAAACAGAGAGTGGAAATACTGAAGGATGGTGAGGTTTTCACCTCTGATGATGTCACAATTTTGATGGGAGTACCGCAGGGCAGCATTTTGGGTCCTCTCCTATTTTTGATTTATATAAATGACTTGCCTCATTTGATCGATACCCTTATTAGGGTTATCCTCTTTGCGGATGATACCACTGCTATTATAACCGACTCCGACATGACATCACTTGTCAAAAAGACTACACATGCTTTTGACACCATTACCTCCTGGTGCGAAGACAACCACCTCAGGTTGAATGTGAGCAAGACGGATCTAGTTTTTTTCCACACAAATCGATCACGCCTCACCTTTCCAGAGTCAATCCATGTTGGTAACACAGACCTCCCTATAAGCGAATCAACAAAGTTTTTGGGAATTCACCTTGATGCATCTTTGACGTGGGAACTTCAGGTTGAGAATTTGAACAAGAAATTACTCTCTGTGCTTTATGCTATAAATGTCCTAAGGCGTCAGTTGACAATTGACGTGTTGAAGGTCATCTACTTTTCCAATTTCGAATCATTGGTTTCCTATGGGATTATCTTTTGGGGTAACAGTCCACACGCTCGACGTTTATTCATAGTCCAGAAAATGACTATAAGATCTATCCTACGACTACCCTACAGAGAGTCTTGTAGAGGAGTGTTCAGAAATAACAACATTTTGACGCTCCCAGGTTTGTTCGTATTTAGGTCGGTGTGTTTTCTTCGAAAACATCCTGAACTATTTTCTCGCTATTTGAATGCTAATGATACAAGAAGGATGATACCTTATCTCCTCCCCAAATGCTCCCTATCCCTAACTCAGCAAAGTAGTCAATACAGTTGCATGAGATTTTATAATGCTCTTCCGAGATCCCTTCAACAAACCAACAACCTGAGATTATTTAAAATGAATGTACGTAAGTTTATACTGAATTTGGAACCATACACCGCAGAAGAATTCTATAATTATTGTCGATCAGCTTGATTAAAAAACCTGTATGACCTGTTTCAATTTCATCACTGTATTAAAATTTAATTATGTGATAATTTTTGAAATAAATGTGTGTTATTATTATTATTATATTATTATTATGATTTAGTGATATTTTCTGTGAATTGCATAACTGCACTTTCAACAGATCGGCCCTTGAGATAGGCATGTTGACAAGTACTCAAACTATTGCAAGATGACACAAATTCCAACAGTCTGTCACCCATAGCCATCTCGAAGATTTTTGAAAAAGAAGGCAACAAACTAATAGGCCTGTAGCTCCCGAATAACTCGCGATCGCTCCTTTATATAATGGTATTATCATTGCTAATTCGAGCTGATCTGATATGAGGTCCTTTATTGTTAAAATTATATGGCTCGTAATAGTAGAGCTACAACGCAAGCGGTTTTCAGGAAAATCCATGTTACTGAATGTAATTGCGATTCATTTATCGCAAGTGCGCGCATGAAACATTTTCGAATTCCTTTCTTTGCTATTGCGATTATTCAGTCGCGCGACAAACTTAATCGGCAAAACAAAAAAAAATAATTGCCATTAGCGAATCGAAAAAAACACCGCGACTCTCACGTTACGATAAACCTCTTTTAATCTCAGATCTAGATCGAAGTACGCCCACTCAACCCGCGAAGATCGCCGTGCACAATTCGGTACGCCGTAGTTGTCCTCTGGTGTGTAGGTGGACCGTTGCATTCTTTCGCAACTCTTAAATCATACGGTATACGGCCGTGTCAGGAATTCCGTGAACTGAATTCGTCCTGCACGCCGACACGTAGCCGAGTGGCGCCCAAAGGTAGCGGCCGATGCCACCGTCGAGTGAAAGAACCGAACAACATTGAACGGCCTTCAAGATTCACTGATCCCGATCCGCTTGTTGATGCAGCCGCGTGTCCCGGTAGGTCCGGGCCATCGCAAGTTTCTGCGTGGAATTACGATGGCTCGGTTGGAAAATACCAGTAAAAGGTTCAAAACTCGAGCGGAGTCACCCTCAAGGACGTCGGTGACATTCTTTAGTGAGGGGTGTCGAGGAAATTTATTGAAGAGGTTACTGCTTTCCTATTTCGGTTGTAGAAAACGAGGCAGTCGATTTTTCTGCAAAAAAAACCAAGGCTGTTCTGGAATTCCTCTTGTACTCGAATGGAATGATAATCACAATTGTTGTGATTATCTATAGTTTTATTTTTTGTAATTCACCCGAAAGTTTTACGCCCTAGAGACTTGAGTCCACAGATTTTGATACGAAAAAACAATCATAGTAGGATGACAACTATTGGAAAAGGAATAGAATATAATAAAATAGTTATTTTTCTATCAAGTGAAGAAAGTTTTACTTTTCCGTACGAGATTGCTGTTGCCCGAACAACGCAGAGCGAAGTTCGGGAAAGCAATCGAGTACGGGAAAGATACTTTCTGCACAAGATAGGAACATTATTTTTTCTACGACCCCACATTGAAAATATATATTTATTTCAACATACAAAACATTCCATGAAAATCCATAATACACATGAATTCTAATTGTCCGACAGTGTTTGGCAAAATGGGGTAATATACAAAATGAGTGAATTGAAAGTTCCTGATTATTTACTGAAAATAGTGGAAAGGTTCATGAAGGGTAGAAATATTCAAAAAAAATCAATAATTCTCTATCGGACATGTTCACTACAGAACAGGGTCTCCCTCAGGGTTCACCCCTATCACCTATTTTATATAACATATTTAGCTATGATATGTACAACTATGATCTCACCGACAAAAAGCTTATAAATCCACAACGATATATTCTACAATTTTGTGTTGATACCGCCTTGATTACACACAGCAAAACATTGAAACATGTAATGGAAAATCTCACGAGGCTAACGGAAAAAATCATTGAATGGATGAAGAAATGGCGAATCGCACTCAACCCAACAAGAACACAATTTATTATATTTGGACATAAAATATCAAATACTTCTCCCACAATGAATATTTTACAACACACAATTATACCTACAACATCGGCCAAATATTTGGGAATCACATTGGATGGCAAATTAAATTTAAACTTCACACACAAAATATGAAAAGGAAAATTATAACTAGATCCAAACACTTCCGATCATTGACATACAAACGGGAAGGTATTAGTTTGAAGACTGCTACAAATATTTACAAGATGATATGTCGACCTATATTAGAATATGGATATCACTTATTAATCAATGCAAGAAAACCCACATTGAGGAATGTTGAGGTAGCCGAGAGGACAAGTCTAAGAATTCTCACCAAAATAAGACACCCCAGTAACCCATTATACAACCCATCGAATATAATGCTGTATGAGGAAACCAAAATAGAACCAATTCAAACCAGATTTCAAAGACTGAACAAGAAATTTGCAGACAACCCGAATAATCTCAACATAATTGAACCTTTGATTAGTATAGACCACAACCAGAGAAGTAAACGGAAATATCCTATTAAAATCCTAGCTTCAGAACTTCAAGAATTAAGAAATTAAACTTTCCCTCTTAACTCTTTTTATTTTTATTAATTTAATAGGTGTATTATATTGGATTTTTCGTTTTTTTTCAATATGGAAATGTATATTTTATTAAACAGAATACTTGTTAATAAAATGTAATTATATTGTAAATGGGCAGAAAGACCTCGGTCGTTAGCCTATATTGGTATACCCAATAAATATTATTATTATTATAATTATTATTATTATTCTAATTGTCGTCACCATGGTACTCTCATCGTTGACGTTCGATGCATAGGGTTCAGTTTATTCTTTAATGAAAGTGTGCGGGAAAAAATCCCTACTAATACTTTTCCGCACTAGTGCGGGAAAGTGACACTTTCTAAACTAAAATATGTACGGGAAAGTGGGTTAAAACGCACGACCGTAGAAAAATAAATAACTGGTCATCTGGGTTCAGAAAATGGAGAAGGGTGAGCTTTTAAGGGTAAAATCGGTTTACCTGGGGTTCCGAGAGAATGGTAAAGTTTTAAGAACGAATGAGTTGCATCTCCTTCATGACACTTTCTTCAAATATTCTCGAAATTCCTTTAAAATTTTCCGATAGCTTAGTATTTGGGTTTTTATTTTTCACTTACAACAAATTCACTTTTTCACGAAATTTTGTTGAAACTTATTTTTTTATGTCCCAGAAACTCTGTAATTTCATTGATTTAAAACATTAATTTTTTCCTCATTTTGCCCAAATATAAAAACAGCAAAGAATTCCCAATCGAAAATTTGCACCTCAAAAAATCTGTTTGTGTGCGTTTTGTTCGTTGAAATCCATTCTTTCTGATGGTAATAGAAGAATATACATAACCATGGTATATGTTCTCGAAATATGCAAATATTTCTGCAGCAGCTGTGAAACTGGATGGAACAGTTTGAAATGTGGCGGCTGGAAAATTGATTTGAAAATGACATTAAGAGAGTCTTCCGGGCTTATTGGCCGTGGTCTATTTGGAATTATTTGACCTAACGTTTCGCCCATCACTGCGGTAGACATATTCAGAGGATTCTTGGTCCGAGGTTGTAAGTCGACCGCTGAATTTCCAAAATTGATGCTGGATTCGATCCGTTCGCCTAACTTATACCCTGATCATTGGCGGGAGAAGGTAGTGGCTTGATTTTGGTCTTTTCCAACCCCGCAACCATGCGCTATGTACCAAAGGAGTTTCTTCCCTTCTGTTCATGTTGTTCGTATGTTTATATATCTCAATGGCTTCCATGTTCTAGGATAGAAGCTTTTGATGTTTGAAATAGCCTCTGCCTTTGAGAAAACAATATTGTGTCCATATGTTAGAGCATGTTCCGCTAGTGCGGATTTTTCTGTCTGATTGAGTCGACAGCATCGTTCATGCTCCTTAATTCTCGTATTGATACTTCACTTCGTTGTATCAATGTAGACTTTGCCGCAGTCACAAGGTATCCTGTAAATACCGGGTTGAGAGAGTGGGTCAACTTTGTCAAGTTCATTTGGCCAAGTTTTTGAGTTGGCTTATAGACAGTCTCTATATTGTGCCTCTTTACTATTCTACCAATTCTATCGGTGACCTTGGGGAAATATGGTAATATAGCTCTTCCATTGGGAGTGAGTTGTGACGTGTTAGCATCACGTGTGGAAAGTTTTGGTCTTATTGCCCTCTGTATTTCCTTAGCATTATATCCGTTAGCGACGAATGCATGCTGTAGGTGTTCAAGTTCATCCTCCAGAAATTCCGGCTCGCACAATCGTCGGGCTCTGTCTACGAGTGTTTTTATAACTCCTCGTTTCTGTTGAGGGTGATGATTGGACTGCTTGTGTAGATATCAGTCAGTCTGTGAGTCTACATTGGTATAACGAAGCGAAGCATCAATACGAGAATTAAGGATCATGAACGATGCTGAAAGACTCTTAATGTCAGTATATCCGGTCGTGAAAGCCTGAAATTATGATTTAAAAATAGTACGTTTTTCACCGGTAAAGAAAAGCCTAAAATTCCTGGATTGTGAAGATTGCCTTGGCAATTAATTTATGTAAAATACTAACAATTTTAAGTAGGAAAATGGTGAAAAATAACCATAATTATAAAATTCTTGTGGGAGCATTTCACTTATTGAAAAATTTTTCAATTGATTTTGTTTCAGAGACTGGGAGTGAAAACCCGAAAAGATTTCAGGAACTACAGAATACCACCAATCGATATTGTTTGTCTCTAAACAAATTTTTCTCAAAAATTCTAAGCATATTATATATCCCAAAAATTCGAAGCAAATTTGAATTTTTCTGAAGAGAAAAAACAGATCAATTCGAATACTGCTGACAAACAGTTTAAATTCAGTTATACATCGAACCGAATATGGTGCATTCAATGAGAAATGAGACATTGGGAAAAGTTTCAAAATTTTGTTTCAACATGAAAAAAATTCGATAAAAAAATTTTGAATGAATGAATTATTACATAATTAAGTATAGGACAATTTCCAAACGTATATTTAAATTTCATTCGTGAAAAAGAAATTTCCTGATTCACCAAAAATTAAATTATTATTATTCGAAATTTTGACATGACAATGAAAATGACTTCGCATAAAGATCTTTTTCAAAAATTTGTGTGAATAAAAAGTGTAACATTAATTTTTCGTGGATAGCGGATATTGAATATGTATAAATATCAAATAGTAAAGATTACTTTTCTTTCATGCAGAGTCTCCATCTATCGTGTACTCGATGATTAATCTATTTTGTGATTGTTCTTGGTTTCTAGGATATTGAATGCCTTTTTTTTTACTTTTACAAAACAAGAAAGCCCAGAATTTGATGAAAATCTGCCTTTTTCATGTCTCAAACACACTTTATTTTTCTAATTCAAGATATTGATTTTTCTAAGGTATTTCGAATTAATATCGAAAAAGCGATCTAATTTTCAATCAACTATTCTCACGTCAAAATATTTGTTTCGAAAAAAAAAAGCTTTTCATTCGTTGATGTCTGCTTTTCGATGGTATGAGCAAAAAAACATTACTATAGTAAATGGTCTCAAAAAACATTTACAGCAGTTACATTTTTCAAATGAAATTCCGTCCAAATCCTACCTTAATATTTAGAACAGATATTTTCGAATGTTCTAAGCAATCTTTTCGTTTTATGATTTCATTCACATTTGACACTGATATCAAATGAATTCCCGTACGTTTCCATCATAGTATCATGGGTTGTTCACAGGATACAAGATACCTTTATCTTTACAACTGGTTGGAGTTATGTGGGGTGTTTTTATGTGGAACGTAATTTTAAAATGCCACATCCCAAGAAGAAATATCTGCCTAGATCCGATGATAAGGAAGTAGCTAACACATTGTCTCTCTGTGTCCGATAGGTGGAGGTTATTTTCAGAAATATTCCTTGCTTGACCGCGCCTTAAGTTATCCTTCACCTTTAAGTTGTTCAGTTTTGTTGTAGTCCCAATAATCAAAATTTTTTGTTTACATTCCCAACTTGTGACCTTTTCAAAGGCGGAAAATTTGTTGAATGTCACCGTTGAAAGCCTTTTCTATTTGTAGTTGAATTTAAATGAGGACTCTTCTGCAGATATAATCCTCCGTTGTTCCTTTATTTGTAACACGTCTGGGAGATTAAAACGCAGTAAAAATTGCTACCATATTTTGGTGTTTCTTGGAAGTGATGCATGCAACCCAATTAATGTTCAGTCATTTTTTCGCGGGATCAGCGGACTGGGTTACATAAAAAAGGCGTTATGGCATTTTAACAGCTGTACGATAAATTGAGACTGCAAAATTTATCGCTTACACTTCATTTAAGCTTAATAAATTGGGGGAGGAGCTTAGGAATGACTTTTTATAGCCTTTATGTAACTCGGGGATATTTTTAGAATTACGGCATCTCATGACGAATTATGTCTCATACTTGTAAGTTGGAAGTTAGGAGTTTCTGTTCGAAAAGACTAGAATAAGTGAAAACTTCCATTTATGAGTATCTTGGAATTTTTATATTATGTATATCATTTCCTGGATTTGAAATTCAAGAAATTTTACTTGGATATGGTATTAATCCAAAGGCTATTGTCCATAATTGTTGTACAGGGTGGTCAGATTTCGATGATTCAGTACTACATCTCCTAAATTAAAAGAGGTAGACAAAAACTAATATACACCTCATGTTTTTTTTTTCGAGGAACATGAATTGCTAAATACCGCAAATCTATTGAAAAATATAGTTAGTAGCACACTATGGTTTCCATAAGGAAAAAAATTTCTCTGATTTGAAGCGGCACTGAAAATACGATGACATCGGTAGTACTAAAAAAACTGCCCTAAGCATGTTTTTATTTCGAAAGCGTAATTACAATAGTGATGAAGTATACCGAATTATAAGAATTGGCTAAAATTCCAAAATCACCCTGTAGTAAGGAAACTTGACACCTTAGAGACTGGAGGTATTCAGCCATTTGTTTCTCAAAAAAAAAAAGACATGACATGTGGATTAGGTTGTTTCTATCTCTTTTGATTCAGGAGATATTGTACTAAGTCATCGAAATCTGTCCACCTTGTACCTTTTTCTGATCTGTCATTGAGCCCCTGTTTCAGAGCTTCAACTAACAGTTAGAAGTAATGGTTGTAAAAGATTGTATATTATGTATTTTCCACTTTCATTGTTTCTCCTTTCTGAATTTTTCATTGGAATTTTGTTTCTTCATTGTCACAACTGTTTCAATCAATTTTTATTTTCTAATAATTCGTATCGGTGAATGTACCGAGCAAATGCTCACATAATTAAATCATGGGCTGAATTAAAGATGAAATTAATATCGGCGAACTTCAAAATATGTGTTCTACTCGTGTGCGTACATGAATGCATAAAAGGTACTGACAAAACCGGACAAGTTCGAAGAAAACAAATGTGAAATATACTTTGACAAAAAAAATTAACACATAAACAAACTTCGTGAAAAATCTATGATGGAAATGATGATGGGAAACAATTACAAAATTTCCAAATAAGGGAAGAGGTTATCCTTAAATAATATATCAGCATAATGGATCATAATGGAAATCTACATCACCAGACATTCACGTAATGCATATTTCCAGGTTGTCAGATTCTTTCGGTATTCTTTGATACCTATGATAGAGAATCATCTCTTCATGGCATTGAAGAATTGAGTTAAGTAATCCAAATGGGTGTGTTACTGTTCATTCAGAATTGTTCGCGTTTTTCTTTTGAGTATTTCTAATGGATGTTATGAATCCTTGGATTTAGAACTTTGTGTTCAGTAGGAAATACGACAATGTGAATAAGGTTAGATACATTATAATCTCAAATAATTCTTTAATAATCAAATTTTCCCCATAAGACATGATATCCAAAAATTACATTTGAAACATTTTTCAAACAAAACAATAGTTTTAAAGGCAAATGATGTCCTTTCAGGAGAATATCTCGGAGAATATTTTCTTTGGGAATAAATTCGGTTTCCGACAATATTGAGATAATAATAAGACAAGAATAACACCTTGTCAAATTATATCATCCCTATCAATAACAAATAATAATAGATTAATACAATTTTGCTATGTCACTACGAAAGCTAAAACCATTTGGCCACAGGGCTCGACTCGAGGCAAATTATGCAATATTCCTATTATGTATATTGATTTCCTTTTCTATGCTTTTCTATTTTGAGTTAAGTACCTACAGTTATGTATGTGATAATAATGACATTTTTATTTCATGTCGCTTTTCTGTTTTGTGATTTCCCAAGTATGTTGGGATGTAATTTATGCATTTTTCATTTCAAAGATTAATACATTTTGTCTTGTACTGTTCTGAATTTTCCCATTTGGACAAAAAATTCCGTTCAACGGTTTTTCAATTTTATCAACTCTGGAAGGATATATCTGTCTAAATATGCATTTCGGCCATGAGCTTATTTGTCGAACTATACTTTTTTTTCAATGTACTATCACTCACAGTATGCACAGTACATATTCTTGACCAACCCTGTATATGAGGGAGCTGCGTTTCACAAATCTGCGAGAGATAATGTTGATTTTGAACGTTAAGACTTAGATATCTCTTTTATCTCGATTTATTATAATTATTCTAATTTTATTTTTGGAAAACAGGTCAGTAATATAACTATACCATTTCAACTTCAAATTGAAACTAATCACATTGAAATTGAGATTGAACTTTTTCAAAAAATGAATAAGCAACTTCAAATTGGTAGACACAATCGAATAGGGAATAAACACATTTAAAAAATCTCATATTGGAAAATAACATGTGTTTTTTATATATCAGAGAATTTTCACGATTCTCAAGACTTTCATGAATAAAATTTGCTATAATCTTTAAAGTTCGAAGTGCCATTTTTTTTCTATTGTGAGGCAATAAGTTTTTGAATAGATTTGGCCTTTGACCAATTTGTGCACAAGTTTTACACAGTAGTCTTTCTTCTTTTATGTATTTAAAAATTTCTCTGATTGATTTTTTATTCAGAGACTGGAGGAATAAACTTTAAAAAAATCAGAAGATTGCAGAGAATTGATTGTCACATTTTTCAACGAAATCGTTCATAAATTTATATACACCTCTGCATTTTTTCCTCATTTCGATTCTCACTCACTCACAATTCTCTCGAAATATGAAATGAAACACAAAACTTCTTTTTTGAATATGGAATTTTTTATATAGTGACAATATGAATGTATTTGATTCCAATTTGATTGTGATAACCATTTTGAAATTTGAATGAGATTAGACTCAATTTAAATTTCAAAAGGTATAGTTTCTACCGGATAGTTGTGATATTTTATCAAATTACTCGAAAATAATTGAAAATCACATGAACATAAGAGGCATAAAGAATTTTCTCGTTTTCAGACTACCTTTCTTTTGATAATATTTCACAATTCAATTCAAACTCCTACAGCAACGAAATGAAGTCAAGTGGTGGTCTCATTTCTACTGGTAATCTAATGGAATGAATATTCATTATCAATTTTTCAAATACACATTCAATATCATGCAGAACATCCATCCATTAACTGTCTCAACCCTAAATGAAAACACTTAAGCCACACACGATGTACACCCATACTTTTCCCCGCCAATATATCCCCGTAAGTGAGCTGTCAACAGTGACAGATCCAGCAGGAATATATGATTACTGATTTATGGTACCGACTGTACGTGAGACAGGCTGGGAGACAGACTGACCACTCCTCTGAGCTGGACGTTTGTGTGCTGTCAAATCAGTTCGCTTGAATTATCATAAATGTAATTTACAACAACATTAAAACTGTAGCAATCGTTTATGGAGTGTCATTAATAAAGATAGTCATCTAATTTATTATTTTGAGATTTGAATAAATTATTTGGACAACTGCTTTGTTTGGGGGCGTAGGCAAATGGGTCCAATAGATACATCACTTTTTTAGGTTGAATTCGATATTTTAGCAGATTTTTAATCGGTACACAACATATCAATTTTTTGAGAAATGTTTAAGTTTTGCTCATTGCCTCATCTCCTGTTAGCTTCAATCAATGTTTTTTTTTGTGATTTTTTCATTTTTCTGTTTAATTTTACGTTTAATTAAGTAGCCTTTGTTGTCCAAAATATCTCAATCTTATGACTTGTCATAGAGTTCGAATTATATTTTTTTCAAAATATCAAAGCTTTGAATCTGACATTGACAGCACACATGCATGCCCTGATGAAATTTGTTCGAACATAATGAAAAAAATATCCATTGTGCTTTATTTTTGAAATATAAATTTTAAGGTCTATCAAAATATTCGAGAATGTTCGAGTTACATTTCACAAAGATATTTCCGTATCTGATGAAAAAATGGTTTACAGAAATCATATTGAAAATATCTATATACCTACAACTATTCAACTGTGATAGATGCAGATTTGCCAATGAAAGTTTTCTTCTGACATCGAAATGAAATGTCGTCAATCTAGTATAAATGAAAAAGTTTTTCTCCAAAACTATTAATTCATGTAGCCTATCAGAGGTCCTAATTTGGATCGCAGCTCTTCTTGAGGTATCAATGTTTCAGAGAATAGTCTTTAATAAATACTGAAATTTATACTATGATATAGTTCTTCAAAGGGTCTAGAAAGAAGAAACATTCTGAGAAAGCAGAATAATTATCAGAACCGAGATTGAAATTGATCCACAATGAATAGACCATGGTCGATAATTTTTGTATGTATGTATGTATTCTATGCTCAACAATATGCAATGATTGCAATGTACAGGGTGGGCAAAATTGGTGATACATGAACTACAACTTTTTAACCGAACGAGATAGAGAAAAATGAATGGCACGTTACGGTGGTCTTTTTTAGAGAAACTGATAATGCCACCAACTGCATTCCTCTAAGTTCTTTTGTTTTCGAGTTATAGGCCAAAATTGAAATTTGGATGAATTCAACTTTTGTCATTATCTCCGTTCCTGTTTGTGCTAGGATGTTGAAATAAAAACATTATACAGGCAATTTTTTCATAGCAATCCAGTAGCTTACTTTGTTTTTTTCCAAGAGGTTTCCTTGCTGAGCTATAACATAAAGTTGTGTTTTTTCTTATGGAAACAATAGTTTCAAATGGCTTAGGAAGAATCGCCATTTTTTTCCCGTTTCAGAAATATATCATACATCATACATCGCCCACGGATTCATTCAGATATCATGAAAAATATAGTTTGTATGTGAAATTTGAATTATTGAGTATTAAGTAGGCTTAATCACAGAATAATATGTCTCTACGCATGGTGTCATAATTATTTTGTGTTTGGATACTTGATTCAATTCTCCGTGGTTTGACCTCTGTTCAGAACAACTGTCAATTATTAGAATTCAATTAGTCATTATTGCCGGCAATATGGAAATTTTAGAAAATTACTAGAAATATTAAGTGTTAAAAAGTTTTATTTTAGCTCATGACGATAATATCCATCCATATTTCAATCTTTACCCCGAAAAATATCAACCGAATGTTAGATATTTCGAACATTTTTGGCAGATACTGAGCTTGGTCCTTTCAAAAAGCCATATTCGAGAAAATATTTGTATTGAATACAGTTTGTATGTTAATTCAAAATAATGAGTATTATGTATTAGGACTATTATTATAGATTTATTTTTCAAGAATCACAAAACTTTGATTTATAATAAGTGCTCAAACTGGCGACCTTCGTTCTCTGCACACAATCGGCATCTTTTTCTGACATTTCTGAGAGAATTCAGAATATGCACACTCCGCATTCTTCTTAAACAATTTTCCACAACTCCCTTCAATTGAGTTTTGTTGATGAAAGTGTTCTTATAAATTAAATTTTTCAAATGACCCAGAAAAAAAAATCTAATGGTGAAAGATCAGGTGATCGAGCCGGCCATTTGACAGGTCCATTTGTGCCAATCCAATGAGGTCCAAAATTCCTGTCCAAAAAACTTTTAATATTCCTTGAATTATGTGGAGGTGCACCATCCTGTTGAAAATAAACATTGCGTGATTCGTGTAGAGAAAGATTATCGATGAAGGGTTCGATATGCTGATGCAATAAATTTTCATATATCTCCCCATCCAAAGTATCTTCATATATGTGATAGGCTAAAACACCATCTCCATTCAACGCTACCCATATACTGAAACCAAATCGCCCTTGTTGAATTCCGTTATCCATTATTTGGCGAGGATTTTCGTCAGACCAATAATGGTGATTATGTCGGTTGACTATTCCATTACTGCCAATATATGCCTCATCAGTCCAAATAATCGATCTATAGAAATTTACATTTACAGAACATTTATTCATGTACCACTGGCAAAATTGTATTCTTCTATCATAATCAGAATCCTGCAATCTATGAACTTTACGATATTTGTATGGTTTGAATTTGTTACGTTTCAAAATATGCAAGGCAGTCCTGCGAGGGATTCCAATTTCTGCTTCTAATTGGCGAGATGACATATTTGGATTTATAGTCACAGCGCCAACAACTTCTTCTGTATCCTGGTTGTTTTTTTTATATTTCTTCGAACGTGGCTTGTTGAAAGAACCAAACACAGCTAACTTTTCTGCCAAACGTTTAAAATACCTCACATTGGGCTGATTACGTTCGGGGTAAAGATGAAAATATGCATCACTTGCTGCCCCGTTATCTTCATGCGCTAAAATAAAACATTTTAACATATCATATTTTTCGTAATTTTCGTACATTTCCATATTGCCGGCAACAATGACTTCGAATTTAGATAATTATTGACAGTTGTTCTGAACAGAGATCAAACCACGGAGAATTGAATCAAATATTCAATCACAAAATAATAATGACACCATGCATAGAGACATATTCTTCTGTGATTAAGCCTACTTAATACTCAATAATTCAAATTTCACATACAAACTATATTTTTCATGATATCTGAATGAATCTGAGGGCGATGTATGATGTATGATATATTTCTGAAACGGAAAAAAAAATGGCGATTCTTCCTAAGCCATTTGAAACTATTGTTTCCATAAGAAAAAAGACAACTTTATGTTATAGCTCAGCAAGGAAACCTCTTGGAAAAAAAACAAAGTACGCTACTGGATTGCTATGAAAAAATTGCCTGTATAATGTTTTTATTTCAACATCCTAGCACAAACAGGAACGGAGATAATGACCAAAGTTGAATTCATCCAAATTTCAATTTTGGCCTATAACTCGAAAACAAAAAAACTTAGAGGAATGCAGTTGGTGGCATTATCAGTTTCTCTAAAAAAGACCACCGTAACGTGCCATTCATTTTTCTCTATCTCGTTCGGTTAAAAAGTTGTAGTTCATGTATCACCAATTTTGCCCACCCTGTACAGTTACAGTACATATCATCAAGAAACAGCCTTATGCCGTAAACCTAGTTCTCTTCACCTAGCCTCTCAAGTCTTTGCATTTCTCTGAACTGTCCCTCTCTTTCGTTTTCAATTCTTCAAACAACAAAAAAATTATAGTGAGATGAAACCCATTGTAAAGAAAAGCCAATATAAAAAACAATGACAGGAAAAAACCATTATGAGCGATTTTTCTACATTAATACTCAAATTTCATGTGAAAAATTCAAATAACTTAAATTTTTTTTGAATTTTTTATCTTTTACAAAAATGATTTTTTTCACGATATTTGTTCAAAAATATATATTTTCATGTCCTAAATCAACTGATATACATTTGATTCAGATTATTCATATTTCCACGATAATTGAACTTGATACAGAAAAACAAGCTCAATTTTTAATCTAAAAATCTCACGAATAGTATCGCCAGTGACGAAACGTCGAGAACTAATCTACAACGACGGCCGAAATGCTCGAAGGAACAGGTTACATTTTCCCATAAATTTTGAAGTTTATGTAGTGAAAAAAAATGAAAGATAGAAACTGTAGATCTTTTAGTACCTCAAACTAACCATTTAATTATTTTCTATAGGACTTTTTACCCTTGAAAGCTCAACCTCATCTCTTTCTCTATCTCAGATCGCCAATTAGCTATTTTTCCTGTCATTTTTGTTATTATATATTGCTTTCCCAATAAGTTTTATCCTTTGATTATTTTTCTCTTACTTTTCAACTTTTTCATAACTGAATCGAATGATACATTCTCTATCGATAATACTTTGTATAAAATTATTTGAATAATATTGATGTACAGGGTGTACCAAGTTCGATGGCCTATTAGGCGTTTTTGGCGAACTGGACCTATTTGAAATCTGAAAATTGGATTTATGTTATTGTTTGACATTATCTACCGAGCTACAATATCCTTGGAACCTGACCACTTTCAGTTATACAGGAAGTCAAAAAAAAATGGAAAGGTTTTTTTTATGTTCCTTTGTTTTTGAATTTGATAGAGTATGCAATTCTGAATACATTCTTACTCAAATCGTTGCATTCGTCGAAATACTTTCCAAAATATCCACAAAAAACTGAAGAAAAAGGGGAGATAAGAGTTTTCGGTATCATATTTGTTATTCCTATTCTGAATATCTTAAGCACAAACCGTTTTGAAATTTTTTAAGTCGAAGATTTTGGAAATATTGTACATTTCTTGAATTTTGAAAAAATTCGTCACAGGGTGTTCCAAATGTTGGGTCGAAATTGGGATCAAGATTGGCTCATAACTTTTGTTTTTCAAATTGGAACCCTATTATTTCATGATTGCGTTGGATTCTGCAAAGAAAAATGATGATAATGTTCTATCATGTTGATGCTCCTAAAATTAATAATTCTTCAGTTATTTAGGATTTTCTGATTTGATATCGTACGTAGCGTCAAATTCATGAAATCTGATCCATATACACAATGATAAATGAATTCGGAAAAGAGGGGTGTCACTAGTGAGTTATTGGAATAATTTATCTTCTATGACCAAGGTCATTGTTGATATGAAACACATTCTATGAATTTGACGCTACGTACGACATGAAATCAGGAAACCCTGAATAACTCAAGAATTATTAATTTTCGAAGCATTAACATGTGAAAACACTATCATCATTTTTCTCCTCAAAATCCAACGCAATCATAAAAAAATAAGGTTCTAATTTAAAAAACGAAAGTAATGGTCCAATCCCGATCCCAATTTTTGACCTAACATTTGGAACACATTTCAAAAATGTACAATATTTCCACAGTCTTCGACTTCAAAAATGTGAAAACGGATTGTGCTTTAGATATATAGATTAGGAATGATACCGAATACTCTTATCACCCGTTTTTTTTTTCAGTTTTTTCTCGATATTTTGGAAAGTATTATGACAAATGCAACGATTTGAATACGAATGTATTCACAGTTGAATACTCTATCGAATTCGAAAAAAAAATAGAACACAACATTTTTGAAATTTTTTTTCATTCTCTGTATAACTGAAAGTTCTCAGACTGCACGAATATTTTAATTAGGTCGAACAATATCATAATCCCAATTTTCAAATAGGTACAGTTCTACAGAAACGCCTAATAGGCCGTCGAACTTGGTACACCCTGTATATCCTTCCCAGATTAACTGAATTTGTTTCAACATTCGGTATCTCAGAAACTCTAGACTGTTGACTCTGGACCAAAGTGTAAAATCAAAAACAATTTTTATGGCTGATTTATCAAGGTACAAAAGGAAAGGGAAACATGAAGTCTTCAATTTTATTATCGGAATACTTATCCGATTTGGTTATTTCTATAAAATTATATTTTTACTTTCTCAGGGTGGATAGCAACATCTTTTATTTTGGATTGTGTTTTGTATTTCGTTGTTGACTTGAACACACACATGAAAGCTTCTCCTTTGATATTGTGTTTTCCTGAATTTTCTTAAACCTGAATACAGTTTATATAAATACTTATTGTTCACTGAAGTTATTGACAACTCGTGGGAAAATGAAAGATATTTTACACACTGTGACATTACCATTCATTTCCTTGATCTCAAAGCTATAAATCTGATAATTATTGAGTAATCAAAGATCAAAGTCGTTAGCGTACACCTCTAATATGATCCTGAATGTCCCCTCTGACAATGCGGTCTATATTATTGAAAAACAATAAATCAACATGTCTTTCCCTAGATAACCTGTTCCACATTCAAACTGAGATGTCCCAACCTCAACTTCATTATCCTAAGCGCTGCAGAGTGAAACAAACGTTTCAGTTTTAATAACATGTAATTCCCTCGATCAAAATAACGGGAAATCCACCATTCGGACTTATCTCTTTCGATATCGTAATGAAGTCGTAAATGTCAAAATAACTTCGATATTTTCATTGACGAAGGTAAAAGTTGCAACTTAGGAAGGTGAATTATGGAAGGGCGAGAATGTTGATTGTTTACTCGAAACGAAGGCATTGAAGTTACAGATCATTTTGCTTCAGGAATGTTAGGATTGTGTATTCATCGTCAAAAATTCACCTTTGGAATTTTGTCAGGAACAGGAGATTCCGTATCTCATGGTATTTGATCGACGAGTAATGAAGAAATATACTGCTCCACAAGAGTAAGGGATATTGTATTCAATCGTTTTGAAAAGTATGCAATCTTCGAGAAAATCGCTGTAATAGTATATTAAGTATAGGAAAAACTAAGGGCATTTCACCGATCGAAGACAATAGATCTATTGTCTGAGATCGATAGTCCTTAACGTTCGATATACTTATAGCGTTTTTTGCACGAAAGACACAATTTTTACTCAATGTACAAAATAATCATCTGACAAATCATTTATTAGAAGCTTTATCAATGCTGTGTAGGAATATAATATAAGGCGTTGTCTTGGTGATGAAAACTTAGTAGATTGTCAAAGTGACAACAATCAATTGAATTCACTAGCGTTGGAAAATGAGCGATATAGAATATTCGGAAGATGAAATTCAAACCGCCTGGGAAATCGGCTGTTCTTCAGTTGTTCCTGAGAAATCCAAAATCCGCAACGAGAGTACATACAAATCTTTCAAGGAATGGATTCATACTAAAGGCAGCCAAATCAATGAAAAAGTGTTACTGGCCTATTTTGTTCGAAGAAGAGAAAAAGCTGAGATCACCTGGAAGTCTTTGGGCGGAATATTCAATGCTGAAGAGAGCAATATTCTTGAACGACTGTATTGACATATTCTAGTTTGCAACGCTTATATCATTCCTATCTATTGGTAACAAACCCAAATAATCTACTGTTTTTACAAGAAAAGAAATGAATAAATTCTTAAAAGAAGCACCAGTAATATGTTTTTAATTTTTAAGGTGTGCTGTTATTAATATAATAGTGCTCAATAAACTGATTATGTCCATTCAGGTGGAAATGATATTAGGTACATCAGGGGCTTGCAGAAGAGATGAGTTGTACAACATGAGCGTCAGGGACATAGAAGATAGGGAATCATTTCTAATCGTGAAAATTCCCAACACAAAAACCAACATTCAGGGAACATTCACAGTCATCGATCGAGATAATGATATCAATTACCTGGAAATGTAAAGAAAATATTTCCGACTGCGTCCACAAAATGCAAAGAGCGAGCATTTATTTTTGAGAAAGCAAAACGAGAAATGCAGAAATAAAGTAATAGGCAGAGAGACAATTTGAAGTTGACCGTCAAAAATTGCAACCTTTGGGAATTTAGAAAATCCAAATGCCTATACTGGCCACTATTTTAGACGCACTTCGGCCACATTTTTAGCTAATAAAGGAGTAGGTGTATTAGGACTAAACGACACGGTGGATGGCGGTCTTCGATTGTGGCTGAAAGCTACGTTGAGGAATCCCTGGAAAATAAACTAGACTTTGCTGACAAAATTTTGCCTACTACGGAACGTATATAGCGAGTTGCAACATAAAATGTTGAATTCAGCAAAGGTTTCAGTGAATTCGGCTACTACTCTATCCAGTGGTATTTCCATCAGCCATTAAAAAAATTGTACTTTTACTTTCAACATTAAATGAACTTAAGAAATTATAATAATAATAATAATAATAATTTATTCATTCCATTGAGACACTACACAGTGTATAGGACATGTCAGACTTGAAACTAAGCAACTAGGAACTAAGCAACTAAGGTGTCGCAGTAATATTCTTCTACAGAGTAAAAGCCTTTTTTTAAAAGAAATTTCTTGATTTCTTTCTTGAATGTTTTGATATTCGACTGTTTCATAGCAGATGGTAGATGATTATATAATTTCATACTTTTGTATGAGGGGTTACATTCGAATCTGTGAGTTCTATGTTTCGGAAAAGAAAATGTCTCAGAGTTTCTTGTTTCATACTTGTGATGATCTGATAATTTTGACCACACTCATTCTCCTTAGCATAGAGCAAACATTTAAAAATATATATACAAGGTAATGTTAATATTGTTTGTGTTATTTCATTATTTCAAAGAATATTCAGTGATTTTCACTTACCGTTCGTAAGTAACCAGTAAAAATGATCTACCGATCTAGCAACAAACGCGGTAACTAAAAAAATTCGTGCTTTCGTGCAAAAATTCCTATTTTGAAATGTAGTCAGTTAATCAAAGGCTTCGATTTGAAACGACTTTTCTGAAAATGCCAAGACGTAAATTAACAAACGCTGAGGTTAATAGGGCTATCGGAATGCCACAGGGTGGCCTAACTCAGGTTGTTGTAGCGGAAAGGTTCCAAGTCAGCCAAAGTGTGATATCTCGACTTTGGAATAGGTTCAGGGTTTGAGAGACCAAGGCTTGGTGGGAGACGAAAACAACACCTGCTCACGATCGTTTCATACCCGTTTCGGCGAGAAGAAAGCTTACATCTACGTGTAAAATGCTATGGAATACTCTTCAAAATGCAGATGGGGTCCAAGTTTCCATCGAAACCATCAGATGAAGTTTGAGAGAGGTGAATCTAGGTTCTAGACATCAATTAAGAGGAGTTCCATTAACACGTGACCATAAGCGTCAAAGACTGGAATATGCAAGGCAACATATCAATTGGAACGATCCATGGCGTAGTGTCCTTTTCACGGATGAATCCAGATATGGACGGTTTTCAGATTCTCGAAGAATAAGGGTATAGACAATTCCACGCATTCTCCGTAATCGTCGCTATGTCCAAGCAGTCCATCCATTCCGAGGGGGTAGTGTAATGGTATGGGCCGGGATATATTTCAACGGGCGCACAGATCTACACATTTGTCCTGGGAATATGACCGCCTTATACTATAGGGAGCATGTCATTGACAACTTTTTGCCAAGTGAAGCTTTTCAATTTCCAGACGATAACGCTAGACCGCACCGTGAAGCCATAGTTGAGAATGCGCGCGAGGAGCTTGGTATTCCACATTTAACAATACTTCCTCACTCACCAGATTTGAATTACATAAAACATGCATGGGATATGCTCCAAAGAAGATTAAATAATCATCAACCTACCCCAGAATCTGTAAATGATCTGAGAGAGCTTCTCTGTCCTGTTTATGGAACCAAATTCCTCAAGAAATGTTCAACAACCTAGTGTGTAGTATGCAGAGATGATGTCAAGCTGTTATTGATGACCGTGGAGGCCATACTTTGTATTGATAGTCTTAAAATGCTTGAATTATCTGGGAATAACATTTCGTTATTTTACTCGATTTTTCTCAATCACCCGTATATGATGCAGACCTAGGGTCGGTTTCACAAAACTTTGATTGCACCGTTAAATTAATTGGAGCCACCGTGATTTGTTGAAATTTCAAAACGAGTTATTCCATTGGTTCGAATTCACGTAAGGTTTTTTAATCGTACGATTAAGGCTTTGTGAAACCCGCTCATACTCTCTGAAATTAATTTTATTGCCTGCATCTTGGAATCATATTAATATGAATTTTCATCACAAAATCTCATTCAAACTATATTTTTTTGCAATATCGCTAAATCATGTGGAGCAGTTTAGTTGAGCAGATCAGCAGCAAAGTACTTGACCTGGATTCGTTCGATAAGTATAATCGTCGAGTTCTTCTATTGAAAAATGGTCTGAAAAGAAATCCGTGAAATGTTCAGAGTGTAATCGTTGTTTATCCAATCAAGTATAATTTCTCTCTTCATTAGGGTAGATTGGGTAATTACTGTTGTGTCCGATTAAGGTTGTGACGTGGCAGACATCATACAATATAATTACCGATAGAGTTTTTTTGTCATTTCTTTCAAATTTTGTGACATTTCTGTCATAAATATTCATGAACCTCCGAACATTATTTGGCCAAGAAATCTGAATGTTGATGTTTTTTAAAGTACCAAATGCATTTGATTCATTCTGAATAATCAGTTTCTTTGCTGCTTTTGTCTTTTTTCATTTCAGATTAAGAAGGACGAGTCGTTTTGGGAAGAATCTGTGTATCCGAGCCCATCGACGGATAACATGAAGATGATCACACTGATGTCTTTCAAGATTTTCCTGATATTTGATATTTTATGTTATTTTGTTTACGGGGAGGCAGGTTTTTTCGGCTGAGGTTTTTTCCTCTGGCTGTATAGTCGTATTATACTAGTGTCGATAGTATCGTATGATTCTATAGTATCATACAAAGAATGTTATGATACCCCGTTCTTTTTTTACCTCAGCTTAGGTACTTTTTGTTTCAACATTTATTGTATTATTTTAGCTCTCTTTTTCATAAGAATATATATATATACCGATAGTGAGAGAAATATCGAGAAGGGTAATGGTGCAAGGGGAAAGAGGTTCAGTATGCCCATTGAATAAAGACGGGAAGGAAAGGAGGATAGTAAGCGAGAGCATTGCTTAATTGGCGAACGGAAGTGGCCATCTTGGTAGCCCTTCTGTGATTCATTATTTGCTTATGTTTTTGGAAGGAAGCCCTATTAGCTTCAGCGCTTGTTGATTTACTTGGTATTTTCAGAAAACTCGTTTCAAATCAAAGCCGTAAACTGCCTCCATTTCAAAATAAGAACATGAAGCATATGCAATTGAACAAATTGACGGAATGTCTCATACTGATTTTTATTGGATGGATTCAAGTTGCTATCGAGTCTAAAATGATTTCGCAGCGATAATTTCGAAGATTACCTAATTTTCAAAATGAGTGAACACGATATCCCTAACTCTTGTGGAGCAGTATATTTGGAGTCATCCAGGATAGCTAACATCAGGTTAACATATGCACCCAGTCTGCATTAGGTAAGCCACCCAATTTGTTCGTTGTAAAATTCACATAATACTCGTACATCCAACAAGAAGGATGTATGGAACGTGTCTCAAATATTCAATTTCTCTGATTTCGTTTTTGTTTTTTCGATATCTCGTGCTATAATATGAGCCGAGTGGCGTCTCAGGAGTATACATAATGCAAGAATTCGACAATAAATATCCAACCAGTGTAAATGTACATACTTTCAACACTTTCTGTTATGAAACGTTGCATTAACATACGGAATCCATAAAAATAGTTTATTGCAAAAGCGACGTTTTGCCATAAGGCTCTTCTTTTCGTTACGGAAAATGTAACAAAATTGGCTGTTGAGGTAACGACGATAACATCAAGAACACTTGCAATTTTTTTCTTGAGAATATGCTAGTTCCGGAAGTTGTTATGATTTTATGCTTTGCATGAAGAATATAGTCATTTTCTGTTTCCATATAGGTATCATTATGAACGTGTGAGATGAACTCTCAACATTACTTTCAGATGACAGAAAAAGAAAAGCATTACATTATCTCGAGTTTTGCTGAAGGTTGCAGGTAATCTTTAATAAAACCGAATCAATATGTTGCATCAGTTGCTCTTCTCAAAAATACTATAAATGTGAAAGTCCGTGTGTTTGTGAGTTCAATACTATAAAAGATAGAGGAAAATGATCAAGGGCAGTTTGTAGGGCTCCAGAAGTTCTATAGGAAAGTCTGTGATAGCATATGATCAACTTCCGAGAATAACCCACGATAACCAATTATGATTATGATCTAAAAATCTTAGCATCCTGAATAATATTTCATTTCACGAGTCCTTTTGACTGGCATTGAATGAATGAATATTAAAATAATTGGTTCCTAATCAAAAATGCTCCTGACAGCATGGATTTCCAACTAATATTTTGCGAGATATGACAGTTTGAAAAATTATTCAAATGTTAACGGAATCGACAGTACCTACCAAGCTCAAATAATTTTTGAGTCTACCGACTACTCCGAAAATGGTGAAACACGATATTTTTTCCAATGGGAATACCGAAGATTTATGTGATACATATTATTTTTATGAAATTCTGATTTCCACATAACAAACTTGTCCTAATTCATCTCTGGTACTTTTTGACGTAAGCCACTTTTTTCGAAAAATTTCATTAAAGAGAGAGATCATTTCCTCAAAACCGTTCCCAATAATTTTATGATTTTTTTTTATTGATGTCCCAAAAAATTTTCAGCTTTTTTTTACGGATCACTCAAGAGCTGAAATTTGTTGAAAATGACCTTCAATATGATTTCAAGTTGCAGGAAATAAAATTAGGTCTTTAGCGTATACAGGGTGGTTACGAAAAATCGAGTAAAATAATGACATGCTTCCTTTAGTGTAAGGCGGTCATATTCCCAGAACAAATAAGTAGATCTATGAGCCCGTTGAAACATATCCCGGCCCATACCATGACACGACCCCCTCGGAATGGATGGACTCCTTGGCCATAGCGACGATAATGGGGTATGCGTGGGATTGTCCATACCCTAATTCTTCGAGAATCTGAAAATCGTACATATCTGGATTCATCAGTGAAAAGGACACTAAACCATTGATCATTCCAACTGATATGTAGCCTTGCCCATTCCAGTCTTTGACTCTTATGGTCACGTGCTAATGGAACACCTCCAAACGTCGTTTGATGATTTCGATGGAAACTTGGACCCCATCTGCATTTTGAAGAGTAATCCGTAGCATTCTACACCTAGATGAAACGATCCTGATCAGGTGTTGTTTTTCATTGTACACAAAGCTTTGGTCTTTCCAACACGGAACCTGTCTTTCTGAACCTACTCCAAAGTCGAGATATCACACTTTAGCTGACTTGGAGCCTTTCCTCTACAACAACCTGAGTTAGACCACCCTGTAACATTCCGATAGCCCTATTAGCCCTAGCGTTTCTTAATTCACGTCTTGGTATTTTCAGAAAACTCGTTTCAAATCCAAGCCGTTGATAAACTGACTCCATTTCAAAATAAAAACATTCATGAAGCATATGCAAAAAATCAAACTTCAGAAAAAAGGCGACCGGATTGACGAAAAGTCTCATACTGACTTTTATTGGATCGATTCAAGTTGTAATTGAGTGTTTAATGATTTTACAGCGATTTTCTAGAAGATTACAAACTTTCTGAAATGATTGAAAATTGTGAAGCAATATATTATTCCTAATAGATCATGGCCAATGAGCCCGGGAGACTATTTCAATGTCAGTATATCCGGTAGTGAAAGCCTTAAACTAAAGTGATATTATCTTGTTACAAAAATTACGGAGATCTTCACTAATAATATATTTTTTGAAGATTGATAAATCTCTATGCATTAGTTAGAATGAAATCGAGAGTATTCTTCTAAATTATATGTGGAAACAAAGTGGATATATATGACCTCATGAAGCTTCTTCCATTCATAAATGGTACTGTTTATTTATCATAAATATCGACTTTCCATGAATGGAAATTTCAAATTGATACAATTTGATATACCTATGACGTATGATTCGAGTGTGTACTTAGAGTTTTGCCATACGTATGGAAGTTTTCTCGAGATACAAATTAATTAATCTCACAAAAGAAAACAACAAAATATATAAAGGAATTCATGATGAAATAAAAAAGAAGCAAACCAAACAAAGACGATGGAAAGGTTAGTGGAGAAACAATGATATACATACAGCGTGCCAAAAAATTATCGTGAGTCGTCAATAATTCTAGTCTGTAGAATGTCCTTTCATTTGATATATCAGAATCCATCTATTCCTATTTGAAAAAAAAACAATTGAGGGGTGTGGGGCGTAATGGGTGAGAGATTTCAAATTAAAAAAATATTCAAAAATATCAAGTTGATAAATTCATTGAATGGTGCGTACTTTGATTAAAATTTAAAATGTCTACTTAATACAAATTTGAATTATTTGGTTTTAGACCAAGAAACCACCAAGAAAGTGATCTCGATGAATTATTATTCATTTCGTTCATTTAAATGCTGATAACTATTTGCTGAGACTTCGTCGATTGTTGCAGCAGTATTGTGTGGACATGTATTGTGAAACTAGCTGACCGGCAGACTTTGTACTGCCTCAATCGATAAATTCAAAAGCAACTTTAATATTATAATAAACTATTGTGATATATGGCCAAGAAGTGTTTCCTATCCCAGAAACTAAAGAGCGTTAGGTGATCTGGTGGTGGGACTAATTGTCGTAATTGGCATTTAGATAAGGTAGCTGATCCATTGAACTTTGTTTCGCCTTAGAGATGAATACAGTTGTAGTAACCGTTGGTTTTTTTTAAGAAGGAAATATATCAGGTGAAATTCAAAAAAGTACAAAATATACAAAAAATTAATTGCATTGAAATAGGTATGTACATTGTTATCCATACATCAAAAGAATTCTCTTTACTTTAGAATTGAAGAGGGAATTTTTTAAAATATTTTATCGATTGAGGCAGTACGAAGTCTGCCGGGGAATCAGGTAGATTCAATGGCTCTGCTCTCGTCACTGCAATTCAATATTCCTCGTTTAATTTCTAGATCACACACATTTCGTATATGGGTACCTAATTCCTATCATCACTTCTTCTGCCCACTAATAACAATGTGCAGAAGTTCTAACAATCTAAGAAATGTTGACATATTTTTTTTGCATTATCTCAGTTCAGGAGATCGTTGTATCGCTCGTTGAGGAACTATGGGATACATATATTCATTATAATTTTTTTTACTTCTAAAACTGCACGTTTTCTTGTTTCTTGTCTGCTTCATCATCGACGATGTATTATTTTTAATTTTTTTTCGTATTATTGTATACACATGTAATAGGGTCTCGGCCTATTGAATTTATTCCTGAATATATTCTAAAACAAGTTGCAGAATGAGCTCAAATTCCAACACGAATCCGAAAGCGTGTTGGAATTGCTTTCTGCAACGAATATTAGACGATATTTGCTCTATTTCAGTAAAAATTCAGATTAGTGACTTGTGTATTGTACACACAAAAAACACTGTTAGTAGAAACAATGGGATAACCATTGAATCAATGATATACTGTGGTCCCTATTCCTGAATGATTAGTATATTTAATTCAATGCTTATCTTGTTCTTCCATTGCCAATGCTTCCTATTTTCGATTCAATTATAGGACTTATTGATTTTTTTCAAACAGTGAAAGTATTCAATAAAATGCTATGATTGAGCCAAGATAAGCTATACTAAGTTTCAATGAAAGAATATAATTGAAACAAACCCATTTTTTTTTCTATCGAAAGGAAATTTATCATGACAAGGATGAATGCTTGATTTTGATTTAAATAAACTTCATATTGAAAAAAACAGCAACAGTTGATTGAATAAGATGCAGTTGTTAAAAATATTTCACTATACTATTGATTTAATTCTTTAATTTATTTATTGATTGAATGATAAGATGTATAAAATGAAACAACTTTTAATGTCTTATATTTTCATTATTGTTTCAACAAAATCAAATATGCTATAAATTCAAGCACACAATGAGTATCAGCAATAAGTAAACAGAAACATACTGAGGTAAAAAACAAAACAAAAACTTATTTTCTCTAATTTGAACATATTGTGGCATTGTAATAAGCCACAATGATGAATACACTCCATATCTTAAGGGATATTTTTCTTCTCAATCCTCGATTTTTCTTAACCCCAAAAAACCACATAAGCAAAACCTTCTTATTAGTATATGTCAATCGTTCATACTACTAAGATGGGTGTGTTTGAAAGTACAGTCTCTGGCCAAATTATAAGACGCACCATGGATTTGATGCAAAATCTGAATCATGAATGTCGTTGGCTAAAAATAAAATATAATGCTGATCGATATATTCAGTCGGAGATTCAACAATTATTTATAAGTTGAACCAAAAAAAAGAGGAGAAATTGAAATTATTCAGTGGGAATACAAATAGCTTTTATTATATAGATTGTTATTCTAATACCCTTTCAATATGTATACCTGAAAGGATTGAATAGAGAAATACCTATAATACTAGCCTTTATCTGTAGAAAAAAGTATCATTATTAGATGTTTACGTTCTTATATGAATCTGAAAGTACTTACCCTGAAAATGTTGAATTAGGGATTCCATTCCCCATTCCTAGTTAAGAAGTCTTCCATCTTTTCACTATTTTTTTTCATTGACAGTAGTTCACTCACGCAAATCACATGCAACTGAATCAAAACCTGTTGGGACTCGAGGGCTGAGACAGTTGTCTCCCTTGTTTTTCGCTCGCAACGCTGGTTGCAAACTTTTTCTACTATATTTGATTCAAAGATAGGCTTCATTGGATTAAATCTAGTTGTTATTCCGTTAAAATGTTTAGCTATTGAATGAAATGAATCAATTCATTCAAATATAGGTTGTATTCAGAGCAAATATAGTTCTTTTTTATTTCAATATTATTCAGATCAATTCATTCAAATACAAGTCTCATCAAACGAATATGTGGTTCTTCCTTATTTCAATATTAATCAGACTAGAATTGAAGAACTACCGTATTATTCAATGAATTATCTGAATTTAATTACTTCAAAAATAATTTATTGAAATAAGAAGAAATTTCATTGGGCCAATTGAAACGATATCAATTAAATAACTACTATTGACGTTAGCACAGTATTTTTTGTGTGTATGTTGGTAGTTTGTGTCACTAACGAAGTTCGACAGATTGCAGAAGTTGAATTGATTTGATTCGAAAATTGAGTAGATCAGACCACAAAACGAAAAATATAAGTGAAAACAATGCTGTAATGAATTTCATTACAGCACTACTTTTAGTACTGTAGTGAACTCATTACGATACCGAAATAGAGAAATAAATAAATGGAATTACATTTGAAAATTCTGAGCTCTTCTTGAAAATAGTTCATCCGGTCAAATTCGTGATTCACCCTAGGAATATGAAATTTCAACCGGAAATAACCTTAGTTTGTTCGACAATATTTGCATAATCGCTTTTCTACTTTCGAAGAAACCTCTTGGAACTTCCCCGAAAGACTGCTGCCTAACCTAACCACACATGAACATCCCGAAGAGAAGCTCCTCTCTATCGAACGTTGTCGCAGTCGTGGACATCGACTAGGCAGTGGCTGCTAGCTGCTAGTGACAGAGCAGGAGTGCCAGATTCCGCCACCACCCGCCAGCTGTGATGTAAGATGTGAGTCCGATCTAGAGCAGACCAGCCGACCTTGCCTCCTTGACGAGAGCGAACCGAATGTTGTTATTAGTTCTTCGGCCAACCTTCCGGTATCGCAGGAAATCTGCATGCTGTTTCGGTGCCGCATATATGAGAGATTAGATTTGCACTGGTGGGTGATGAAATTGGCGAGGTTGGAGTAGTAGCTTTAATTGGTGCATGTCTTATTTGGATCGTTATTGTGGGTTAGATCTTTTGAGTAGAAAGAGATCATTCAGTTCCTGCATGAAAATTCTCGGAGACTTCAACGGTAGAGTAAGCGAGAAAATACGAAATCTGTAAAATTTATTCGAGGATTTGTTTCCGGTTAATCCAAGTAATTTTTGTTACCAAAAATGATTTATTCAGTATATCTTGATGTTCAACTATCTGATGAGCAAGAGGTTTTGAAATTTTATTGATCAGAAAAATGAATGCTCCTATTTTTCCCTACTTCATTAGGTACCAAATCATATTAAAGCATCTTTTTTGGCGCTATTTGAAGCAGTCGCACTTTTATGTCCGTCGACTAGATTGAATTGGCCAAAGAAAATTGGTGATACCTAAATTATAACTTTTTAACCCAACGAGATAGAGGATGATGAATGGCACATTGCGGTCTTCTTTTTTAGAGAAACTGATAATGTCATGAACTGCATTCATCTATCTTCTTTTGTTTTCGAGTTATAGGCCAAAATTGAAATTTGAGCGATTTCAACTCTGGTAATTATCAGGCGCTTCAAGTTGGTGACTCACTAGTGGAATTTCGATATGAAAATATTCTGGGAATTTTGTGCCTATTTGTGCCGTATCTTTCAAATTTTGTGCCCATACAGTTTTCGAAATACATATTTCAATTTTTCCATGTCAGTCATCAACTTTATGTGACTCACAGGTGAAAAGTTTTTTTTTTTATTAATTGCGCTCAATTTGCGCCAATTTGTTCCGTATGTCATGAATCTTAACAAAAAATCGGATGTTAAACAATCCTTATGGATTGTTTAACACTTATGTGAAATCCATGCTCAATGCAACAAAAACACACACCAACAGAGGACCAATAGCTCCCGTCTCTTGCCGTCTGTAATACATTCTTCTGATTTATTCGTGTTGGATTCATTTATAAACGTAAACATTATTTGAATTGAACTTTGTAAGTGAGCAGGTACCTCTTATTGAATATTCGAAACTTGGTTTTCTTTACCTCAACCGAATTTCTGCCAATTCTTCAACTCACACATTAGAATAACCGAATATTATGATATTAGACAAATTTTTTTTATATGTAAATCATTGAGAAATACAAATAACGTTCGTCAATGATTTCCTAAACGAGTATTTATCTATCTTCCACAAGAAAAACTAGGAATATTCCGAAAACTGAAGGAGCGTACAATTCATAACATAAAAAAAATTCCAAATTAGTGACACACAGTGATAACTCGAAATATCTCGAAAACTGAATGGGCACAAAATTCATAATATACGGCACAAAATGAGCACAATTCATCGAAAAAAAGAAAATTTCAAAATTCCATATCTGAGTCACCAACTTGACGTTTGACTCATAGTGAAAACTAGAAATATCTCGAAAACTGAATGGGCACAAAATTCATAATATACGGCACAAATTGGCACAAAATGAGCACAATTCATCGAAAAAAGAAAATTTCCAAAATTCCATATATGAGTCACAGCGTCAAGTTGGTGCCTCATAGAAAAATTTCGAAATATCTCGAAAACTGAATGGGATCAAAATTCGTAACTTACGGCACAAAATGGCACAAAATGGGCACCAAATTCTTAGAATTTTTTCATATCAAAATTCCACATATGAGTCACAGCGACAAGTTGGTGACTCATATTGAAATATCGAAATATCTCGAAAACTGAATGGGCACCAAATCGTAATATACGGCACAAATTGGCGCAAAATGGGCACGAAATTCCCAAAATATTTTCATATCGAAATTCCACTAGTGAGTCACCAACTTGACGCACCTGTAATTATCCCCATTTCTATTTGTGCTAAGATGTTGAAAGGAAAACATTTTACAGACACTTTTTTCATAGCAATCCAGTAGCGTACTATGTATTTTCCCAAGAGGATTCCTTGCTGAGCTGTAAAATAAAGTTGTGTTTTCTCTTATGGAAATAATAGTTGATTATTATTCAGAAAGAATCATCATTTTTTCCGTTTCAAAATATATAACATATTTAACACGTGAAAAAATACCTACTGACCGAAATTTCCAAGAGTGAGCTTTAAAAAATGCTTAGACAAGTTAATCTTTCGACGTCTATAACCATGAACCTAATCGGGGTGGGCAGCCCCTCCAAGATTCAAAACTACCCAACAATTTCTATTTGGTGTCAGAAGATAAAGCCCCTTCAAGATTCAAAACTCTATTGAGTTCGAGTGGCGCATCATTGCAGAGGTTTGCAATTCTATTCATGAATTTACTTAACAATTTCTATTTGGTGTCAAAAGATTAACCTGTCGAAGCATTTTCTGCTACTTAGAAAAATGGGGGTTGAATTGTTTTACGTGGCCCACCCTCTTTGATGTGTTATATATTTTTCAACGAAAAAGAGTGATGATTCTTTCTGATTCATAATTAACTATTGTTCCCACAAGATAAAACACAACTTTATGTTATAGCTCAGCAAGGAAGCCTCTGGTCAAAAAAAATGGTACGCCACTAGATTGCTATGAGTGCCTGTGTAAGGTTTCAGTTTCAACATTCTAGCACAAACAGAAAGGGGTGATGACCAAAGTTTATATTTTATATAGTTAATATTTATATTTAAATTTTGGCCTATAAATCAAAAACAAAATAAGATGTGTTTTTCATTATTCATATTCCAGAAATAGATTTCCAACTATTTCAGGTAAGCGGAAAAAAGTTTTTCAATCATTCATGTACAAATTTGAATCTGCAAGATATAATTCGTATATTTCTGAAGAATGAATGACAATAACAAATAATTTCTGAAATATCATCGGCCGGGGGTGGTAATAAATATTTGAAAAAAAAAGTGTCCAATACCATGAGATATCTATCAGTATTATAGGACGACGGTGCCTTTGATGATCATACACTTCTGGATATTTCCCTTGTTCACCATTGCTCAAGCGAATCGAAAATTGCCTCCCCTACTCCACGAGAAGTTACAACACGAAAAATATCATTAGTATTTGGTCTGTTAATTATATTGAGATCGAGATATGATTGAGGAAATTTTTTTTAATCTGCTCATTATCATTCATTTTACAATGGCTTGTTATTACCCATCAAACTGCCGATTTAACCTAACCCGACTCAATTTTTTCAAGTAACTAACATAGGTAATTTCAATAATTTTTCACTATAACAAAGCGATAAATCCATGAGAACTGCTTATTTCCACCTATATTTCACGTTCTTTTTTTCCGATATATTGATCACCTTGAACGTTGAAGTGCCACATAATCGATAGTTGAATATTAACGATAATTATTGTGAGAACCCAGTTCGTCATGGCAGATTATCTGTGATGTTTGTGCTTGATTAATTTTAGAATATAATAATAAGTTCTGTATTGGAAAGGTGACTTCTATTGTTGAAATAAATAGGTACCCAATGCAGCATTCTACAGGTTGCAACAGAAACTTCGCTATGGTCGGAATAGATATACAAAGTGACCCTAAAATACGAGATCAGCTATAGCTTGAAATCGAGTCATCGAACGAGAGCGTAGTAGGCACACCGGTTCTGACTCACTACACTGATGAAGACTGATAAGTCAGAAACCGGTCTGCCTGCTATGCTCTCCTTGAATGGCAACACGATCTTCTTCAGTTTACTACATGATTCAAATTTTTCACTAGCCCACCTTCAGAGTATTAGTTGAATGTCAATATGCTAGAATCCATAAAGCACTCAGTGCTTCAACCATCACTCAGGATGTCGACAACAAATGAAAGAGTTCGAAAATGTTTGAATTTTAATTTTTTTCAAGCAATCAAGTTAATTTCGAAAGATATAGAAATTTCAATAAGAAGAAATTATTCTGAAAATGTCCGGCCTACTTATAATCTCTATTGAGAGTTCGTTGATTATGAAATATCAATTTGATAAATTGGATTGTTATAGAAAAATCTTCATCCAAAACTAACTACGATATTTTTAAATTGTTTCGAAAATATTTATGAATTACTGTGATTAACCATCCTATTACACTAATTCCCAATTGTTTATTGTATATAAATTACATTTCTAGGTATATATCAGTTGAATGCATAAACACAAATCTCTAGATCAGTATTATTATTCCTCCTTGACTTTAAATACCATTTCTTTCTTGAAACTAATCCCATCTTTGTTTTTCTCGAGTGTTGTGAGTAAATTATCACTTTTCCAATTGTATTATTACTTTCAACAACCTTGCTGTTCATTTTCAAATATATTCTATTATCTTCATTGCATTTCAATTTAATCTTCAATTTTTTTAAATTTTTCATCAAATTCTTTTGAGACTTCCTTCTGATTTAATTCTCAATTTTTTCCTTGTTCAATTTTTCTTCTTTTCCCTAGTATCAAATTCCAATCTATACAATTTCTTGATTTAATTGATTCTAAACATACATTCTTATTTTTTCATCTATAAATAAACAAGAAACCTCAATACATTTGGATAAACCCATAATTCGGAAATTACTTTTGAAATGTATTATTTGTACTTCATTCTTTAATTGAACCATTTCGAATTGTGTATACCTAAACAAATTGAAATTTCTATCTGATATTAGGTACTTGTCTAAATTGAAAGTAAATACATTAAATTTTAATTCAGACAAGTAATCTATCTTTTTATCTATTATTTTTATTGAATTTTGCATGAAATGACCAATTTTGAACCGAAACAGTAGGTACCTATGAAGTATAATATGAAGTCATTTCGAAAAATTCTCTGACAAAAAATTCGATGAGAAAAGTTATCACCTATCAAGCGAAGTAATAAAATGAAAATATAGGTATATGTTTTAAAATTTCACCGTAGGTTGTATTTAATTGCCAAAATATACCTATGTGTATACCTACATATGACAGCAGAAACTGGCAGAAACTTCCTTATGAGAACCCATAAAAAATCGTTATAATTAGTCATGAAAACAAAATATATGTCTGACATTCAGCAGTGATTCATGTAAAATGGATTTATGAAATCGCCACTCAGTTTGTTTCACATCTCGACCTGAAAAATCCGAACTTAAATTCTCGTAATGCGCAATAAACTCAGAATCATTGAATTCCAACAAGATGCGCCATAAATTCGGGAATACGACAATTAAACTCGACTAAAGCAAGAATTACCGCTACCTCTTCGCAAATCAAACAACTCGTCATTCTTTAATCTGCCATTTTAATGGCAACAATTAAACTTCTCAGTGCAAAGTTGCAAAAAAATCGGATCATATATCGAGACGTTCAACAAAAATGCGCAGAATTTATATCGCGAACAGGTTTAATTAATTGGCGTTTGTGGTTTCGTGGTTATGGATCTTTTCGCGATGTTCAGATGTGAAAAAAAGCAGTCCTTGGCACCACCCTTCACTTGTTGCCAGGACAGGAGGATAGTGACCTTGGGTTGGATCTACACCGGAGAATTTGGCGGATATAATTACAAAATTGGCGCCTGATGAGGCGAAAATAATCAGTAGCGCGAATATGCGCAACAAAAAACTTAATCAATTCATATATTATATCTCGACGTATACAAGGAAACTTGATATATTTTTTCCCTAGATTCCGAAGAATCAGATGCAATAAATCCATTACCGCAACTTTCTTTCCTCTCAATATTTCGTATTCATAATCAACGTAGTTCATGACATAATTTTGTAAATTTCGATTATGTAGGTTACTCGCTCAACCGAACGTTGAAGTCTCTCAACGTTTTTAGGAGAAATGGAAGTATGGAACTGTTTCATGATTTTCGGAAGCTCTACTTCGTGATGCAACTGCGTGAAATGGAGCAAATACGCCTCTGGTATACGGCATGTCCGTGACTTCGACGAGCGTCGGCATATTACCATACGAACATTCCATTTTCTTGAAAGTGACACAATAAATTATGCATTAAAGGTTATGGTTATCCAACTTTTTTGTTGGTATTGTTGTAGGAGTACTCGATTAATAATAAAACGCCAAAAACCCACCTGGATAGCTCTAACAATTCCTTTATGAATTGCTGAGAGTAGCGAGTTGTTTATGAGGCGGACAGGATTTATTGCTGTTTTTATGGAGACAAAGCTCCTGAAATTGATACTTTGTTCGAATTTCGAAACAAGGACGGGAGTTGGAAGGATCGGAATTTTCAAGGTCGATTGGACACAAAGAAGGCAGATCTTCAGTTACTGAAGAGTTTTAAATAGGAGCGAAATTGTTGTTAAAACTTTATGATACCTAGCCATATTTTGAATAGTGAAAAAGCTGTCCTCTGCATCATGGAAGTTGAGTATGAAAGGTAGAGAAGACGAAAAAGGTGACTTCTTTTACTACTTCATTCGAATAGTCTTATTGTTGATTCTTTGTCTTGTCAGGCAACACTTTTTTCAATTGATTTCTTTTGATGATGCAATCTTTGGATCAAATTTGATATTTGGCCATTCGTTATTGATTTCTAGCTGTGATAGTTCTTGAAGTGCCAAGTATTTCATCCCAATATTTGCCAATGATAACTGTTCATTGAATTTCTAAATTTGCCTCTGAAAATTTTAATTGATTTAGGCTACTGCTTTTTGTTGTTCTCTACATAACAAATGACCTAATGTCTGCTGTTTATTTTTGTGTCCTTCATTCGTGCATTTTTGCAAACATTCAAAAGTTCATGAATTTGAAGAAGTATTATTTTAAATTTCACATTTTCCCTGCAATATCATTATTGATCACATTTTCTATTTGATATGAATAGAAGCAACAAGGAAACTTATCTATCTGAATGGAATGAATGCAATTTTTGCAATAAAGATCTTATTACTGATCCTTCCCCCAGAGTTCCTGGTTTTGGCCTTCCCAAAAGAATATGGTCTGGTCTAAATCGTATTAGAACAGGGCAGGGAAAATGCAACAGCATGCTCTTCCGATGGAATTCGGTTGAGAGCCCTAGTTGTGAGTGTGGGGAAAATGAGGAGACTATATAACATCTTATAAACAGTTGTCCCATTTATAAATTTCAAGATGGTTTTGGGGCTATACATGAAGTAACAAATGCATTTCTGAAATAGGTGGTTAATTAAAAAATTATTTAATGTATTCCAAATAATTGGATTCTCTTCTGCTTTTGTTTTTTAATTTCAGATTGGAAATTGCGGGTTACTTTGTGAAGAATCTGTTTATCTGAGTCCATAGAAGGATAACATCAAGATGTTCTCTCATATCAAGCTGATGTCTTTCAAGATTTGTCTGATATTTAATATTTTTAATAATTTTTTTCTATCACGGGCGAGGTAACAATTTTTTTCAGCTGAGGTTTTTCCCTTAACTCATTACATCATACTGCAGACCTGTAGGTATGGTTTTCCTGTGTTGCACCAACCTCAGCTAGGTACACTTTTGTTTCAATATGTATTGTATTATTTTTGCTCTCTGAATCAAAAGAATATATATTCATATAATGTACTGTCCCCATTGTTGGCTTAACCACTTCTGCTAAGATTAGGACATTTTATAGTATGATTTTTTACAGCAGATTCAACATTTGAATGATGCTTTGCTAAGTCGAAAAAAGTTTTTCAATTTCAAACAAGAAAAACAACATTTGTTTTTGATGAGTAAAAATTGTTCTGTTCTAGGGTCATACTTTGTGCTATAATACAGTCTATACTAGCATGTCTTTTATCACAGAAAGCACAAATAATAGATATAATGTTTTTATTTCTGCTAGTTTAAAATTTAAATCTACGAGCATGACGAGTTTATAGTGTAGATCTACCCGGAGAAACATTCTCTTTTCTGAATTGATTGATTGATTGAATGATTCATTTCTCCGACTCCACCTCTCTTTTCAAAAACTCTAAGAGACCCTGGAATTATTATCATTTTTACTCAATAAGAACGGTAGGTACGTTGTTTTTCCCAAATTTTGATTAAATCAATCGGAAAGGCTGTTTCAACCAGGGAGGAGGAGGAAAAACAGCAGCATATCTATTGTTAACAACATCTTAAATTTTCAAAGCCCCCAATTGAATTTCTTATTAATCACGCAGAATAGAAAAAGGCTTACTTCAATATACATCAGCGTTTTATTGACTGAGTTTTAATCCAGTAATTGCTCGAATTTTCAGGCACTGACTTATTTTGCGTAAAAACCATTCGCTGTTTGATCTTGATAATTTCTTTTCTTAATATTTCTTGCTCGGCTAGTTCTTTCATCAATAAGTCTTCATTCAGTGATTCTTCTGTCATCAAAATTTCTTTGGAATTACTGTCAAGGTTACAAATTTCTTCAGCCATATAATCAATCACAATTTTCTTAATTTCAACAGTACTTTCGTCGTTTGTCAAACCAAAACTTGAACGCACAAAATCAACAATTTTCTTGATTCCAGTTCCCAGGGTTACCCGTTCTAATCGCCAACAATTCAACATATGCTGGCAGGATCGATAAATGTAAGATTCTATCAAATTAGGAATGAGAAGTATTCGATTTGGGATTCGTTATACGGACGACAAAAATCCTTATAAGCCTTATAAACTTTCAGTTCCAGTTGTCTTTTCAAAACCGTTGCCATCCCATAAAAAATATATGAATCATTCAGATCTTGAATATTCATGAAACAATATAGGTTCCAGTAGAATTTATGGTGTCAGCGACCTCCCGAGATCAGTTCAACTTATGTGTATCATTTCATTTTTTATTATTCACTGCCGTTAAAATAATTTGAAGACGTTCACCTCTGGCGTTTATGATTAATGGGTTCACCCAAAGTTGTGAACTCTCAACATTACAATACAACCAAATCCGTGGTTTCAGTGTATTTCCCCTCGATGGTTACTCTCATGAAATTTCGATGTGTTTTTTACTTTTTTATTGAATCGATGGATCATGACGTAAGATGGAAGAATATTTTTGATAACTGTCTGCATTTCACCTTTTCTATGTTTTTTTTTAAATTCCAAATATTATTTTTCTCACTGAATTTGGAACGGAATTTGAGTCGGTGAAACAAATTTTTCAAGGAAAAAAAAATGGAGAAAAAACAAAAAATTTTTTTCTTTACAGAAGTCACACTGGAACATTTCGAAACATATATAAATTGAAAAGAGTCCCCATCAACATAGCTATACGCAAAAACAATTAATAAATGATTAATAAATGAATCATCCAAATGATAATCATCTTCACATAGGCTCACAGATCTCTCATCAGGAGGCTCAAGAAGTGTTAGTGTTCATATCTTCAAATTCCCCCATTGGAAAATGTTTTTTTTTGCAACAGTGGATAACGATCAGACTGATTTAAGTATAATTCATGAGGAAATTTTATACAGGGCTTCAAAGTGAGTTTTAATAAAACTATGAACTCTCATTTTTTCCAAATAGCAACCATATGATTTTGTTATTCACATCGATTGCTCGTCAAAAATTATTTTAGTTTTGCCTAACATTTATTTATTTTAAAAATATCAAAAGTCTCGAAGAAAAAATCAAAATTAAATCTACATAACCTCGAACATGAAATGCAAAATTTTTAAGAACTAGAGATAAATTAGTGAACAAATATAAGCAGGCCTTTTGCCTTACCTGTTATGAACTGATGTAACACCAAAATAAATACAAATATATGAATAAACACTGAAAAACCCTCACAATACCGGCAAAACATACACAAATAATGGCGGATGATTGACTACTCACACCCTTCACCCCCCAACAGCTGTCATTCTGTTTCATGGCCTTGTGTTCTAGTAAGGTATTGGGTCTGCGGGGCCCTCTGCTACGCCACTGGTCTGAAGAACGAAGGGGCCACTTGAATAGACCATTCAATTTGATATTTTGTTACATTCACCGTAAGGGAAAAACAAATGTATTTAATACATCACTGTTAACATAGTTCTGATTTCTCATGATCGATGATTAATCAAACAATACGTATGAATGACAATTCATAACAATACATTATGAATGAATTGAAATATTTACTATACTACTTAAAAATTATCTCAATAAATCTACTATTACACTAAGAAACCTGGCTTTATTTCTGAAATAAAAATTTTATTCAATAACAGCAAAACTACAAATTAGCACACTCTAACTAGTTTTCAACAATCAATCGATCGGACTTATAAAATTATATTCGAAAAAATTTGATTTCATAGTTTTATTTGAAGACCTCTATAAAATTTTGTCATATATCATACCAGAAACATTATCATTGTTTTTTATTTTACTCCACTGTTGCAAAAAAACATTTTACAATGAGAGATTTTGAAGATATAAACACTGAAATGTGACAATTTTCCTGACACAAAATTTGACGATTATTCTATAACTTAACAATTGCTTCAAGTAGTTGCGCATATCATACATCAAATTAGTGTAGAATTGAACGAGGAACTCAAATATGTTTTAATATACAGAGTGTTATATCTGAAATGATGAAGTTCACATGCTTTCCTGTAGAACCGGAAGTAGATTTCGCTTGAAAATATTTCACAATTCAAGTTCATATATTCTAAAACAAAAATACGAAATTGAATTTGTATTACAATGAGGAATGTTCACAGGTATGCAAAATCGAACGAAACTTCGTCACAGTATAACCTATATGTATATGAAATCACTAGTTTTTGTTTCAGTCGAAAAGACCTAGTAGTTCGGATTTTACAACCCCGCGAATATTCAATTCCTCGCGGCGATGAGACGTCATACTACATACGCAAATCGCACTCAGTGAGCCGAGAGGCCCTTATATTGGACCCGGCTACGTACTGAACCTCGCAAGTCGTTGGGTGTAAAGTGACGTCACACGGATCCATCGAACTCATGTTTATAACTCGATATCTCGGGCGCTATTTGAAGTATTCAAATAATTTTTGGACACAATATTTTCATTTTCTACGGAGAATAGGAATATAAAGAAATTGAAAAATGTGAACATTCCTCATTCTTTGCTTTGATACTTCTAATGAAACAATTGGAAAAATCACACTGTATAATAATAACAATAACAATTTATTTCCATTGTAACAGGAACCGATCCCATCATAGAAATTGACGTACTGTAATCGTTCATTGAATAGGTATAACAGGAAATTATTTCTGTGCCTATTCAAATCAGAATTTCCAGATCCTGTTACTCTATTTTGTAATGTAATTTCGATTATTACAAATTTGAATTCATCGATGTTTCAAAAATGAAAACTCCTGAAAGTGATTTATCAAATGAGTTCATCGATTGCTGCCATCGTTTCATCAATAAATGTGCCACCACTGTATCGAGAAGAGGTTCTTTCCAATTCCCCATCACCTTTTATTCAAATGTTTCAATACCCATCATTCACACAAATATCTAATAAGCGCTCGCTTGTTATCAAGTCGAAATCTGAAGTTTTAATTACATTCTATCGCTATTTCGTTCGCAAATTCCTTTGTATTCAAGCTATATTGAAATTTATTTCCCCTGTTGCTGTAATTTCAGAATGTTGCCCAACTCTATCGACCTGATACCGAATCCGATATGAAGTAACGTCAGATTATTTTCGGTAAATGTTCAATCTACCATGAAGGTGTAAAAACTCCCGAATTGAGACAATTTTATTTAGCGATTACGAATATTTGTGGAATGGAAAGAACCAGCAATCGTCCTTGTTCGAATATTTGGTAAAGGAAATCTTTGTTTCAAATGACTGAACCAAAGATATGTGCATATTCTATCGTACGAATATTCGCGCCAGTTCAAATAGTCCAAGACTTCTTGAGGTCGGTTCAAGCCTTACGAGGACTAATCAATATTTTTCTCTATTTTCTTATTCACACTTGACAGTGACAGTGTGAGCCGAAAGCGGATAGGATAGATGCCATCAGGTAGTAGAAATGGGTTTCTCAACAGAAGAACTTGATGAAATTGCGTTGCTCTTAGACGACGAAGAGAAGCCAAAAAAAAGGTCTGGCTATATCGGATATGAAGAGATGGGAAAATTATGGAGAAATTTTCACATTATACGGGGATTAATAAATTTTTGTTGAATGATTTTTCAAGTTCTTCATCACATTGATTGGTCCTAGTTATTTTCATATCAGAATCTACATTATTTTGTTCAGAAATTATTGTTATTCAATATTACAGTAGAATCCGTTTCTCTATTTCAGTATCGTAATGGGTTCATTACAGTTCTAAAAGTAGTGCTGTAATGAAACTCATTACAGCATTGTTTTCAGTTATATGTTTCGTTTTATGGTTGTCAATACTGACCTCCGATCGAATCAAGTTCCGAATCAAAACAATTCAAATTCCGTGCACCAACTGCCAAGATGAAATATAAAAGTCACTAACCTGAATTTTTATTTGAATTTCGAGAGTATTTCACAAAACTTGTCTGAAATAGAGAAAATATCGTCTAATACTCGTTGCAGAAGGCAATTCCAACACTCATGCTATCGAACTTCGCATTCGTGTTGGAATAGGAGCTCATTCTGCAACTTGTTTTAGAATATACTATTATTATGACGCCGGCTATACTGACCAATCGCTTATAATGACGCAAATGCAGTGTTAAGTTTGGTTTCATTCAAAACTCCTTACAATAGGGTCCGGATTTAATAACTTCGCTTATAATGACATGTCGTTTACAATAACATGATTTCAGATAAAACATGATTTTTCGAAAAATTTTCTGGTTATAGTGACCACTCGATCGTTTTCTCAAGCCACCCTACCCTTTTTAATGCGATGAGGTTTGATACGATACGAGACATATACGCGTGCCGACATGCTTTTTAGTATAATCCAGATCCTTGAAGAGATTATTGGTGTTTTATGGACAAAATGAGATCCATTAAAGCCATTTCTGAGTTGTACAATGGTGTAAGGAGCTATTATTTCGAGTCGAAAAAAAAAACAAACGCAAACTATAATTTCAGTTTTTTTTTCTAAAAAATTAAAAAGTTCTCTACATTTAGTTTTTATTTGTAAGAGAAGCTATTTTTTTTTCAAAAGAGCTAAATTGAATTTGTCGTTCTTTTCTTAAACTGATTCCAAGAAAAATATCAAATTTGCTGAAATTCTGCTTTATGTGACTTCCGGTTATTATGACGTATTTTTCATTTCCCCTCGATGTCATTATAAGCGGATTCTACTGTATATATATTTTTCAACACATTTCCTTCAATATTCATCTTTGAAAAAAGTCAGGTGATACTTGTACTCCTATGAAGCAGACCCCCGAATAGTTTCTTGCGGGGGATGCCTCAAATTTTGTTGCCTATTGGAAATTGAAAGGCCCAAGTTCAAAGAGTTCATGCCGACTTTTCTAGAATTTCGTTGAAATGTGATTTAACTAAATTGAAAAATTCCTATATTCTCAGTAATAACATTTCAAACGAGATAATATGAGGAATTGGAATCGGGATAGCGTAATATCAAGAAGTTGCATAGATTTTCAGAAAATAAGTAAAGTAGGTAAGCATCATAGCAATTTGAGATAATGAGAATCTATGCAGATTCTTACGTTCCTCAGTGCTGAACCAGCAGACTCTGACGAGTTGCCACTGCAAGTAATTGCAGAAACTTTTGCATGAAAACGCCTAGAGAATTAATAAAAGAGTAATTGTAATGATTATGAGACATTCTACCATTTATTAAATGAAACATTCGTGAATTGTAACTTTCTGACACGTGTATGTACTTTGATATAAATTGCTTGTTGTATAAGACGAGAGGTAAGTGAACAGTGGCGTGTCTAGAAAAGCTTTGAGGGCGACAAAGGCATAATTTAAATTTTTTTTATAACAAATGGGAAAATTGCCTGCATTTCCAGCCTATGAGATTCAATATTTCTTCGATTACATCTCGACCAACTTAGTTTCTTCAAAACGGAAGTTGGATGAATTTAATTTAAGAATCAACAACAGATTTTTTAATTAACAAAATCACGAGTTTTCAATATTTTTGATAAGAAATCGTAAAAAACTTACAAATTCGTTGAATGCCTTTGAATTTAATTAATACTTAGATATGTAAATACATGATCAATGCACTATATTTTGTTTCGCCAATTTGAGAATAAGAGCGATGGTTCGTTTAATCAAAGTTTTTCACAAATTATGACAGATTCTTGTTGACCTGCTCAATTTTTTTAAAAATATTCTGGTGTTCGAATAGTTTTTCAAAGAATGATTAGTGGTATTTTCGACATTTTCAGTGTTATAAGCGTAGAATCTTAATATATAAAACTAAGTCGGCCATATTGTTGGTTACACCATTTATAACTCAAGATTGGATAAACTGTTTGTTATGAAAGATTTTTTGTTTGATTCTTCTATGGCGGGGTTAACATAAAATAGGCCTATACGTGCCTATTCACAATGGACAATCAGCAATCTGCCCTATTTATTCTCGCATTCTCGGGAAAAAAACTAAAAATATTTTTCATCACAAGGTACTACAATGGAGGAATTGTAAAATATAACAAAAAGTTACCTGTTTACCTCTTAAATAAAGAGAATTCATCTAATGAACAATGTACCGGAGTACCGGGTGATTGATTATATTGTACTCAATAGCTATCTCAGTTAATATTGGTCGTACAGAAACTTTGAATGGGCAGATTTGAAGTATTTTTCATGGGCATACCGATTTCAATGCAATTAAATTTTTTGCATATTTTGTACTTTTGTATTTTTTTGTTTTTCACCTCATATATTTTCTTCTTAAAAAAACTAATGGTAACTAATGGTTAGTACAACTTTATTCATCTCTAAGGCGAAACAAAGTTCGCCGGGTCAACTAACCTATTTAATTGCCAATTGCCACAATTGGTCTGACCACCAGATCCCTTACGCTCTTTAGTTTCTGCGATAGGAAATGATTCTAAGCACTTCTTGGCCAACATTCAAAAATATAACAGCTTCCAAGCGACATCGTTTGGCACATATTGTACAGGACAATTTTATGTCGACTTTCAACCATATTGAAGTTGCTGTTTCATTTATTGAGGCAGTACGAAGTCGGCCGGGTCAGCTTGTATAGAATATAAAGGAAGGAGCATTGAATAATTTTTGTTGGTTTTTGAAAATTTACTGGAAAAATTGAGAAATCTACCAAACACGATCACAACATAATAAAAATCGTTCAAAACCCTAAATTAATCCTCAATTCGAAAGGCTAATTCAGAAAGTACGAAGTTACTAACACACAGTGGACAAATGAATAAAAATTGATTTTTCAAAATGACCGATTTGATTTTTGTGTGGACAGTCTAGGAATACCTATAGTAGTCGAGAATTTTGTAAAGACAGAAACTGGAACTATGATGATATTTCATTGAAATACAGTATAAAATAACTTTCGAAAGTTCACAAGGATAATGTGGTACTAATTGTATTATCCACTCACCAACATTGATACAACCAAGCGAAGTATCAATACGAGAATTAAAGAGAAAAATCTGAACTAGAGGATCATGCTCTAACTGTTGGACACACTATAGTTTTCTCGAAGGCATTGGTGGTTTCAAACATCAGAAGTGACTGTCCTTAGATGAACCTGGAAGTCATTGAAATTTATAAACATGAAAACAACATATCTATACAAAAAAGATTAAACACTTTTGATACATGGCGCATGGTCGCCAGTCTTTGACAGGACCCGAATCAAGCCGATACGAAGTTGGAACGATGGACCATCCAGATTCAGATACTTCAACACTCCCTCTTCATTAGCAGAGCCAGGATTGAACCCTGTAATATGGTGGTGAAATGACAACTATTACATTGCGAAACATTCCTCATTTTCCCAAATTAGACTATTCTAAAAGTGAAGAGTGCGTAAACCATGTTTTAAGATATCTCGATCAGTACAAATGACTACGATTCGAATCGAACCGCACATTCAATGATTAATTTATGAAATTCTAATGATGAACACATCAATCTTCAAGAGTGAGATAAAAAACACGAACAATACCGAGTAATTGGCTATAAATCCCAAAATAACAAGGTTAAATCGTTCGAAATTCTTCTTAACCATCATCATCGAACTATCGTACACGAATACATGCTTTAAATTGTCAATTCAATTTTCTGTATCGTGCGAAGTGCCAGTTTATACGAAACGGTACTTCATATTATTATAATTATTCCTTTGTAGCCTTGTCATTCCACTGTCTACAAACAGTCGCACCTTTTGATATATCTAGTTCCGTTTACTAAAAGGGATTTGCTAAATGCAGATAATCCAGCACAATCGACAAACACTGGAACCTGATATTGTTAAAACTCAAGCTCGTTGATTGTATAAACCAGCAATTATTATACAGTGTAGATTACTTTAAATTTACATAGTTCAAGCTTAATTCAATGTTAATAAATATTACTAATGGTTCATATATTTCATACAGGTCACTTGCTTGTATGCTTGTATTTCTTTCCAATATAGCATTCTATACGTTGAAGAACTTCATTGAACACAACATGACCGTTGGAATACCAGGAAAAAACTACCAAATATTGTTATCATTGAAGTTCTCAATGTTAATGCTGAAAATAAAACATTAATTGGATAAAATAACATCACAGCAAAACACAGTGGAATGTGCTATGATTAATATCACAATTTTTTTACTGTTCTGTTACTTATATCGAAAGCGAAATACTTTATATGGAAACGAAGTAGATTGAGCTGAATTCCAAAACCATTAACATAAATCTAACACTTTTGGAAATAATTGAGGATTTTGGGCTTAATTGATTAGGTGAGGAATTAAGTGGATTGATTAAATGGAATGTATTTTTTTATTGAGTATTCTTAGAACTTTCATGGTGAAATTATTCCTGTTTTTTGCCAGAGTCGATTTAGGGACAGGGCTGTAGTTTATCACCTTGAAGATTCCAAATTTTTTATTGATAAATCAAGCCTAATTTTCAAGTTGTGTGGTACTCACACTCTGGAAAATATTGACGGAATAAAATTCTTTGTGAACCTACCCAAAAATACCAGAACACGTCAAATTTGTAATTCAATGGTGCCTTTTAAGCATAAATTCAAATATACAGATATACAGGATGATTCGCGAAAGACCGTCCCCTTGAAGATATCTATTGAAATATTGTCTGGGAGGTCTTTGCATATTCCTGAAAATTTAATTTGGGTTTTCTCTCCCAGTTTCTGAAACAAGAAACAATTAGAAAAAATATTTAAATAATAGAAGAAAGGCCCCCGCGTGAAAATTTGAGCACTAATTTATCAGGGGCCAAAACTTTACAAGAAGAAATTGTTGCCTAACAATGAACAAAAAGAAAACACTTTGAACTCTTGGATCGTTTTTCATTCAACTTCGTAGAATCGTGACAATATTTTGATTCTTTGATTGACGTTTGTCAATATATGATAAACATAGATTAATATTGATTACTAGATGTTGATATCGTTATTTTATTTCAAAATTCCCTGAAACCAGTTCTTTTTTCAATAAATCCATTCAAATTCGATCTATTCCTACTGAACAATTGGAGAGATTATAAGCCTCATCCCACAAAATACAAGCTCTTTTATAATTATCAGGTTCCGTCATTAGAATTTTGATGTCATTCCAATCCATTATGTGATTGCCGGTATTGAAACACCCATGATCTGCTATCTGCGATCTACCAATATTTCTATTTTTTATGTTATTCTTATATTCGCGTTTTCTAATTTCTAATGGTCTTGATGTTCCTCCTATAAAAGATTTTCCACAAATACCGGGAATATTGTAAATACAATTCCTTTTAGTTCTCATTCAAATTTGTTAATAAAGATCGTAAATCATTTTCTGTTTTGAAAACAGTTCTCATGTTGAATTTAGAACCAATTCTTCAAATTTTTTCTGAAAGTCCATAAACCTGAGGCATCAAATTTATTAAAATTGATTGTTATTGACGGTTTGTTGTTGGTTCCTGTTTGTTATTATCGTTTTGACGTAAAATTGTTCTCTCCAAATAGTTTTTCCTATATTAAAGATATTCTTGAGGATAATCAATATCCAACTAATTTCATAAAAAAAAAACTATTTCAAATTTAGAGAGAACAATTGTTTCGTCAAAACGATAACAAGAATCAGGAACCAAAAGCAAACCGTCAAGAACAACCAATTTTAATAAATTTGAACATAAAAAATAGAGATATTGATAGATCGCATATAGCAGATCATGTGTGTTCCAATCACATGATGAATTGGAATGGCACAAAAATTCTAATGACGGAACCTGATAATTATAAAAAAAAATCAGAGATTCAGCTTGTATTTTGTTGGATGAGGCTGATAATCTCGCCAGTTGTTCAGTAAGAATAGATCGAAATTGAATGTATTTATTGAAAGAAGAACTGGTTTCAGGGAATTTTGAAATAAAATAACGATATCAACATCTAGTAATCAATATTAATCTATGTTCATCATATATTGACAAATGTCAGACAAATTGTCTGACGAGGGAGTCTGATTTAGACTCCGAAACGTTACTCTACAAGAGTTCAAAGTGTTTCCTTTTTGTTCATTGTTAGGCAACAATTTCTTCTTGTAAATTTTTGGCCCCTGATGAATTAGTGCTCAAATTTTAAAGCAGAGGCCTTTCTTCTATTATTTTAAAAAATTTCCAACTGTTTATCGTTTCAGAGACTGGGAGAGAAAACCCAAATTAAGTTTTCAGGAATACCGTTCCTTTAAATTGCAAATTTTTTATATATTTTCAACTATATTATGTTAATAATACCGAGTGTAATAATGAAATTATATTAATTTATCCAGCTATAAATACTGTTATTCTTTCAAAACCAAAATTTCTAACTAACCATCAATTATTTTGGAAAAATTACAATTATTCCGTATTATACAGAAACAGTCTATAAGAGTAGTTTTCACAGAGAAGATATAGTATTTTTTTCTGATTGAAGAGATATTGAGCATTATCGCCTTAGATACCATATGTCATAACACACCTATATTTTCCAAAATAAATATGAAATGTCATTATATATTTCGCTTGGGACAATAAGAAATCATATTAATATTTCTCTAAAAGAATGCTATAATTCTTTATTGGAGCAAAAAAATGAAAATGTCAATTCTTGAAATTTCTGCTGAGGGTATTGCAACCAGATGAAATATCTTGTTCTCAATTCGTTCAGCTGTTACTGTAGCTGTCATCATCGACACTGCAGGAACCTTAACAGATGCTGCAGATAGCTCTTCCTCCATGACCTGCCATGATTAGACAGGTCATTTCAGTGAGAACAACTCCTGAAAAAATATCTCCTGAAGATGCCAGATACTCGTGATGGCGAAACGTCGAGAATAAATGAACGAGTGACATAGAACGCGGAAGCCTCAACCAATTCTATTGATTAAAACATGGGGGAAATATAATAACATTTTCCTCAGTTGTCTATACACGGATTTATCTGTCAAATTTGAATACACAAAGCAGTTCTGCTAACCAACATTTCTCTATTCAAAAACAACTGAGATAATCAATTAATTTCAATAAAATTTAAAAGAATTAGAGAAACTTAATTATGTGTAATACTCATAAAGAGGTCCATTTAAACACTTGCTTATTCAAAATTTCGCCACGTGGCTCGTTTTTGAGTTTTGAACTCAAGAAGGTCTTCTGCACTTGTATTATGAATGGCTATTATCAGAACATTCATCTTGGAAAATAAGTGTTTGGCAAATAAGTTCGCAATCTGCTTTTATTAATGCGGCAATTTAAAATTATCGCAATACGTTTCAGCTTGTGCGCCATGCAGGTTTATTACCTGTTTGATCGTTTGAGTTTCGAACCATTATATCTGTTTTTTTCTCATTCAACAAGACCGTCAATCTTGCCGTAGAAGAATACGACTTAAATTGTGGGATTAAAAAGTTGTTTACCTTAAACTGCTCGATTTTTGTTGGTTTTCCGGTGCGGGCAGCGTTTTACCCCCTCTGGCTTTTGTCTGGCATGGAGATAAATTCATGCAGTGCATCGGCTTGAGGAGCAATATGAAGCCATATGTAATGCGTGTACTACACAGGCTGGGTAGAGAGGTATCACGAATTTTTCGTAGAAACATTGGTTGCAGATTTCATCTCTTAATAATGGTCAGCTTAACAGTTGGTTCAAGTTTTTCTCATGAACCTTTAAATATTCCTTTCTCGATTCAGTCCAGTTTTTCAAGAAATATCGTGATCTAGTCTTAATTACTTATCGTCAGCATGGACACTAACTATCTTTTCCTCATTTTAAATGTTGAAAATTCCTCTGAATAAAAAAAGTACTCTCATTCTGAATACTCGCCCAACTCTCACAATATGAATTATATTTCGGATTACTTATGAAGTAGGTGAGCAATTTCGAGTTTTTTAGAGTAAGATTTTTATTTGGAATTTATCCAGAAAGAACAATTGAAATGTATACATCATATTTACGACTGATAGTGCTTTTGAAAAATGCGTACTTTTATTCAATGAACTAATAACTACAGTAAGTGTGTTTCTATAATAATCTTGTTATGATGTTATCTCCATTTTCCAAAAGAATTTATAATATATGAAAACGAAATATGGTATCAACCCACTGATATTATCTTACGAATGTGGAATCAGTTGAATTATAATAACCCAACTCTCTCAAATTGTCATAATGTCAAAAGAACACCTAAATGAAAACTATAAATAATATGAAAAACATTTCTGAAAAAATATTCATGAAGTTATCAGAGCAACACGATCACAAAGAAAACTAAATAACTAATCAAGTCAATTGGAACTCAAATAAATCGCGCAATGAACAGAATCAAAGCATAAACAGTAAACCCAACATACCTATTCGCAGAAAATTTTTGAACCAAAATGCTGAAAAAATAGAGCACTTGAACTCATCCTTACGAAGAAACACGCAGAAAAATACAATGTTTGATAGATGAAGGAAAAGAAAAAAATTTGGTATACTGTTCAGTGAATTTCCATATCTTTTGCATTCAAATATTCGATTTTTTATAGTAATGGTTCAAATAATAGAAGAAACATTCCGTTTTCAAAATTTTTCTGGAGCGTGTTCAACCCCCTTCAAGGACGCATTGAAAGTCAAGTGTATCAGATCGATTCCTGCTGACACACATCTTGAAAAATAAAATCGTGAAAGAATATTTAATTCTCGCATAGTTTTCATGGTAATTCATTTTGATTACATGTTGGCCTCCTTCCACGGATTTATTCATTATCTGTCAAATTCATGACTGAAAACAGTATTGCCAATCAATATTTTTCAATGAAAAAATCACTTAACGATATTCATGAAGATATTCCATTAATTTCAATTCATTCATATGAGAAAATAACATAGAATACTCGTACAGAAAGAAGGCATATTTCAAGGGTTAGTAGCCACTTCGAGGCTCGCTTTTGGATTTTGAACTCTTGGAAGAATAAAAATGCCTTCTCTTACAAATAACTATTCTACTCCAAATTCAATTACAATACATATTCCTGAATCAATTTCGAAGTATCTCATTTAGGAAAATGATAAGATATCATAACTGTGATGTATAAACTTAGTTCTTCATGGATCTATGAATGAATGAAACGAAATAAGTATCCAGCTCTTCAAATTGATATATAAACCTACGATATTTTGATCTGCTTTATAATTGTCTTCGATACAGGGGGAAGGTGAATGAGGCTAATAACCCCCCCCCCAGGAAAATATTGACTTTCTAAAATAAGTCATACATTCATTACATAAGAACATATTATAACAATATATTATATCCTAATTTTTTTTACCTCACCCCAAAGGCGTCGCTAGAAATTTTGGGGGGGGGTAAAAAAAATTTAGGATATAGTATATTGTCACTATATGCTCGTATGTGATAATTGCATGACTTATTTTTCGAAAGAAAATATTTTCCTGGGATGGGTAATTACCCCCATTACCCCCCGCCGTAGCGACGCCAGTGGCCCACCCCCCAAAATAAATTTCTGGGGACGCCCTTGAATTATTCAGATGATGACCTTCAAAACTATGAGCAGCAGCTGATGGGGTTAGTTTGAGTTTGCTACAAAAAGAGTCCAAACAAATATACAAGCTTCTGGAGATCTAATAATTGAGATTATGATATTGTACCGAGCTGAAATACTATAAGGCCTGATCACTTTCAGTTATACAGGGAATGAAGAAAGATTAAAAAACAAAATTTCTGTTTTTTTCTGTTTCTAATATTGATTGATAAAATCAATACGGAATAAATTTGTGTTGAAAGCGTTGCATCGGTCCAAATACTATTCAAAATATTGAGAAAAACTGAGGCAAAAAGGGAGATACAGTATTCGGTATCATCACAAACGATAATGAAGCTGAAGCTGAATGAAAAATCATTCATCCAGATCTTTGGTATTTGACAAGAAATTTACTGGATATTTTCATTCTCTGTATATATGAAAATAATTCATAAAGTAAGTAAGTTAATAGGTGATTTTAGAATTTCGTTATTATTATAATTCGGTATAACTTCCGCAGTATGGTGACTACGTTCTCAAAATGAAAGGGGTGGTTTTTTGATTACTCTTTACCAGTCCTATCAAAATTTCAGGGACGTTCCAAATTTGGAATCAAAAAAAGAAAAAGAAAGAAATTTTAAAAAAGTTCAAATGAAAACCATAGTGTGCGATGATATTTTTTAATAGACTTTTCTTAGATCATCTCAAAAATACACATGATATACCTCCGAGTTTATCTATTGGGAAAGATCGGGGAACAAACAATTTGAGATCATCAACAAAATCAAAGAAGGTTTTAATGTTGATCCATATCTTTTTAACTGAGGTCGTAAAACAGCCTGCTCGAATTATATTGAACGAAAAGTGTTTTTTCGAAATTTTTTATATATAGGTGATCATCTCACCCAGATGGATAGAAAACTAAAAAATAATAGGCCCTTGTTAAGTAAAAAATTCTCGTAACGCCATCCGTATTCAAGATACAAAACGTTGAAAAAAAAATTATACATTTTTTACGATTTTGCCGAAGCTATTGGGAACATTGTGATGAAATTTTACACGAATATGTTCTGAAAGCTTACGAATATGTTTTGATATCTGACTCTCATAGAGGGCGCTAGTTACACGGTTCGTACCAAGTTGTTTTGAACATAACTTGTTTGATATTAGATTTATCGAAAATTTGCTAAATTTCAAGCAATCTGAAACTTCATTCAATTTCACACCAAAAAATTATTCTTGATCAAACTAGAAACTGTGCACAGTTTTCGAACGCTAGTATTAAAGAATGATAAATGTATTCATCGAGCAAAGAAATCACATCAAAATTAAAAAAAACTGAAAACATAAAGAAAACTCAATTAGAGTAAGTGTTCAAAATGTCCTCCGTTTTCATAATTACACAAATTAATCTATATTTTTTCTCTAAATTTTCTTAACCCTTGGGAGTAATGTATGAGGTCATTGAAGTGACCATGAATTCTGTCCTTCAATTCTTGAGGTGAATTAATTTACCCCTGTTGCATAAATTTCTTCTTTAAGGTACGACCAAACTGTATAATCCAAGGAATTGAAATCGTATGACCGAGAGGGCAAATAAATCAATGCTTCGATTCGGAAGTCGGTTACTTAACCGATTATGACAATCTCTATCAATGTGGCGAATTCAAAATAATAATAATTAAGTACTTTATCAATACTTTATACCAGAATCGGTCATTGCATCATAATTTTCAAATCAAAATATTCCGAAAACGGTGCACATATTCATTAGATGCATCTGCTTCCACAAGATATTCGTGAAAATTTCATTACAATTTTGCCAGTAGTTTCGGCAAAATCGTAGAAAGTGTGTATAGTTTTTTTTTTCAACGCCCTGTATCTTGAATACAGATGGCGTTACGAAAATTTCTTACTGAACAAACCACTATTATTTTTCAGTTTTTTATCTATCCTGGAGAGATGGTCACCTTTTATTGAAACACCCTGTATAATGAAATCGTATAGAGAAATATCATATTTTTAAAATTTTCTTAGAAAACTCCACTGAAAAATATAATAGCACACCAGGAAATTTCAATTGCTCTCAAATTTGAGCGGCATAAAAATTCCGATAGCACCTGTATAAAATCCTGAAAAAGCTGCCCTGAAAATGGTTTTATTTGTTGTTGCAATGCTACGGAAATTATAGCTGATCATAATAATTGGCCAGATTCCAAAATAATCCTGTAAAGCGGAACTAGACACCGTAGTGACTTGCGGAATTCAGCATGCCTTTTACTTTAGGAGATGTAAGTAGCACTATTCATCGAAATCTGACCACCCTGTAACATTCCATCTGTAGAAATCGATTCAATGTCAATAATATTACGAATAACTATATTTCATGGGAAAAATTGCGGGAAATATTTTTTTCGATACTTTAACGCGACCAATTTTTTTTATATCAAGTATCCACTCCATGGGATGAAATGTAGCTGATTTCTTCCTCTACATTTTTTATTTCATTTATATGCACCAATTCCGATAACAAAGAATTCAAAAATGTGTTGAGTTTCCCGAAAAACTAGTTCTCAAAAAACTACAAATTACTCTGAATAGGATTTTTCATGATTCCTCAACAATGTGTCGAAGGAAGTGAATTCAAATTTTTTCGACGGGTTTACTCTTTCAGACAATTCTCGATTTTCCTTGATTGTGGAGAAGGTACCGCTAATGTTAAACCTTCAGGAGGATGGAAGGCAACTTCTCTTGCTGGAGGATGCTTGTTAAAATCTACATAGCAGGAAAAAATATTACGTAATTTTCTCTGATTTAGAGCAGTTAGTTTCTAACAAGCAACTTAAACAAAAATATTTAACGAAATTGATTCCTCGCTCAACACTTGGTGAAACATCTTTGGTCAATTGAAAAATAATGACACATTTGGAAAAGAAAATATTCTCGTCAGTTAATAATAGTGTGACTGAATTTGTACTATACTGGAGACGATATGTAGATGACTTGTTTTGTATTTGGACTGGCTCAGATTTTGAGCTTGAATTGTTTTTACAACTGATTAACTCTTTGTATGTGTCGGTCCAGTTCACATTGGAAATGGAAAATGAAAATAAGTCGTTAAACTTTTTGGACATACAGATAAAAATAGTAGAAGATCATATGGAATTTGATGTGTATAGAAAACGATAGAAAACCTACTTTTTCAGACATCCTCATCCATAATAGTAGATCACATCCATATAAAATGAAAATGTCAGCTTTTCTTTCCCTGGTACACCGTCTAATATCAATACCACTTTCAACAGCTAATTTCGAAAAAGAAGTGGAAGTGTTAAGGACATTGGCATTGAAGAATGGTTTATCTTCCAATATTATAGATAAATTAATTGACAAAAAACAATATCAAAAATTATTATCAAGTATATATCCCACCCAAATCAATAACTGTATTGATAAATTTGCTTATATAAACTATATCCCACAAATAAGCGACAATATTTGTAGTAGATTAAGATGGAATAAAATTGACATTGCATGTAGGTACCAACAAGAAAAACTTAAAATCAATGTTTTGTAATGGAAAGGATGGTTTAACAACTTTTGAAAAAAGTGGTGTCTATAAAATTTTTTGTGACGAATGCCCAGCTTTTTACATAGTTCAGACTGGTCGTTCTCTTAAGATAAGGGTTGATGAACATAGAAGGTCAATTCTTCAAAACAAATTGACAACTGGTTTTTCTGATCATTGTATCACTTTTAACCATTTCATAGATTTTAATAAAACAAGAATATTGCATGAAGGGGAAAAAAGCAGACGCCCAGATCTTCTAGAAATTTTGGAAATATTTTCTGCTTCAAAATATAAACAACCAATTGTGAACGATCAATTAGATTTCTGCTTATCTCGGGTTTTAACATCTGTTGTTTGACGTTTATTTCTTTGACTTATGCGTTTACTTTTCAGTCTTGAGAATGGGATAAAACTCGAAACATGTCGACTAATTAGATGTTTAATTTATTAAAATATTGTGAACGTAGTCTTGTGTTTCATTTTTCAATTGAAAAATATTTATTCCCTCAATAAACGTCAACAAACTATAGCCACTAATTGGCCAGACTCCAAAATCATCCTGTAACGCGGAACCTAGACACCGTAGTGACTTGCGGAATTCAGCATGCCTTTTACTTCAGGAGATGTAAGAAGCACTGGATCATCGAAATCTGACCACCCTGTAACATTCCATCTGTAGAGATCGAATCAATGTCAATAATATGACGAAGAAATATGTTTCATAGGAAAAAATGCACCAATTCTTATAACAAAGAATTCAAATATTTGTTGAGTTTTCCGAAAAACTAGTTCTCAAAAAACTACATCATTCTTCCAATTAGGATTTTCTTTGATCCCTCAACAATGTGTCGAAAGGAAGTGAATCTAAATTTTCTCAACAATTTTTCCGACTGTTTCGACGATTCTCGATTTTCCTTGATTGTGGAGAAGGTACCGCAAATATCAAAAGTTCAGAAGGATGGAAGGCAAATTCTCTTGCTGGAGGATGCTTGTTTCCAATAGTGATTAATGTAATCAATTCGTAATACATTTGTATTGAAATAGTTGCATTCTCGGTTGCATTGGTCGAAATACTTTTCGAAATATCGAGAAAAAACTGCTGAAAAAAGGGAGATAAAAGTAATCTGTATCATCCACGGAATCCTGCACCTTCACAAATGATAATGAAGCTGAAGGAAACAGTCATTTCAAAAATCATTCATCCAGATCTTTTGTATTTGACAAGAAATTAACTGGATATTTTAATTTTTTGGATATATGAAAATAATCCATAAAGTAAGTAAGCTAGTAGGTGTTTTTGGAATTTCGCCAAATTTTATAATTGGGTATAACTTCCGCAGTATGGTGATTGCGTTCTCAAAATAAAAAGGGTGGTTTTTTGAGTACTTTTTACTAGTCTTGTCAAAATTTCAGTGATGTTTCAAATTTAGAATTGAAAAAAAAGAAATTAATATAAGTTCTAGATGAAAACCATATTGATATTTTTAGAAAAACTTTTCTCGGACCATCTCAAAAATATATATGATGATATACCCCCAAGTTTATGTATTGAAAAAAACCGAGGAAAAAACATCTTGAGATCAACAAAACCAAAGAAAGTTTTGATGTTGATCCATTTCTTTTTAACTAAGGTCATAAAACTTGATATTTTACAATTGTAAGCTGTCAAGCATGCATTCTACTTTAGGAGATGTAAGTAGCACTGTATCATGGAAATCTGACCACCCTAACCCTGTAATATTCCATCTGTAGAAATCGATTCAATGTCAATAATATTACGAAAAAATATGTTTCATAGGAAAAAATGCGGAAAAACATTTTTTTAGATACTTTAGTGCAACCAATTTTTTTTAATATCAAGTCGCACTGTATCCACTCCATGGGATGGAATGTAGCTGATTTCTTCCTTCTACATTTCATTAATATGCACCAATTCCGATAACAAAGTATTCAAATATTTGTTGAGTTTTCCGAAAAACTAGTGAATCTAATTAATTATGTAATTTTCAAATTCTGATTTAGAGTCATTAGTTTCTAACAAGCAAAATAAACAAAATCATTCATTCCCTCAATTAACGTTTACGATATATTTTACCAATAATAGGAAATACCATTACAAACTATTGATGTGTATTATTGGGTAGTCTCCTTTTCGTTTTCACCAATACAGTATTTATGACAATTTTTGTGTTTCAATTGATAATATGCTTTTGTAGAACACATGATATTCTCAACACTTGCAGAAATTTTTTTTCCTCACTTGCTACGAAAATTGTCAAATTCAAGTCATTTTCGGGGGACAAAATCAAAAGGGGTTAACAGATACTTTTCCTGCAAAAAAAGCTCTAAACTTACGGAAATCGTGAGGGCGAAAGCGGCTAGAAGAAGAGGCAAGGCTTTGGGGTTGACTGAAACGACGGCACACATGTTAGCCAGATCGTCAAACCATCATGCTCTGCGCTTATCACACCACCTCGCACAACCGTCAGCGGTCCGCGAACGACCGTACACATCAATGCTTTATAACAGCATCGGTTATTACATCATAATTTTCAAATCAAAATATTCCGAGAACGGTGCACATATTCATTAGACGTATCAGCTTCCAAAACATATTCGTGAAAATTTCATTACCACTTTGCCAGTAGTTTCTTTCGGCAAAATCGTGAAGAGTGTGTATATTTTTTTCTTTTTCAACGACCTGTATCTTGGATATAGATGGCGTTACTAAAATTTCTACTAAACAAACCCCTATTATTTTTCAGTTTTCTATCTATCCTAGACAGATGGTCACCTTTTTTTTTAAACACGCTTTATAATGAAATCGCATAGCGAACTATGATATTTTAAAATTGTCTCCGAAAACTCTACTGAAAAATATAATAACACACCATGGTTTCCATTTGAACAAGAAATTTCAATTGTTCTGAAATTTGAGCGGCATGAAAATTCCGATAGCACCTGTATAAAATACTGAAAAAACTGTTTTTATTTCGAGAGCGTTGTCACAATACTACGGAAATCATAGCCGATCATAACAATTGGCCAGATTCCAAAATCATCCTGTAACGCGGAAACTAGACACCGTAGTGACTTGCGGAATTCAGCATGCCTTTTACTTTAGGAGATGTAAGTAGCATTGTATCATCGAAATCTGACCACCCTGTAACATTCCATCTGTAGAGATCGATTCAATGTCAATTATTGATATCACGATAAAACATATTTTATAGGAAAAAAGGCGGAAAAACTTTTTTGGGATACTTTAGCGCGACCTCTTTTTTTATATCGAGTCTTACTATATCCACTCCATGGGATGAAATGTAGCTGATTTCCTCCTCTACATTTTTCATTCCATTAAAATGCACCAATTCCCATAACAACGAATTCAATAATTTCTTGAGTTTTCCGAAAAACTAGTTCTCAAAAAACAGTATAATTCTTCTAATTAGGCTTTTTTATGGTCCTCAACAATGTGTCGAAAAAAGTTAATCTAAAATTTCTCCACAATTTTTTCGATATGTGTACTGTTTCAGACGGTCCTAGATTTTCCTTGATTGTGGAGAAGGTACCGCAAATATCAAACGTTCAGGAGGATGGAAGGCAACTTCTCTTGCTGGAGGACGCTGGTTGAATCTACATATCAGAAAAAAACTTCATCTGAATATTGCGTAATTTTCAAATTCTGATTTAAAGCCATTAGTTTTCAACAAGCAACTTAAACGGTCGTATATTGAAGAAAAGGATTGAACAAGGTGGGTTTCGAGCAGGAAGATCTTGTATGGACAATATTTTCACTCTCCAACAGATAATAGAAAAAAAACAGCCAGAAATTTAGCAACTCATTAAGTGTTCATTGATCTCGAGAAGGCCTATGATACAATACCCTTAAAACTTTTATTTGATATTTTAAAAAGAATTTAAATGAATAAACACCTCACAAGAGCGCTGTATAACATTTATAAAGATCCCCAAAGTATGGTGAAGACAGGAAATACTTTCTCAAATATATTTAAGGTTACGAAGGGTTTAAAACAAGGATGCTGTCTTTCACCTACTCTATTCAAGATATATATCCAGGAGGCTCTTCATAATTGGCGTGAAAAATGCTTAGGAATGGGAATCGAAAGCAATGATCACTATTTGGCCACCCTATTTTTTGCAGATGATCAAGTAATAGTTGCAAGTTGTGAAAAAGATGCAGATTACATGCTCAGAAAACTTAAAAGTGGGGAATGAAGATGAATATGACGAAAACTCAATAAATAAGAATGTTAAATAAATGTGAACAACATAAATAACTGGGCAGTATAATTTCAAACGAAGAAACAACAAAAAGGGATATTAAACACAAAATTCAACAAGGTCTGAAAAATGTTAAGATACTAAATTCACTTCTTTGGTCTAATCAAATCTCTTTAAAGAACAAATTAAACTTGTACAAATCCATAGTAGAACCCATTAGAACTTATGGTTCGGAGTGTTGGCAAATGACCAAGAAAATAAAAGAAGACATAGATACCGTTGAAATGGATTATTTGAGGAGGTCATGTCGAATATCCAGAATTGAACATATAATGAAATATGATGAAATAAGACGAAGGACAAATAGAATACTAAGAACATCCGAAAGAATAGAAACCCGACAGTTGATATGGTATGGTCATGTGCAACGAAAGGAGGATAATAGATGGCCGAAACGAGCATTCCAGTACCATATAAACAGAAAACAAAAACGAGGAAGACCTGCTACAACTTGGTTGAAGAATATTTTTGAAACTATGAGGGATAGAGTAATTCATGAGGATAATTGGAGAAATCGACAAGTATGGAGATCGAAATGCGAGATGCGGCAGAAGCTGTAGGACCCTCACTAATATAATAATAATAAAAAACTTAAACGAAAATATTTATTCTCTCAATTTACGTTTACGATGAATTTTACCAATGACAGGAAATACCATTACGAATTATTTATGTGTGGTATTAGATAGTCTCCTTTCCGTTTTCACCAATTCAGTATTTATGACATTTTTTTGTGTTTCAATTGATAATATGCTCATGTACAAAACGTGATATTCTTAACACTTGCAGAAATTGTCTTTCCTCACTTGCTAAGAAAATCATCACATTCAAGTCATCTTCGGGGGACAAAATTAAAAGAGGGTAACCAATACTTTTCCTGCAAAAAAAGCTCTGAACTTACGGAAATCGTGAGGGCGAAAGCGGCTAGAAGAAGAGGCAGGGCTTTGGGGTTGACTGAAACGACGGCACACATGTTAGCCAGATCGTCAAACCATCATGCTCTGCGCTTATCACACCACCTCGCACAACCGTCAGCGGTCCGCGAACGGCCGTACACATCAATACTTTATACCAGCATCGGTTATTACATCATAATTTTCAAATCAAAATATTCCGAAAACGGTGCACATATTCATTAGATGCATCAGCTTCCAAAAGATATTCGTGAAAATTTACCACTTTGCCAGTAGTTTCTTTCGGCAAAATCGTGAAGAGTGTGTATATTTTTCTCTTTTTCAACGCCCTGTATCTTGAATACAGATGGCGTTACTAAAATTTCTACTGAACAAACCTCTATTATTTTTCAGTTTTCTATCTATCCTAGAGAGATGGTAACCTTTTTTTGAAACACGCTGTATAATGAAATCGTATAGCGAATTTTGATATTTTTAAAATTGTCTCAGAAAACCATACTGAAAAATATAATAGCACACCATGGTTTCAATTTGAACAAGAAATTTTAATTGCTCTGAAATTTGAGCGGCCTGAAAATTCCGATAGCACCTGTATTAAATACTGAAAAAACTGCCATAAAACTGTTTTTATTTCGAGAGCGTTGTCACAATACTACGGAAATCATAGCCGATCATAATAATTGGCTAGATTCCAAAATCATCTTGTAACGCGGAAACTAGACACCGTAGTGACTTGCGGAATTCATCATGCCTTTTACTTTAGGAGATATAAGTAGCACTGGATCATCAAAATCTGACCACCCTGCAACATTCCATCTGTAGTCAATCATCAATATGAATATGTCCTAATTTTTGGTCCTGAAAAATATTCTGTTTTCTTGTGTTATAAGATGTTTGGTTTATCTATGGGAGATGATTTCCCTTCATTAGGGTCCTGTACCGGTCTTCAAACATCTGAAGTTCCGAAAAATCATTACTTTGATGATCGTATCTGGTTCGAAAGAACCCTCACGATCAGAGAGCAAGGCTGAGAATTTAAATTTGAATATTGGAGGAATTCGAAGGACAAGAGTGATTACGTTCCGAAATTAGCCACTGAACATGATGTTGAGATCTTCTAAGAAACCCACATGGCAACAAAAGAACTTCTTCGTCAAGGAGGACAATTGAAAGTTATGTATTCATTGATTTTTCACTTAGTCCAAATTACGGTTTAGCTTGTTGTGTAATTCATACAAAGAGGGGAAATTGATTGGGTTTTTTCATTTCTTATAACCATTGTGACATTTCTGTCATAACTAATTTATGAAGAAAGAATTTCTGCAATGGGTGGTTAATTCAAAAACCATTTAATTGATTATAAATGGCTAGTATCTTCTGTTTTTGTCTTTTTTTATTTCAGATCTAGAATTACAGGTGGATTGGTGAAGAGTCTGTTTTTCTCTGCTGTCCATAGAAGAACTACATGAAAATGTTCTTCTGATCACGTAGATGTCCTCCAAGAACCTCTGATATGTTATTTCTAGTAAATTTTTTTCTAACACAGGTGAGGTCAGGGTTTTTTTTCTCTGGAGTTTTTTCCCTTTCCTCATTTTATCATACTACAGACCTGTATGGTTTTCCTGTGTTGCACTAACCCCAGCTAGGTACTTTTTTTTTCAATATGTATTGTATTATGTTAGCTCTCTCAATCGAAAGAATATACATACATTACGAAAAAAACATATTTCATAGGAAAAATTGCGGAAAAACATTTTTTGATATCAAGTCGCACTGTAACCACTCCATGGGTGAAATGTAGCTGATTTCTTCCTCTACATTGTTTGTTAAAATGCACCAATTCCGATAACAATAATGAGTTTCCCGAAAAACTAGTTCTTAAAAAACACCAAAATTTTTCTAATTAGGATATTTTATGGTCCCTCATCAATGTGTGGAAAGATAGTGAATCTAAATTTCCTCAACAATTTATCGACGGGTTTCAGACGATTCTCGATTTTCCTTGATTGTGGAGAAGGTACCGCAAATATCAAACGTTCAGGAGGATGGAAAGAAATCTACTCTTGCTGGAGGAGGCTTGTTAGAATCTACAGCAGGAATATTACGTAATTTTCAAATTCTGATTTAGAGCCATTAGTTTTTTTACAAGCAATTTAAACAAAAATATTCATTCCCTCAATTAACGTTCAGGTACGATAAATTTTACCAATAATAGGAACTACCATTACGAACTACTTATGTGTGGTATTGGGTAGTGTCTTTTCTGTTTTTACCAATACAGTATTTATGACAATTTTTGTTTTTCAATTGAAAATATGCTTTTGTATGAAACATGATATTCTTAACACTTGCAGAAATTATCTCTCCTCACTTGCCAGGAAAATCATCACTTTCAAATAATTTTCGAAGGACACAATCAAGAGTTTAGGAACACATTTCCTGGAAAAAAGCTCTGAACTTACGGAAATCGTGAGGGCGAAAGCGGCTAGAAGAAGAGGCAGGGCTTTGGGGTTGACTGAAACGACGGCACACATGTTAGCCAGATCGTCAAACCATCATGCTCTGCGCTTATCACACCACCTCGCACAACCGTCAGCGGTCCGCGAACGACCGTACACAGCGCGAAACTGAACAATGGAATCACCTCTTCGGCGCGCACTGGCACCTGGTGCGTCGGAGTAAGCGGCAGCGGCTGGCGAGGACGTCCACCGAAGACGCCGTCGAGGATGCCGCCCGCCGCGGGGATGGCGCTGACGTCGTCGGAATTCTCGGCCGGGATGAGGACCTCCTGGTGCATCCATCGGTGACCTTCGAAGAAGGCGACCGTGAAAAGTCGTTACGCAATTCGCATCGGGGACTGTTGATTTCCGGATGATCGGTGCGATTTCCCGAGCGGGGTTACTGGGAAATTTTTGGGTTTTATCGAGAAGCGGGCTGGGGAGGTGGTGTGCGTCATGGCGGTGCCCTTGTCCCAGGAGATTTCTTAATGTTCGTGAAATATTGAGAAGTTTTGGGAATTGTTCGAGATATGACGAATTCCTTTGATACCCAAGGCTTGTATTTATCGGAGTCACGAAAATTCCATCGAGAATATTTAGCAATATGATTACGAATCCAATAGGACCATCAAATTATCAAAAAGAATGACTTATTTTGTTCCCTCAACAGTTCTGGCACACAGTTTACGGTTGCCATATGGCAAAGCTCTCGGAGTGTTTTTCAAATGGTTCTCAGATGCGCAGATTTGTAGCTAGGAAGTTGGGGGTTGGTTTACTTGATACACAAATGTACCTTAATTTACCAGTAAGAAGAATTTTTTCCGTAAACTCACTCGTTCCGCCTCCAGAAATTGTGAAACTTTGAGTACTTCGTAAATCGTGAAAAACGTGGAACCTAAGTTCGTGTAAGTGAAATATTTTCTATTTGCGCCCTGGTTTTGTCATATATTTTTTTTATATGAATCTTGAAACTTCAATTCATGACCCTAACAGACACAAAAAATATTAGTAGGAAAAATTCACAGTTGATTTCGTGGGTTGCCATAGGCTCAGTGATAATGCTGACCGGATAGGAATTCGTATTAAGATTGTTTCATGGTTGCTAGACGTAGCTATGCAGAATAGCTGGATTCTGTACAATAAAACAGAAAGACCACAAAATTCCAGAGATTGTCGAATTTTCAATTCCGTAAGATTCGATTAACTCAATCATCTTGTGAAGTATAAAAAGAGTGCGCTGGACGTGGATGTTAGTCGATCATGAGAACAATGTGTTCGAAATGCTATGTTGGACTTTGCATCGATTGTTTTTTATATTTTTTGATATTTGTATTACGACATTCTAAATATTTTATGAATGATTCAAATGTTTCGAAACTATTAAAATACCAAATAAATTCATGTATTTTTTCAGTAAAATAGAATTTCCTCTAAAAATGAATCTATTCCCAAAGAGTGATCACAAGCGCCTAGGGTTGCCAATTTTGAAAAGACTAGAGAACGTATGAAATTTTTATATTTTTCTGCCGTCTCTACAGATCATCGTTTAGGATCAGCTTTCAACAAAAAAATTTCAAAAATCGAAAAAAAATTAATTCCGGCGCTAATGGGTTAAAATTCACCTGAATCCCAGGTGAATTCAAATTTTGTGCCCTAGCTCTTGAAGTCCCCTAACCGAAAAAAAATAATAGGAATTATTTGATGTACTACACCTTTTCCATCGTATTTCTTTCCTCCTCTATTCATTCTTGACTCTGTAGAGCAGGACATTATCAACCTATAAATCTTAATGCAATCAATTTGGGCTCAAAATAACCCTGGATATTTATTGAATACACAGTGGCCAAAGTAACTAGTTCTACAGAGTGTACCAAGTTCGAATATCTATTAGGCGTTTCTGGAGAACTTGACCTATTTAAAATCTGAAAATTCGGATTACGATATTGATCGACATTATTTACCGACTTTAAATATTCTTGAAGCCTGACCACTTTCAGTTATAGAGCGAGTGAAAAAAAAATTTCAAAAACTATTTTTTCTGTTTTCGAATTTTTGAAGAGTATGCAATTCTGAATACATTCGTACACGAATCGTTGCTTTCGTCATTATACTTCACAAAATATCAAGAAAAAACTGAAGAAAAAAGATAGATAAGAGTATTCAGTATTATGTTTGTTATTCCTGATCTAAATATCTTAAGCACAAACCGCTTTCACATTTTTGAAGTCGAAGACTGTGGAAATATTGTACATTTTTAGAATTTTGAAACTCCTCACAGAGTGTTCCAAATGTTGGGTCAAAAACCGAGATCAAGATTGGCCCAAAACTTTTGTTTTTCGAATTAGAACCCTTTTTTATGATTGCGTTGAATTGTACGAAGAAAAATGATGATTTTGTTTTTACATGTTAATGCTCCTAAAATTAATAATTCTTGAGTTATAAAGGATTTCCTGACTTCATGTCGTAGTTAGCGTCAAATTCATAGAATCTGTTCCAACAATGAACTTGGTCAAAGAAGATAAATTATTCCAATAACTCTTTTTTGCATTTACCATTTTTGATATGGAACAGATTTCATGATTTTTCGCTACGTACGATATATAATCAGAAACTCCTGAATAACTCAAGAAATATGAATTTTAGGAGGATTTACATGTTGAGACATTATCATCATTTTTCTTCGCAGATTCCAACGCAATCATAAAAAAATACGGTTCTAATTTGAAAAACGAAAGTTATGGGCCAATCTTGATCCCAATTTTTGACATTTGGAACACCCTGTGATGAGTTTTTCATAATTTTGAAAATGTAAAATATTTCCACAGTCTTCGACTGTGGAATGTGGAAACGGATTGTGCTTAAGATATCTACATTTAGAATAACGAACATAATACAGAATACTCTTATCTTCCATTTTTCTCAGGTTATTTCTCGATATTTTGGAAAGTATAATGACGAATGCAAGGATTTCAGTACGAATGTATTCAGAATTGCAAACTCTATCAAATTCGAAAACAAAAAACAGAAATAAAAATTTTTGAATTTTTTTTCACTCCCTGTATAACTGAAAATTGGCGGACCCCAAAAATATTTTGCCTCGGTGGATAATGTCATAATCCCAATTTTCAGATTTCAAATAGGTCTAGTTCTCCAGAAACGCCTAATAGGCCGTCGAACTTAGTACACCCTGTATAGTGTATAATTTTATGCATTACCCGATAAGATCAAAATTTTAGGGTGTATATCGATGGAAATATACTATGGCAGGTCTCTGCATTCTACGGAACTTTCAAAGAGTGTCCTTTCCCAGTCAAAGAACAATTAGAAATTGATTTCAAGAATAGAAGGAAGGCTCCTTCGACCTGAGTAAAAGTTGTGCACTTATATGTCATGGGCCAAATCCTTAAAAAAAATTGCCACCTAACAATAAAATGAAAAATTTTACTTTTAACTATCAAACTTTGTAACATTGTTTTTAGATTTGGTCATGCCCTGGTCAGAAAAGGAATAAATCATCTCAGACATAATAATCCAACAAAATATGATAGTGATAGAAGAGGATTTATTCTAGAAAATACATATTTTTCATTACCTGCATATTTGATATTTGATATCTCGATTCATATGAAAAAAGCAAAGGATCTTTTTTGAAAAAACTCAATATACAAAAGAATTTCAACAATAAGAAAATCAGTAATAACTTTATAAACAAAACGGGTAGGTATCAATATATCTACAAGAAATTTAAACGAAAATGAAAAATCAGTATTTTCGAAAATCCTATTCCACAGTTAATTTCAAAAATTTTTCTGTATTTGAAATGATAACAGCCATTGGGAGAACAGTTTAATTTCTTAATATTCTTAATGAGATTCTACTAGATGAATCTTCTAGATCTAGTCTGGATCCAAATTTGAATTTTATTGAAAAAACCTATCAATTCACTGAAAAATGATAATAACATAAAAATGCAGATAAAGGAAATACCACTATCATTATAGATTCGAATGTATATAAAAATAAACTTCTACATATTTTAATGATACCGACAAATATTTCAAAATCAATAAAGACTCAAATGCTATAACAAAAAATAGAGTTGAGGAAATAATATCGCATCAGTCCCAAAATTTCTCATATGCTAAAAAAAATCACATCCACATTCTTATTGCTTTCTCAAAATACATAAATCCTTCATCTATGTAGGACATATCCAGTTTTATTGAATCTCCTTGTCAAAATTCCCCTAAATTTTATTACAATTTTCGAGACCACTAACTTAATTATAATCTGAATGCGCCTGACATTCTAGTGAGTTTTGAAATTGTAAATTTTTTCCTTTCTGTTTAAGTCAATGAAATGTTCCAAAAAGTTTCGGAAAGTGGAAACGAAATCGATTTATGAAGATTGAAAATTTAGTGTTGATAATATTATGGAGAACTTAGATATTTCAGTGATTTCGGCCTCTTTTCAGAGATTTGTCTAAATTTGTCATTTTCAATTGGACGATGTTATTATAACAATTGATTAATGCCATCATCATAGTGTTAAGTATGAATCTATTGTAACTTCTTCTTCTTCATGTGTCATGTCAGTTTCCTCCGACGTTGGCGATCACCATTGAGAAGGCTTCTCGACCTTGAGCTAAATGCAAAAGTTGTCCTGCATTTTTTATTCCGGTCCACTCTCGATCTATTGTAACTATGTGTAGACAAATGTCAATTGATTAATCAAACCACTATTACAACAAACCCTTTTAAAAATAAATTTAAACCCAATAAATTCGCGAAAAAATAGAACCCTTGAAAAGAGAATTCAAATAACCTCAAAATGAATAAAATTAACTGTCTATCAAAAACCATTTCATCTCATTCTCTCCCAAAATGTCGTCTCGTTCAGATTTCAGATAGAATGTGGGGTCTTTTTACGACCTCTCCGTATAAGAAAGCATGTGCAGAAGCAATGTTAATCCATGAGGAATGTTAACAAATATCGTTCCAGATTAAGGTAGCTCTTAAAATGCGTAAAATTGACGATTAGAATACTGTGAGCAACATTTGATTTGATTACATCCATCAACAGGCATTTTTTCAAGTTTGACATTCAAGAGCTGACATCATTTAAAACTTGTTCCAAAAAAATCTAAAAACCGTTATCCAATTCACGTTTGAGATAAGATACCATTGTTGTGTTGATGAAGATATCATCTGCGAGATATCCAATCTTTCGAATTGGCTCAAATCTATGCGGTATCTCTAATACTGTTTCGATTACATCTCATCTTATTATGTAAATTTCATGAACAAGATCATTGAGAATGATTTGGAAAAAGGTTGAGGATGAATTTACATCAATAATTAATATATTGGAGTTATATCGAAAATGGAACATTATACATACGTGGTTTGTCCCAATATTTCAAGAAATTTTTTCAATTGATAGTTGCTGAATTCTTATCTTCTGTAAGAACGAATAAGAAATAATGACATTAAGTTCATCAATCATTTTCTTGAAAATCAAATTCAGGGAGAAAATTTTCGAAACAAAATTTTAATGATGATCAGGAAACAACAAGAAACTATCAGGAATAACCAATATTAAATTTTGAGACTCTAGGTTTTTCATGAAACAATTTGAAAAATTTGTTCTTAAGTGGTATGATTCAGACTCTTAAACGTTACGAAATTTGGTACATCGAAGGGGTATTTCTTGTTGTCTAACAAAAACAAATTTCTGAACGGATTTATCCCCTGACAAATCAGTATACTTTAGTATATTTTACCCGAGGGTCTTTCTTCTAATATTTGAAATATTTTCTGATTAATTCATGTTCTCAATAGTTGCAGGTTGCAGAAAAAAGTTTCAGAAAAATGCAAAGAACTCACATAATATAATAAAATGCTACACATGAGTTAGGGATATTGACTTAAATTGCAAAAAAAAATACTTTAATTGAGATTTTGTGATGAAAATTCATATCAATATGATTTCAAGTTGCAGGAAATAAAATTAAGCCTGTAGGTCTGCAGCGTATACAGGCTGGTTAAGAAAAATCGAGTAAAATAACGAAATTTCATTCCCAGGGAATTCAAGCATTTGAAGACTATTAATACAATGTATGGCCTCCACGGGCATGAATAACAGCTGGACATCTTCTTTGCATACTACATACTATACACGAGGTTGTTGAACATTTCTTGAGGAATTTGGTTCCATATATTCTTATGAAAAAGAGAGCTAAAATAATACAATAAATGTTGAAACAAAAAGTACCTAAGCTGAGGTAAAAAAGAACGGGGTATCATAACATTCTTTGTATGATACTATAGAATCATACGATACTATCAACACTTGTATCATACGATACTATACAGCCAGGGGAAAAAACCTCAGCCGAAAAAACCTGCCTCCCCGTAAACAAAATAACATAAAATATCAGGAAAATCTTGAAAGACATCAGTGTGATCATCTTCATGATATCCGTCGATGGTCTCGGATACACAGATTCTTCCCAAAACGACTCGTAATTCTTAATCTGAAATGAAAAAAGACAAAAGCAGAAAAGAAACCGATTATTCAGAATAAATCGAAGGCATTCTGGAAATGCATTTGCTACTTTGAAAAACATCAACATTAAGATTTCTTGGCTAAATAATGTTCGGAGATTTATAAATATTTATGACAGAAATGTCACAAAATTTGAAAGAAATGAAAAAAAACTCCATCACTTTCCCCTTTCCGAATCGGTTGAAGGTTACGTAACTGATAATTTTTCAACATATCAAGCTGAACTTGTAAAAAATCAATTAATACATAACCTTTCAACTGTCCTCTTTCACGACGATTCTGTTGCCGTGTGGGTTTCTTGCAGAAGAATCTCTTTGATACCATGTTCATCAGCTAATTTGGAGACGTAATCACACTTGTCTTTCGAAATTCCTTCGATATTCAAATTCAAAATCCACAAATTGTTGCTCTCTGGTCGTGAGGGTTTTTTCAAACCAGATACGACCTTCCAGGTGATGATTTTTCGGCACTTCAGATGTTTGAAGACCGCTACGGGACCCCAATGAAAGGCAATCATCCCCCATAGATAAACCAAACATGTTATAACACAAGAAAACAGAATATTTTTCAGGAACAAAAACTAAGACGTATTACGAGAATTGTCATAAACAGGGCAGATGCTCTCTTAGATCATTCAAGGATTTTGGGGTGGGTTGATGATTATCTTATAGTCTTTGGACCCCATCTGCATTTTGAACAGTATTCTACACGTAGATGTAGGCAGGCTTTATTCTCGCCGAAACAGTGAAGAAACGATCCTGAGCAGGTGCTGTTTTTCGTCGCCCACCAAGCCTTGGTCTTTCCAACACGGAACCTGTCTCCCTGAACCTATTCCAAAGTCGACATATCACACTTTGGCTGATTTGGAGCCTTACCGCTACAACAACCTGAGTTAGGCCACCCTGTAGCATTCCGATAGCCCTATTATCCTCAGCGTTTGTTAATTTACGTCTTGGCATTTTCAGAACACTCGTATCAAATCGAAACCGTTGATAAACTGACTTCATTTCAAATAAGAACATATGCAAAGAACCAAACTGAAGAAAGGCGACCAGATTGACGAAATGTCTCATACTGATTTTTATTGATCGATTCAAGTTGTTATTGAGTTTTAAATATACTTCTAGAACGGGATGGTGATTCAACGATCTCGTCCCAACATGAACGTGCAACAAATATAACAATAAAGTTTATTGAGTTTGAATCGTTATTACTTTCATAACTCAATATTACTGCTTCGGATGCACGAGAACTGATGGATGCTAAGTATATTCTCATCACTCTCATAAAAATATGCATGTCTCACAACTTGCATCATTCAATTTTATGTATAATAGAAAATAGAATTGTTTACTGAACTTACGACCCATTAGAGTGATCCTGTATCATTGTTATTACGCCGAGAAATTTTGCATTGGTCTGATACGAGGTCGAATACAGTTAAAAGGAAAATTATGAAAAGTCCATACCAATCCCGGATAAGCGCATATATGTGGGGTTACATCATTAGTTGCATTGGAGTGAAATGAACTATAGGAATAGGCAGTCAACCAAGTGTAAGATAGGCATGATTCAAGGAAACTGAATGCATAATAAGTGGATTTAATATGCAATATGGTCAAGTTCCTATGCGAATAAGGAGGCGAAACACACAAGAATTTCATGGTGTTCACAGGGGTTTTCGAATTATGATGAATTGGTCAGCAGAGAATAATTCCGGGATATTAAGCCATGATCTATTTGAGGGTATTGGAACTAACCAACTTATCATCAGACAACCTCAGGCATTTCGGTAGCTTGCACATTCATCCTTGGGTAACAGATCAAAAAAGTCGATGAAAGCTATGTTACACAGAAAAAGATTAACAATGAACATACAACTTGTGACAGACAACGAACAAGAGATAAGATATAACTGAAAAAGTTTATAAAAGCAACTGACATTGGTTGAAATTTCAAATCAAAAGATTCGATTGGTTCGAATTTACGTAAGTTTTTTCGATCGGAAAATCAAAATTTTGTGAAACTCACCTTTAATGCAACAATACTAACTGATAATGCAGTTATAGTTGATGAGTTTCATGAACATTTCATCGTAGTAGGTCCTGTGTTGGCATAAGGAATAGCAGTTTCCAGGACAATTGAAGCGAAAGGAAAATATTTAATGCGGTTCATACTACGCTGGTTGAATTGAGTGATCTTACAGCTCGATATGACAACATTACAAAAAAGACCCAGTTGAGATTTTTGATAGAATAGGCGATAAAGTGTTGGCTTTGATCAAGGGAATTCATACGAATGGTTTATTTTCTGATACAAAAAATTGCGAAGGTGGTGCATGTATTGAAAGAAAAAAAACCTGTGATTTAAATAACTAAAGGCTTTTATCAATACTTTCAATTTTTTCTGAAAAAGTTGAATAAGATAAGAATTATGGACTTCATTTAAGGAACATTTGAATTTGATGAAAAGCAGTATGTCGTTTAAGGCTTTCACGACCGGATATTATGTCATTGAGAGATTCTTCCGGGCTTATTGGCCGTAGTCTTGTTTCACCTAACGTTTCGCATACTTCTACGATAGGCATCTTATTCAGAGAAAATCAGAGAGAAATAGGACCAAAAATGTACAGACGTGATGATAACAGAATTAAAGATGGACCAGCAAAAATTGACGGAAGAGCGATCACATTTTATATTACAATAATGGATTTGAACTGAAAGGAAAAACATGTGGAAGGGAAAAGTTAGTAATAAACACATAGGAAAAATGGCGTAGAGATTAAAAACTTCCGGTCCTCATATAAAGATCAATGATCACTAGAACCAAAGGATAGTTCAGTTGCAGAAGTTAACTAATTTATTAATTATATATATATATTCTTATGAAAATAGAGAGCTAAAATAATACAATAAATGTTGAAACAAAAAGTACCTAAGCTGAGGTAAAAAAAGAACGGGGTATCATAACATTCTTCGTATGATACTATACAGGGTCTTTCACGAGGAACCTCACCCATATTTATACGGGAAACTACTGAACGTATTTTCCTGAAATTCAGCACTTATAAGTATTTCACGATGCTGATGAAATCTAAAATATTTTCAAGGCATGAGCACCTCCGGTTTTTCCGGAAATGACGTCAACTTCCGTTTTTCAAATTAGAACACCATTTTTTTATTGCAGAAATAGATTCCTTAGAAAATTTTAAGTTATTTTGATGTAACATTTTTCAGTTTTGGTTGGAAAATTCTCTCTGAGCGGGAAAATTCGAAAAAAAAATCGAAAATAGAGCTCCGCTGAAACAAGAATAACTTCGAGGTTTTTTGATGGAAAATTTTCTTTTTTGGGATTTTTCAAGATGTAAGATTGATGTATCCACTTTAAAAATCGAAATCGCGATTCATGATACAGGGGGTGAAAAAATCGCTTTCAAAGTTAGGGATGACAAAATCGTGAAAAATCAATTTTTTCAAATTAGAACCCCATTTTTTTATGGCAGATATTGAATCTACGTTAAAAAATAATGTGAGTGTATGCATCACACCCTTGCCCTAAAATGGATATTTTCTGAGTTATTCACAAAAAACTGTTTTTCGTCTTGAATTTTCAGCTATTTCTTTTCCCTTCACGCCAAAAAGATGAAATTTTCAGGAGATAGATATTCTGACATATTGACTCAAATAATTGAGCCGCTAGTACAGAACCATAATGACTTATGGTATCAACAAGATGGCGCGCCTCCACACAATTCACTCAATGTGTCAAATATCCTCTACAGGCTATTTGAAGATCGATGGTTGGCGATCAATGGTCCACATCTTTGGCCACCACGTTCTCCCGATTTAACTCCTTTAGACTATTATGTTTGGGGTAGGATAAAAAATATTGTCTACTCAACTCCCCTGACTGATAAAGAGGACTACATAGAACGAGTCAGAAATGCGTTCAGGTTTGTTTAGATTTCTAGATTCATAGTTTTGAAACTCAATTTGGTTTTTAAACACTTTTGCAGATCTCCCGATGAAATAAGAAGAGCAACGCACGAAGCATTCCTGAGACGTATAAATAAATGTCTAGAAATTAACAGCCAAAACTTTGAGCATCTTCTCTAGTTATATCTGCGAGAGTTTGCCATGGTTCTCCTAATAGTAACTTGACTTCGGTTTCAAAAAGGGGTGAAAAATCTACAGCATGGTTCAAATAACAGTTCCTGAAAATTTCATCTTTTTGGCGTGGTGGGAAAAGAAATAGCTGAAAATTCAAGACGAAAAACAGTTTTTTGTGAATAACTCAGAAAATATCCATTTTAGGGCAAGGGTGTGATGCATACACTCACATTATTTTTTAACGTAGATTCAATATCTGCCATAAAAAAATGGGGTTCTAATTTGAAAAAATTGATTTTTCACGATTTTGTCATCCCTAACTTTGAAAGCGATTTTTTCACCCCCTGTATCATGAATCGCGATTTCGATTTTTAAAGTGGATACATCAATCTTACATCTTGAAAAATCCCAAAAATGAAAATTTTCCATCAAAAAACCTCGAAGTTATTCTTGTTTCAGCGGAGCTCTATTTTCGATTTTTTTTTCGAATTTTCCCGCTCAGAGAGAATTTTCCAACCAAAACTGAAAAATGTTACATCAAAATAACTTAAAATTTTCTAAGGAATCTATTTCTGCAATGAAAAAATGGTGTTCTAATTTGAAAAACGGAAGTTGACGTCATTTCCGGAAAAACCGGAGGTGCTCATGCCTTGAAAATATTTTAGATTTCATCAGCATCGTGAAATACTTATAAGTGCTGAATTTCATGAAAATACGTTCAGTAGTTTCCCGTATAAATATGGGTGAGGTTCCTCGTGAAAGACCCTGTAGAATCATACGATACTATCATCACTAGTATCATACGATACTATAGAGCCAGGGGAAAAAAAACCTCAGCCGAAAAAACCTGCCACCCCGTAAAAAAAATAACATAAAATATTAAATATCAGGAAAAATCTTGAAAGACATCAGTGTGAGATCATCTTCATGTTATCCGTCAGTACAGAACAGTTCAGTATAATAGAACAAAAAATGAACATCAACGCAGTCGAGATAATTTTCATTTTGCTCTAGCTAAATCTATGGTATTCACCTTGCTATAAATGCAGTATTTGTTTTTGTTGAATAATATCGTTGTGAAGTATCACTATTCGGGTTAAACATCCTTAATAGGACAAGCAAATTAGACTTTTGCCTGCAAATAACTAGTGGAATGAGGGAAACTGTTTTAATCATTTATTTAGGCCTCTTATATGAGTAGTTTGAGTTTTGCCCAAATTTCCCAATTGAGCGTATGTCATGAAGTTCCTAAAACCTCGAAATTTTCGGACCATGGGACTATGCTGATCATTTAATCTTGGCTAGTGCTGTTGAAGTTGCTCAACAAAATATTATTCCTTATTCCATTGTAGAGAATTACGGAAGGAGGAAAGCGAAATCTGTTTTTTTAAAGTCTAGTGATTAGGGATAAGATTATGGGTTCGTTTTTGTTATATTCTATTTTTTCTGATGGAAAACTTTCATTGAATTGAGAAATTAATTCAATTCGTTAGTTTTTCAAACAGTTCTTCTCAGTATGGCTCTTGTGAGTATAAATTTGGATACCAACTATCTAATGAATTTATCCAATATATAATACTTGTTTTAGTATGATATCGGATACTCAAAAGTATCCAAGTAGCACAACTGCACTACCACGAACTGCTCTGAACTTTAGGACTTGATAAAACTGGGACTTCACGTCCTCAATCAAACTCATAATTAGTGGCTCCTCTATCGTTCGGAAAATCCCAGGAAAAGTCATATATGGTAGATTTTTCAGAGAAATTTTCGATAGAATTATCGTAAAAAACCACTGTTTTCAATAGAAATATGCATACAAGAAGTTCATCATAAAAATAAACAGTTTAATTTTTATGGTCTTCTCTTCGAAACCGAAAATTTCTTTTCAAAATACCTAATATACTTTCATCATTTATTTTCATCATCTGTGGGAATTCCGCTACCCGTCTCTTTTTCAACCCCCGCTGTAGATCAAAGTCCAAGACTTGTGGGTACATTGGTTTGGAACGGAATGAGCAAACGGCTCATTTTCATAGTGAAGAACCGAAAAAGTGTGAAAAAACTGTGTGTAACTTAAAAATTATTTCGGACGCTTTGTGCAAAATTCAACAAGATTTTCGAAATGATCGTGATCGAGATGCCGGTAGAAAATTCGAGCCGGGTAATTCAAATAGGAAACGAGCAATCAGAAGAAAGCAGGAACAAGAAAATCTAAGTCGATCTTTATATATATTTATGAAATATGATGATCAAAAAACCTCTACAAATCATTCATTGCCTGTAAGTGATTCTAATCCTTATCCAGCTGAAAGCAGTGGAAATTAGTGATAGTGAGCTTCTGAAACATTGCAGCGACTTGCAAATATCTATGACGGTGGGAGAATCATGTGATATTGATGGACATGAATTGTGCGGAAAACTGAATATATGTTCATCCGTGTGTATGAGGGAAACGAAGACATTTTCTGGGTGCTGAAATACATAATTGAAAAAAATTTAACTGTCTTGATAATCATTGCCACCACACCTGTTACAGTTGCGTCTGCTGAAAGGAGTTTTTCTAGACTTGAAATCATAAAAACATATTTAAGGAATTCTATGACGATGACACAAGATTGGCTTTCAGCCCTTGCTATTCTATCAATAGAAAATGACGTAGCTCATTCGATCTATTAAGATACTTCAATTAAAAATTTCAGTGCTAGGAAAAGCCGCAATCATGAACTTAAAACTTATCATTTCGTTATTTGTTGATTTTGTAAATCTTCCAATGTTATATTATATTTATATGTTATATTATATTAATGTGTTTAGTGTCTGTGACACTACTTCATCATTTTTCGGTAAAGGACAAATGAAATTCTTAAAGACGTTGGCAATCAACTAAATTAATTATAATAACAAACGTGGGAGTCATAAAGTAATAACAAACAATTCGACCTATCACTGACTAAGAACAATATACATATCACATATCGTTATTACCTGTAAATACGTCCTTATCGAGTGCTGTCCAGCGGCTGTTTCAGTTGAAGGCAAAAAGGGAGGATTTAATGAGCTTTTGGTTGATAATTTTTCAAACATCTAGTACCGCTACACATTTAGTTGCTTGAAATCATTTCTATAAAGGGATGCCATACATTTCTTTCCTGCCTTATCGGCAGAAGCATTAGATTTGCTAACCAATTCTGATGCTTTTAGCAGGTTTGAGTTGATTTCCAACGTCTTTATCAATTCCATTTTTCCTTCACCGAGAAATGATGACGTAGTGTCGCTACCATAAGAAGCATGAAGGAATAATATGTTATTTTTCAAAACAGAGGAAAACTTGTACTGCAAGGAAGAAAAGACAATAGCGCCTTCTTCACCTTTGACAGGCCCAAGTAAAAAAATTTTGTCACACATAGGGGCTGGAACAGTCAAAATTACAAGAGGATCAGTCTTCTCCCCAACAATATCCACACACTAATGAGACTGCTGAGCAACTTCAACAGCACTAGCTACGATTAAATGATCAGCATTCTCAGCAGGATCAGCTACTGCGCGATTCAACATTGAGGTTTGGAAGGGTTGGGATTATGTTTTTATCACAATATGAAGGTCTACAACTTTTATTCTACAGCACTAGCTACGATTAAATGATCAGCATTCTCAGCAGGATCAGCTACTGCGCGACTCAACATTGAGGTTTGGAAGGGTTGGGATTATGTTTTTATCACAATATGATGGTCTACAACTTTTATTCTATGACATTTCTTTCTAAAGCTCGGAGTTTCATAGATATTCTACGTGTTAGTGAAAAAAAGTGGTTGTTCAAAAAGTGTAAAAATTTGCCATATTTTGACATATTTTCTCTAGAGTGCTCGGGAAAAGGAGTATAAGTTATTCAATGGCCAGAATGAGAGATGTCCTTTGATAATGAATTTCCATTTCTGATAAAAAGAGAATATAACAAAGTAGAATATAACTAGATTCAAAATAGTTAATTATAATAGTGCCCAAAAAAAAAACAAAGAAACTTGAATCACCAAAAACCACCAATTTTGACTTATACTCCTTTTCCCAAGCTCTCTAGATTTCCATGAAACTACTCGTATTACACCAATTATTTACAGGCATACCATTTTTTTTAAGCTAATATGCTTGGCCTATAATTATTTTTCATATGATGCCCCTAGAAAGGGCAAGATATTATTGGAAAAAAGACCATCGCTCTTTTTCGTTCGCAATCATTCTGAAAGCTCGGTTATTTATGTAGTGGTACAGCTATAATGTCTCTTATTTACATGTGTGCTGTAACGTCCACAATAATATTCCTATAGAACTGGCCAGCATTCATGATCATATTTTCCTTGAAATGGTTAAATTTACAATTATTTCAACTCGATGTGACTTTTGCTGCGGTTTTATGCGGTTAAATAATTGAAATTACCACGATTACTTGTCTGAATTGATAGCTGCAGGATACGTCGATGAAATTAGCTGTGGAACTCGCTAGATTTAGGGGTCGTTACATTCACAGTTATGGTAACAATAACTTTAGTATCTCTTTTGAAATAATCAAACTGGCAAATTTTCGTCATGTCATAAGAGGTTTTCTGTTTTTTAGCTGGAGGTTCTAGGCGTCACTTGTAAGGGTGTTTATGATGTTGGAAAGTGCTCATTATCCATCTGCAGCTAAGGCTGAATTGAGTTGACTGAAATGTGGCTAGTAACTTTAATTAATTTTTTCCATCTACCCCTGCTTTAGCCAAGGTACTGATTGCTGTCGATCGAATAGAGTTTAGTCCAGTCAATGAGGATATTTGTTACAGACTCTTTCAAGATGCATTAATTTACTTGAAATTTTTACAGTAGATAGGGAATAGCTATGACGAAGTTTGCTTTTATCTTAGGGGTGGTTCCCACCTCTTCTCGGGAATGTACATTTGTACATTTTTTTTGGCAAAATAACCCCGGGACTCGATGAATGACTTAATTTTAAACAAAAAAAGTTTCATAAAGTTTTTTCTAAAACTCAATACTTTTTTAGATATGTGTGATTGAAAATATGAAATTTTCATTGAAAAATGGCACGGTTATTTACGAAAAACGCAAAAACTATGCATTGAATGAAATGAACTCTGAGAAAGATATTTAAAGGTTATAGAAAAATTAAGAGATTATGTTTCTTAAAATTATTCTAGGTGTAGCACAAGGCAAGATATCGTGAGAAAAAGGCAACATTTTTTTTTCGTGAATGCTTGATTCGATACATTCAACTTGAAATTATGGAAAAACTATTGATGTTGCGGGAATAATGCTAGAAACATTTTTTGTAGTGCTTCAAAGGAGCTTCAGAATGAGCGGTAATATAAGCCCTGCGAAATACAATGCGAAACAGATTGACGAATCATATTTTTTACGAAAAAAATAGGTAGTTAAACTAACTCCACATCTACCAGAATTTCAAAGGATCGATTTTCATCGACGAAACCTTTTATTCTATTGTTTGACTGGTTTAAAATGGATAGTTTGTAAAGAATAAGATCACAGCAGAAAGTGCACTTTTCAATTTTCTTGAAAATATGACTATTTCTCCATGTAAGTCGAAAATGAAAAAAGATTCGAAAAAAATGATCCAGTACAAAAATGTATGGTTTTTTGCAATAAAATTTCTGTATTTTGTTCTTTTCATGTGCCATGAAAATTGACAAAGATATATCCTTACTTTAAGTTAGGTTGATAGCGCAAGTATCGTCTTTCTTGCGCCCTAACCCTTAGCCGTTCGAAAACTAGAGATTTTGAATGGCTGTGATCAATATGTTTCATAGTTCTTCAAATTTTCTTCACAATGGTTCCTGAATAGATATGCTATCTTGAAAATGAGGGGAGTGGTTGTGCAAAAACCGAACAAGTGTTTTTGCATTTTGGCAGGTGCTATGCAATTATTTCAAATAGAGCACCTAAAGATATGAACCAAAAAAAAAATTGGAAATATATCAGATTAACAAGAGTTCAACGAGACAATGCGGTACGATTCATTTGTCAAAGCCACAAGTTCTGCTGTAAAAGTGTCATCTCTCGTACCCTCAGCAGATGCTTTGGACAAGCACATTAAGAGAGCTCACTACCAAATTTAAATTTGGCTATGTGTAATATTGCTTTCAATTCGGTCTAACAGGGTTGGAATAGTACCAATGGATATTTGCAGCCCACGAAAATGCAAAAAACACCGGCACCACAAGAATAATTGTTGAAAAAGATTTTTTGTAACTGAAAAAAAGGATGCAATGCGTCATGCACCTGCAGAAAACTGAGAGTTTTTTGTTACGCTGCATGTGGGAAATGTGCAGGTGTCAACTGCCAAAACAATGAGCTAATCTTTGGCAAAGATGAATAAATAATTGACAGTGGCGACAGTGACTCAGAACTAGATTAAATTTTAGACACAAAAAGCATTAATTTCACTTGAATAAAGTGATGAATAAATGAAATGTTTGAATGTTATTTTTATTTTTTCATTTTGAATTTGAATTTGCTTTCATGGATTGAAAAATAAAAACAACTAAAACTAGCTTTGATCCGAAATACTGTTATGGAATCGATCGAAATTAATTGATAATATTAATAAAGCCCCATTTTTACACATTTCATGCTGAAAGGTGGTGGTTTATACGGTCATGAAGTATGTGAAGACTTCCATTAAACTTCATAAAACGCTACTGAAGCCCAAAAATGCTTTTATTAAGGTTAGAACAAGTTTTTTTCCACTAATGGATAAAGGGGTTGTTTTCACCCTTGAAAAAATAAGCATAAATCCGCATAGAATAGACTCTGGATTAGGAGACAAGGAGAGTAAAGCTTATTCCCATAATTTCATCAAAATTCAAGCATCCTAATAGAATTCGGAGGTCCTATTTTTACCTTCATCGACTGGACTAGTGGTTTGTTATTTTTGTTTCTAGTGTATTTAATCCTGCCTTTTCAGTCGAAAGTTCTTTTTCTTCCACTGCAGTGTTGTGGTACCATCTACTTGATTGTTCTTCGTTCCATGGTGGGTTAATCAAAATTTAAAAAAGAAGGTTTGCAAAGAAAGTAGGGTTCTTCGTGTTGGGGAGCAGCTTTTTACTATTGGCCATTTTCTCCTCCACCTTGATCCGTTTAAATGAAAAAATGATTCTAATCTACTGTCCCTAAAAAGAAGGATTTTTGAAAATCAGTTATCCTAAGAAATATGTATTCAACCTATGTTCATCCCAGAATTATCTGATTTCTTTTTAAAATAATGAACTTTACAATAGACTGCTTCCCCACCTCTCCTGGCAAGTTCTGAAGCGATATGGTAAAATTTTCGCTAGAGTCCTTCTGGAGTATCTTCGTCCCATAATAAAACCATTTAATGAAACTCATCCAATTTTGATGAAGCCGTACTTGACTTTCTTTTAATTTAGCACATCTGCAAATTCCTTCGTTTTGCACCACGACATACCCACTAGACTTAAGGATAATATCTTTAAATGGGTCAAAAATTATTTTCCACTTCACAAATTACATTTCTTGCCTTTTTACAATGGTGTTATACATTGTCTACACAACTAGTTCTTTGTAATTTTCACCGTTTTTCTTCTTCATTATCCACGCCCAATCTTTCGGGGTTGGGTTTACTTGTTCTTCTTTACTTGAAGTTTTCATAAGCTTGTTTTTCTTTGCCTTGCAGAATTCCGTAAACTGTTTCCATATTGACGTATATGGGTTTTAATGGTATTGCACGGTGGGTACCTACACTTTTCTCCATCGCCAGATAAATATTAATCTATTAGAATCACTTCCGAAGCGGCGATTTTCACTACATGAGCTGACTGGCGGCGTTGAAGAAGAATATTACAAAAATTTACAATAACACAGCGGCGTTTTCTCGAAGAAACTGCTGCTATCTACTGCCATACAATATAATTTATATCTAGAAACCATTTGTAAATCGAAATTGTGTGATCTGATTGCAGGAAATCAAGATAGATTATCTATTTTGTCTTCTAGAATTCTACTAGTTTATTTCATTTTGATCAGAACATTCTGATATCTTGTGCTCTGCAATAATCAGAGGTGAAGAGTAAATATGGATCATTAAATTCTTCAAATAGTAAATTCCTATTAGGTGAATATCGTCTGCAGAAGATAACGAAGGTTAGACGAATGCCTGGGGCTCATGAGGAACATATTAAATATGAAAAAGATGATGTAGGCACCAGTAGTTATCGAATTCGAGACTCAATCAACCTTCAAATAGCGATAGACCAGTTTCGGCCTTTTCGACGTTCATCAGCACCTAATAACACAACCTACTGACTGAAAAACGACAAAACCACGTAGAAACTGCTGCCATCTGAATATTTTCCCCAGAAAAAAATAAATTTTCAGGTTGAGTTTAAAATCAGCTTCACTGCACAACTCTTCTTGAAAAATATTGTCTAATTCAACCTGGGATAGAGTTTATAACTATTAATATTTTATAGTTTAAGGCTTTCACGACCGGATATACTGGTATGAAAAGAGTCTCCCGGGCTTATTGGCCGTGGTCTATTAGGAATAATTTCACCTAACGTTTCCGCCTACAACTTCGGTAGGCATCTTCAGAGGATTCTCGGTCTAAGGTTGTAAGTGTCAGAAATTCAGCGTTCGAGGTACAACCTTAGACTGAGAATCCTACCGAAGTTGTATGCGAAACGTTAGGTGAAATTATTTCTAATAGACCACGGCCAATAAGCCCGGAAGACTCTTTTCATACTATTAATATTTTATTATCATTCTGAACAGGGGTCGTTGTGGCTACGTTCAGCCTTCCGGGAACTTCGACCGCAAGGATCTTTTGTTCTTTACCCAACTCGTGTTCAGCCTTTTTTTCCTCTAGTCCACATAGGTTTAGCCTGCAAACTTCATCTGCATCAAAAAGTTGTTTATATCGGCAGTGTCAATTCAGCAGATAGTCCCCATTTTTTGTAACATAAATAGATTATTGTTAGATATTATCGAATTTTTTTCATACAGGCATTTTCAAGATATGACATGGATTTCTTTTATCCACCGGCAAATCTTCTGCAGATTTAAAAAATGTCTCGTATGCAAATATTCACCTATATATTTTCTGCGAATAAAATAAAATCTTTTTCCTGCTTCCTGTTCCACTAAAGAATAATATGTTGATAGGCATTACCATAACAAATTTTAAATATGCATTGATTATTTGTGAACTCATTACTTTGTGTCCCCTAAGTGGACATCGAATTTTGCCCACCTTATGCCGTTCAATATTATGATGAATGAAAATATGGTAGGTAATAAATCTACCTGAATGGTGATTCAATTAAAATTTTTTTTTACTCCGAAGTGATAACATCAATTTGATCGTTTCCATGAAAATGTTTGGAACTTGAATATTTTGCACTTTCTTTTTCAACCGCATCCACCACAACCTCAATAAAAAAGCATCGAACATAACAAGAGATACGTATAATATAGATGTTTTTTCTTCATACTTCCCAACGTATGCTGTGTTGCGGGATAACTCTAGACACGGCTCATACCATTCTAGTAGAATGAAATGAGCCAGTCAGAGGAAAAGTAGTTTAAGTAACGAAATCCGAATTTTCGAGTTATAGCGATATTTGGGTACACAAAGTTGCAGATCATTTTCCTAATAAGTGGTATAAGTTAAATCATCTTTTTTACCAAGTATGTAACAATCTTCTCTATACCTATCAATGCTATTTTCAATAAATTGCAACGTGAAACCTGAATTTCCCAACATTTCACTCAATAAAAGCATGTAAGCTTGAACTTTGCAAGCCATTAACTTATCTCATAAATTCAACATTGGAAACCGGTATTTTTCCGGAAAAACTCAAACGCGCTATAGTAACTCCTATTTACAAAAGGGGAGATAGAAATTCTTATGAAAGTTATCGTGCTGTCAGTATCTTGTCTAGTGTAGGAAAAATTTACGAGCTCAAAATGAATGAACTGTTAACTTCATTTTTTGAAAAACATTCACTGCTATCAACTGCCCAACATGGGTTTGTGAACAATTGTAGTACTGAGACTGCTCTCAATGAGTTTTATAGGGAAATTGTGGATAACCTGGATTGTGGTATGCATGTGGTGGGTCTGTTTATAGATTTCTCTAGAGCCTTCGATTTTGTTGATCACGAACTACTTCTACATAAGTTGTACCGTTATGGAATTCGTGGACTCAGTCTGGATCTGTTTCGATCCTATCTGATGGGTAGATCTCAGATTGTGAAAATCGGTGGGGACTCAAGTATGGCAAGAATTATAAGTAGGGGTGTTCTTCAGGGATCGATTATTGGCCCAAAGCTTTATGTGATCTACAGTAATGATTAACCGAAACTTGTAAAGAAAAAATTTCCTACATGTAATATTATATGTTTTGCGGATGACATAAATATTCTTGTCTCTGGTTCTGACAGAAAAGTCACAAATTGTGTCGCGGACATATTCACTGAAATTTTTGAATGGTCCAAGAAAAATAATTTGATGATCAATTGCTCCAAAACTCATGCAGTACAATTTTCACTGAGGGTACCTAGAGTTGTATGTGACGTGATTCAGACATTTCACTTTGAGATTCCCTTTGTTGATCACTCAAAACTTCTGGGTATTGTTATGGATTCTCGATGTCGATGGACGAAACATATAGATTTTTTGTGTGGAAAACTTCGTACCAGTTGCTTTTCATTAAAATTCATGAAAAATTTTTGCAGCAACAATGTATTGAGAACCATTTATTATGCTAGCGTTCACTGTCACTTGAGATATGGTGTGTTAAATTGGGGTTGTGCTACTGATGTTGGAAGAGTATTCATCCTGCAGAAGTACGCAATAAGAATTATTGCTGGGATTCTTTTTCGGGAATCGTGTAGGCCAGCTTTCAAAGAATTGAAGATCCTTACTCTAGTTGAAATCTACATTCTTGAGATATGTATATACGTATATAAAAATAAATCTTTTTTTATTAATTATTCGAATCATTGTTATAATACCAGAGGGAAATTTTTGTTAGCACCTAAAAACCATAATACTGCATATTTTCAAAAAAATTTGCAGTTTATGGGTTGCAAAATTTTTTACATGTTACCTGTGGAAATACAGAATGCACCTAACATTTTTATTTTCAAGAAAAGGGTAAAGTCGCTATTACTTGATAAGAATTGCTATTATATTTCTGAATTTTTTGAATGAATCTGTCTATTTGACGTTTTCTTCTGTTATATGCGTTGTATATTGAACTGAAGAAATAAAGATTATTATTATTATTATTATTAATTGTAGTTAGGCCACTTTTCCTCTGAGCCACTCAAATATACCAAGGTGTCTTGAAATCTAAACAGGATATCCCAAATAGCTTGATTTTGGCTGTTAGCTGATTCTGGTACTTCTGGACTAGATAGGTGAAATTGTTGAAATTTCTTGATTATTGGGAAAACATCAGTAGTGGGAACCGTTTCACGATATTTTCATTTGTTTGAGGATATATCGAAATTTTGATATTTTGTCGATTTCGAAAATTTTTTTCGGAAATATCTGTATACTATTTTGAAACTTTTCACAGAAATATATGGTTTCTCCATGAGGAATAACCTGTTGATTTTTTCTGAAACTTTTGCGGACACAATTTGGTACAATTGCGGCACAATCATAAATGAAAATTCAGAAAACAAACAAAAATGATGGGTTAACTTCTTTCTAATTTCCTATTTGTTTAGTCAATTAGCGGGATATTCGCGGAAATAACCACGGCACAACTTTGCCTACGAATAAGTAATACAATTTCTTGAACATTTTTCCCTTGGAAAAAAACTGCTGGGACGTAACCAATGTAGAAGAGTGTCAAAAGCTTTTTGAAGATCGGTTTGAATGCTATCAACTTGAAATATCTATCATAGCTTGTCAGATGATGTCCATATAAGGTTAGGTTAGATGTTGCTGATCGTTTGCTAATGAATCCGTGTTGTTTCGATAGAAAAATACATAAAAAGTTCAATAGTATATTCTAAAACCAGTTGCAGAATGAGTGTTGGAATAATTGCCTTCTGCAACGAGTATTAGACAGTATTTTCTCTATTTCGGTCAATTTTCGTGAAATACTCTAGAAATTCAAATGAAAATTCAGATTAGTGACTTTTGTTTTGAATCTTGGTGTGACATACGAAATTTGACAGATCACGGAATTTGATTTGATTCGAAACTTGATTCGATCGGAGGTCGGTACTGACAACCAGAAAACAAAAAATATAACTGAAAACAATGCTGTAATGAGTTTCATTGAAGCTCTAATTTCAGTACCGTAATGAACTCATTACGATACTGTAATAGAGAACATTATTTTCACAATTTCACCTTTAAGTTTCAGGGCTTATTAATTTACTTGGACAGCAATGAAGAACGGACGCCGTCAGATAATCCCAGTATTATATACTAATGAATAAAGTTTAGTTTTTGGAGCCAGAAAATGAAAAACTTGCTTTATCATTGAACGAGGTAGAAATTCAGTTGGAAATCTCGTGGATAAGAACTTCACTTTTGGCTCACAAAGATTCTTTAGGATCTGAACATTTCTATTTCCTGTGAAACCAGTAGAAATCCTTCGAATATATCTTCAGCTCGTGGAAGAGGAAGATTGACGCACCTGTTCCATTTCCCTACGCCTTCTGGAACAATTCCATTGAAAAAGATCCGTCGAAGGTGAAATTCTTGAGTTATGCGAGCAATTGAGGAATGCGCGACACCAACATCTCGTTATCGTATGACAGGGAGTGCCCACTTGGTCTAGTTCAGCTATTTGGACCTTCTAGGTCGCTCTTGTTATGACGCACCAGTTACAGTGATCCGTATTCCGTAATCGTTCTTGATGTGTCATTAATATGTAGGAAGCCGATCGCACAATTCAGTGAAAATGAAAGTATATTATGTTATCAATTTAGAAAAGCGAAAGTATCACAGTATGGCGAGAAACAAAAGTGCTTTGAACGATTGACTGGTTTCCATCATGTTGACATGAGATAGGGAATTTGCCTTGGGATATTGGAATATGTATTTCGAAAATAGTGATAAATTTCAGAGCATTCGAAATTTGCCTAAAAATGGCATGTAACCAGGGACCTATTACACCAAACTTTTCACTTCGCACTTTTCAATTCTGAATGATTTTTCTGCAATGTAATTCATTTTCAAAGTAGAAAGAACGAAGTGAAAAGTTGCAGAATAACTTTTACATTTTCTCACTATGCACTTTTCAATTCTGAATGCTGTTCATACAACATAGTTCATTTAAAAAGTGGAAAGTTGCAAGGTAGTTTGGTGTAACAGGCTCCAGAATGCACTTTTCAATTCTGAATGCTGTTCATACAACATAGTTCATTTAAAAAGTGGAAAGTTGCAAGGTAGTTTGGTGTAACAGGCTCCAGAATGACAATATACAATTGTTGCACTCGCTGGTAAAATTAACGATTGACTCAATATATTGACGACACTTTTTCAGTGATAAAATTGTTGTTTCGTTTCTGCTACCGACTATTTTGTTGCCTCTGAACTTCTCAATGAAGATGGTTTCTGAATCTTCACCTAGTTTTTGGTTACCAGTTGGCCTAAACATTGTTTCTCTCCATATGAACTGACACACTACACATTTTTTTCCAGATCTATCTGCAGTTTTCCCCTACATTACAGAAAATAGGATTTCAAGGTTGAAAGCCATGTTGGTCCATTTGTTGTCTAGACTCTCAATAATGCATCAGAGAGATTTGGCTAAATTTGAGAGAAACACATGCAATATTTAAAACAAAAATCTTATTACTCTTACTATTTATTCCATCTGATACAAATCCTGGATTCGATCTTCCCGATGTAATAACATGTTTTCGATGAGTTGATAGGGAACAATTGAACATTCAATGAATAATTGTCCAATATACAGGGAGAGTTTTGACTCGTGCATACATTTCAACAATAGATTCTTGAGGTGGAAAGCAATATTTTTTCCGTATAACTATCATATTTCCCGATTCAGCCTGAAAAAAGATTTAGTCATTTCATCTTTTAATAATGAGCTCTGCTACTACTGGAGACAGGTCACTAAACTTCCGCCGCCTGAATATTCGAAAAAATGCAGCAGAAAAGTAATTCTCTAGACCTGAAGCTTTTTTCATATAAAAAAAAAAATTACGAATATATCTTCGTTGATATATTTTTTTTAATGATTAAGTATTAAAAAAAAAATCGCATTAAACGAGATTTCTCTAAAACATCTCTTATGTACGTTTCATGATTTCTCTGTTCACCATGAGCGAATCTGATCGAGTTTCAAAGCTTACTCCAATTGTTGTGGAATAAATGTTCTCCGGTTCTCCGGTAATATCTTTTACATCCATCCGGGTTCTGAGATAAAACTTGTCTGTTAATAGGATATTGTTCCATACCTCGTTATCCCAACTTTTATATTCGTGGCTTTCAACTCGATGGTCTGAAGACCAGGTCAACTTTTTGTCTTGTCTCCTCACATCTTCTTATCTGTTCTTCATCTGCAAAAATTATCCTTCGAAATATTCAACATTAAAAAACTGTCATCCCGTTAACTTATTTTTGACCACAACGATTTCTTTTTGGGAACACTTCAAACTGAGGAAACCGATTTACAGATCTTCAAACATTCATTTGACAAATGTTATATTTCTCAACTCTATTTAACAAACTATCTCTTGTCTCTCTGATAGACTGCGAATTCAGGAGGATTTGGATCGATTCGCGAAATTCTGTAGGGAATTGCTTTTCGATCAACATATTTTTAATACCTCGAAAAAAGCCAATCGAATGCTTGGTTTCATATTAAGATCTACTTTTGACCTGAGGAGTGTCGATGTGGCTCGCACCCTTTATTTGGCTTACGTTAACAGTATTTTAAGTTTTGGTTCGGTTGTGTGGAACCCACGTTATGGAATATACATAGATAGACTGGAGGGCGTACAGAAGAGGTTTGTGAGGCACTGTCATGAACGATTTTTTCCTCTTGCCAGAAGTACCTCGGAAGTCTACCAGAGATTGAATCTAATTCCTCTTGAGCAGCGCAGAAAGGTGACCGATATTATGTTCACCCATAAATTATTGAACAACAAAATAGATTGTACCAACATGTCCCAATACGTGAGGCTAGTTGTTCCCTCCTACAACACTCGGCATACAGAGACATTTTTCACCGATTTCGCTAGTACTTATTACTTTCTAAATTCTCCTATACACAGATTAATGAAAACTTATAATGATCTATCGATGGTCACTAACATCGATATATTTTTTGACTCTGCTTCGAAGATTCGGTCCATTTTAATGAATTATTTCCGCCGCACTAGTTTGAATGGCATTGATTGATTGAGGTCGCTCAGACAATTATCTAATGTAAACCATATTGAACTATGTTGTTTTTTTCATTCTAAATTAGATTTAGGTATGTTATTTAGGGTTGACATTCATGTGTTATTTTTGTCACTTTGTACATATTGAATTGTGGACACTGTTTTGGGTTCGTCCCGTTTGTGTCCCGAATTAATAAATAAAAAAAAAAATAAAAAAAAATAAAAAACTTTTACTGAAAAATTCACTGATGCTTTTCGGAGGTACACCAAGTTAAATCTTATTTGAAGGACATCTTTATCCTTCTGTCTGAAGAAAAACGGTTTCTCCAAGATTCAAATCAGAAATTTTCATCTACCTATTGAGGTTCAACAGATTAGCTATGCAATATAAATTAAAACAAAAAAACAAACAGGAAGATAAACATATTAGAGTCCCTATAAAAATTAGCAAACCTATAGGTGGGTTTCACAAAACCCTTACGTAAATTCGAACCAATCGAATCAATCGTTGTGAAATTTCAACGAATCTCTGTGGCTCTAATTAATTTGACGGCGTAGTCAAAGTTTTGGGAAACCGATCCTTGGTACCAAAATACCTGAAAAAATTATCTTATTGACATATAAACAGAAAATCAATTCTGTTACAATTGAAATCTAAATAAAAAGTAATGTATTACTTCCTCAAATAGACTGACTAGAATAATATTTGTGGCTAATTTACTGAGCAATAAGTCCCTTAGAGGATTGAAGAGGCTATAAGATGAAACGAAAAATAAACACAATTGTCAACGATATTTTTTTTGCGCTAAGTACACTGGACCCCAATCGTACCCACTGAACTGTTTTTAATAAAGATCAATCTTATATCGTGACAACTTTCAAACTATTCGTCCAAATCAGTTTTTGTAAGAAGACAAATGTCATGAAACCGACAAAACAATCGATATGGAGTGAGTTATCTTTTTTTTTAGACTATGTATTGAATGTCAATGTAATTCGATGTATTCACAACTTCATTTCATTCTGAGACAAACAATCACTCCCAATACACTCCTATATTGGCAACACAGCACGATTTGAGGCGGTTTATGCTATTTTCCGGTTATGTAGGTTTCTTTTATGAGGTATTGATTTTGGGTTGGAGTAGAAATATTTATGTGTGTATTTTATTGATTTCTTATTGTTATACTATATCGAGTATTTCATTTCTCAATGTTTTCCATTATGATGAACAAATTATATCTAGCTATACATTTTTCAAATTATGAATTAGAATGGCTTCTCAGATATTTAAGCTAAGACATTTAGTGAATACATAACATTTCTATTTCACAAAACTTTTTCACACTTACTGGATAGTTCCTATGAAGTAATGTTAATTTTATTTATGCCCGTTGGCTGATTTCTGAAATTTTTTTTAATAGAAACTAATATTCAAATTCGAAATATGAAATGAAATGAATGAAACGCAAAAGATCTTTAAAGAAAGATCTTTTGCGTTTCATTTTCCTTCTGTAGAAATATCATTTTCCATAACATAACATAACGTTTTCATTACGAACGTATCTTCAATTTCTTTATTGTATTTACAGATTCAGTGCAAATTTGAATATTCGGAAATGATTTTCATTAAGGATATTCATGTCTTTAACAAACTTGTGCAAGAATTGGAGGAAGTAGAATTTGAGAAATAAAATAAAATTAGATTGGGTGGGATCTAACACGAAGATTTTGTTCTGCTAATTGCTCCAAATACCGAAGTTTTGCATGGAGATTTTGTCCTTGAGGTGGATGAGATATTGATGATACTAAATAAGGCTGAAACCGGTATATCTCTCATCTCAGTGACAAAATCTCATATCATTTCTCCAACCTCATGATATAAGATCTGTGAGCCTGGGAATTGAAAATGGTATACATTCCGATCATTACTATTTTGAATTCGGGTGATTTTGACAGGTTTTTAGGTCAATTTAAAATTCACAAAACCAACGTTTTGGAAGAAAGGCCGACTAGTTTCGATTATATCTTAAAATCTTCATCAGGGCTCTGAAATTTAAGACAACTGCATAATTTCAAAAATTCGAAACTTACAATTAAAAACTTATAACTTATTTTTTTTTTAAAACATATAAACACACATTATACGAGTGAAGAAAAATCCTCGGAAATGGTCAGAATCATCAACTTACATCTTCACCTTTTGTGGTTCCGATGTCAATATTATTGTCATAAATTCAAAATGTTGGAGAGAACAACTAATGCTCGCATCTAGATCTCTGGGAAGACTGATGTGATGTTATTAAATTATTAAGCATGATGTTTTTGATGTATGCGCGGATTATTGTGGCTATTTACACAATTTGTGGTGGACAACAAACTTTTATTTATTTTTGATTTTTCCAATTAAATGATAATAGGGGATTGAGGATGTCGAGGGAGTCTCTTTTGTGCTCAGAAATGCGGTCTTTAAGGTAGCGACCAGTTTGACCAATATATGATATGTGGCTGGACAGTCATTACAAGATATTTTATATACGATATTACTGCTTAGTTCTTTGGGGGTTGCACTTTTAGTCTTTGTGCTGGAAACCTGTCAAAATCACCCGAATTCGCATTCATAGGTCTCATCAACATTCATTACTATTTTGAATTCATCTATGTTTCCCAAAAAGTATTGCGTTAGAGTTCGAACTGTTTTTTTTTTTTTTTATTGGTAGGAAACAATTTTTTGTGAAGATTCAACCCCTGAAAAATTAGTGCTCAAGTATTACTCAGGGACTATTATTTAAAAAAATTTTCTTAGTGTATCTTGTTTCAGAGACTTTGCAAGAAAACCCTAATTAAACTTTCACAGGAATGCAAAGACCTCTCAGAAAATATTTCAATAGATATCTCACACAAATGCAAAATTTTTTAATTCAGTAGGTAAAGAGGTAGAACTTCCAACATCTACCAAATTTCACCATAGATTCTGTAAATGATCCTAGAGATATTGTTTTTAACTGCTTCCTTATATTTTTTTGAAGGGGGTGAAAAATACCGCAGATATAATTTTTTTTAGAGCATTCCAAAAATCGAGTAATTCACGTGAAAAATTGTTTTAGTTCATCGCTGTTCTTTGCTGTCATAGACCACGAGAAAGCACTTATCAGAACAAATTGAAATAAAAAGGAGTAAAAGGGATATATATTCCTGGAATAATGGAAATATCAGAAATAATCATGTCGGCGTGCAAAGAAAGACCTGCTCAACTTTTTTTCCCAACCAGTAACCTTCTCATTCTCCAACAATCTCCGCATCCTATCTGTGGAGCATCAACCCAGCCACCCATTGGATCGCATCTCATATTACCAGAAGAACAGACCAAGAATTGCCTCCTAACCGTGTGTGCCCACAGCAGACGGCTGTTCCCTTACCTTGGTAACCTTGCGAGCTTCAACGTGGGGATCTATTCTATATAAGCTTGGGGAAACTGAAGGCACGCCTGTTTTGTTTACACTTCTTTGTTTATTCCACCTCTGTTATTGTGAGCGCTGTTATGAAGCTTTACGTGAGTAGACTTTCGAAATTTTCGGTACAAAAGTTTTTCTATACCGAATGTATGCCTCAGATATATTGATTCGACCCTCAACTTGTGAGCACCAAAATATTTGAATTACAGAATGAATAAAAATATTTGGTTAGATATTTTAATTAAGCTTTTGATTCCAATGAAAGTTTTTTCGAGTTTTCCAAACCTTGAATTTCCAATATTTTTGTAGTAGTTCTAATCTCCTACATCTTCAAAATGAGATTATGTTTGATTCAATCATTACTACAACTGTATTCAACACCATAATTCGAATGTGGAAAATTAAAGGAAGACCTTATTTATCTGAATACATCGAAAAGTAATGAATATATCGGAATATGAAAGTATCAATTATTCGAACTGTGTCCTCAACTTGCAACACTAAATAGGTTCAACATCAAAATTTTTTGCGAGAAATTTATTTTTCCAGGGAAAAAAGAACATACTTTTCTCTAATTATGTGTCAAATCAGTTCATTCCGTCACATCTCGTTGAACAAAACTATTTTCTCTATTTCAGTATCGTAGTGAGTTCATGAGAGTACTAAAATTAGTACTGTAATGAAACTCATTACAGCATTGTTTTCAGTTATATTTTTCGTTTTGTAGTTCTCAGTACTGACCTCCGATCTAATCAAGTTTCGAATCAAATCAATTCAAATTCCGTAATCAGTCACACCAACTGCCAAGATGAAATTAATATAAAAGTCATTAACCTGAATTTTTATTTGAATTTCGAGAGTTTCTCATAAAACTTGACTGAAATAGAGAAAAAAAGCGTCTAATACTCGTTGCAGAAGGGAATTCCAACACTCATGCTATCGACAACTCGCTCCTTCGTCGCTCGTTTTCGAACTTCACATTCGTGTTGAAATAGGAGCTCATTCTGCAACTTGTTTTAGAATATACTATTAGAATATGTCATTCTAATTCAATTCTAACACTGTTTTCAGTAATATTTGTTGATGACATGTTGGCGTCCTGCCACGGATTTATTAACCATCTGTCGAATTTCATGAGATAGAAAACAGCTCTGCCAATCAATATTTTTCAAAGCAAAAATTACTAAACGATATTATGGCAATATTTCATTAATTTCGATAACAATTCAGCGAATTAGAGAAAATAATGTATGATACTCGTACAGAAGGCCCATTCTAACACTCGTTCATTCCAGAACACGCCATTTCGGGGCTCGTTTTTGAATTTTGAACTCGTGTAAGAATATCAATGTTTTCTGCACTTGTATCATAAATAACTATTCCTTTGTTCAACGTTAGACTGCAGCGATTAATTATTATTGTGATAAGAGTGTCGAGATTCAACAGTTATTTTAGGGCGCGATACTGACTGAAGGTCGAAGTATGTAAATAAAGTTTCTACTAACGTACATAATACATACCATAAATAGGTCCTCGATGATGAACTGAAAAACAATGCGATTTTCCGGTCAGAGTGTGGCGAAAGGTATAGTTTTTAGTAATACAAGCGCAAAAGGCAATGATATTCTTTCACGAGCTCAAAATTCAAAAAAGAACCACAAAGTGACAAGTTTTTCAATTAGCGAGTGTTAGAGCAAGCCTTCGTTACGTGTAATGTATAAGTTCTTTTCTCTAATTCATTGAATTTTTATTGAAATCAATTTAATATTTCCAAAAATATCGTTTAGTTATTTTTGCATTGAAAAATATTGATTGGCAGGACTGTTTTCTGTCTCATAAATTCGGCAGACAATAAATAAATCCGTAGCAGGGGGGCCAACATGATATCAATAAATATCACCCTGTAAACTGAGATACTCCTGCACAATTTTGTTTCACTAGATGGCAGAATGATCGTTATTTAACACAGAATTAGCTAAAATATATTCAGTACCTAAAATCAGACCTGATTTCTCGTGTGCCTGGATATTCAATCAAAAATGCGGATTTTGTAATGTTTCCAGAGAAAAAAGGATCCTTGGTTGAAAGAGGTAAAAAGCTACACACTGGAAAAAAAATTCTTTGCTGCGAAAAAGGATTTTTTGCATTTAAAACTGGATATCTCGAAAGTCGTAAAAAGCAAATTAGAACTGAATGAACAGGTTATGCGACATTTGCATCGGTCTAGCTAGAAAAAATTGTCAATAATCGTAGAGCAAAAAAAAAATTCGATAAATTTTCAAAATTTTTTCTTCGTGCTTTATCCGATGACTGCATGGTCACCGTTACTCTGAAAAATTGCTAACCAATAATCTTAGAAACCAGAATCTTCAATCTTTAGTTTTTTCATTTTCTATACAACCATTTTTCACTGAGATACAGCCTGTTGAAAAAAATTCTGAAAATTTTGCTGTTCCTTTAATTGTTTCGCGAAGTGTATTAGCAATGAAAACTTTCTTAATATGTGTTAAGCAAATACCTTTCAACCGAAAAAAACCGGAATTCTCTAGTTATTCGTCCATAATGGTTATTACCCCCCTCCCCACGAAAAAAAAACTATATCAGCCCTTAGCCAATAGTTTTGGACAATAGTTTTTCGAAAGTCTTAATGATAATTGTACGTGTTATTTTCTCCAATTCATCGAATTTCCATTGAAATTGAGGGTATCTATATTCCCAGATATCATTTAGTGATTTTTGCATTTACAATTTTCGTTGGCAGCACTGTTTTCTGTCAGTGTTCATACATTTGACAGATAATAAATAAATGCATGGCAGGAGGCCGACATGAATATATTTTCCTACATGAATGTCGTGAATTGATTTCAAATCGAAAGGTTCCTCGAGATATATCGCAATATTAGTCTGCTATAAATAAATGCTGATCAAAATCAATCACACGAAAATTTTATTGAGTCTTATTCATGGAAAAACTTTGTTGCTCAATTGCTATTAGCTGTACGTGAACTTGGACGGTAAGGAAAAAGTATTAGAAAGTGCAGCCTGCATGAATATAAATGTGGGTATTTCTAATCAACCTTTGAAGCAGTCAGGTCACGTTATAGGAAGTTTATTTCACTTAAACGAGATAAGTATTATTTCCAATAACTGCGACAAGATTTGTTGGAAGAAGTTCTTTCTCATTCTGTGGCATATCTGTTCAATCTGCCACATCTTGTAAAACTAAATCGTGAAAGAATATTTCAGCTTTTATGGAAATATTCAATGATTTTGTGTGGGTCTCCTGCCATGGATTCATTCATCTGTCAAATTCATAATACAGTAAACAGTTCTGCCAACCAAAATTTTTCAATGCAAAAATCACTAAACTATGGTCATGGAAATATTCCAATCATTTCAACGAAAATTGAGCGAATTGAAAAAATAATGTATAATGCTAGTACAGAAGGAATAGTCTAACACTAGTTCATTCAAAAATTGAATTTAGAACTCATTTAAGAATATCAAGGCCTCCTATTCGACTCTTGAATCTTTTAAGTTTACTTTGGGTAAGAAGCTATCAGATATGATGCTCGAAAAAACGAAATTTTCCCAAGTAGCCGTTTGATGGGGCTCAATGGAATTTGTTTGAGAATCGCATGAAAATGGAAGTATATCTAGACTTGAAGCTACTTGAGTCTCAAAATACGCAAACGTAACCTTGAAATGTTGATACAACCAATAGTAGTATGTAGTTTCTCTTGAAACCCTCAAGTTGCCCCCAGCCCATACAGGGTGTTTCAAAAGTTATCCGACAAATTTAAAACACATATGCACTGGGTTTCTGAAAAAAATTAATAAAAGTCCTACAGAAATTAAGTTAAAACCTTAGTATCCATAATAAATTGAAAAATTAATATCTGTTTTTCGCGTTCATCATCATAATATTAGAACATATGTTGTATCGAACATATCTGACAAAAAAAAAATACCCGAAATTTTTTGCTTTTTCATACTGATAAGAAAGTGTAAATATGTCGATTTTTATGGATTTAAATGAAAAAGTATTTTGCTAGTTTATGTTTTCATTTATTTATTTATGAAAATGGCACATGTAATCACTAATGGAGAGTTAGTTGATATTGTTTTTGCTTAAGTATGGAGAAGCAAAGCAGGGCTTGTTAAACAGGATTATTATATTATCTCGATATCTGTACATTTTTTTTGAGAAATCAACTTCTATCGTATCAGTGCATTTGTGGTTAAAATTTATCGGATAAGTTGTGAAACACCCTGTATAGTATTGTTGCATTATCATAGTCTCGACATTTTAGACTTTCTGTTTCTGGCTTTCTTTTAGGAAATAGCACCAGTTTGAGTACCCCCTGATATGAAAATAAAAGATATAAGTTTCTCTATTTCAGCAGCATTGTTTTCAGTTATATTTGACGTTTTGTGGTTGTCAGTACTGACCTCAGATTATCTCAATTTTCAAATCAAATCCATTCATATTCCGTAATCTGTCAAATTTCGTAAGTCACACCAAATGCCAAGATACAATACAAAAGTCAATAATCTGAATTTTTATTTGAATTTCGAGAGTATTTCACGAAACTTGACTGAAATAGAGAACTCATGCATTCGTGTTGGAATAGGAGCTCATTCTACAACTTGTTTCAGAATATACTATTATACCACTAGCTTGTTGAACATGGAATATTTTTCAGATTGAGAATGTCAGAAGGAATACCAGTCTCTTTCGAAATAAAATGTGGCTGTGTTACATTAATAATAGGTGTCTTTGTGTAATTAGAAGTAGGATGAACAAAACTTACCTTTTTAGAGCTTGACAATCTCAACTAATCAACACAATAAACATCCCGCGTGTCATCAATCCACAAACTAAAAAGTGTCGAAGAGCTCGCCTCACATAAATTCCTTTGTTTTTAGAATAAATGCCGGTAGCACGCGACTTGAGCAGTGGAGGCTGAAATTACCTCGACATTTTCAAGTAGCCCCATAATATATTCATTAATCATTCCATAACTCTTGATGAGCTATATATAATATCGCATCAATTACTTCATTCAGAATTTTAGGTTTTTTCATGTTGATATTCATCTTAGATGAAAATACAAGCGGGGTTTAATTAATCCTTTAAAATATGTTCAGTACTTCATGAAACATCTGTTAGTTTTTACAGAAATTATAAACAATAACGAACGAATTGACTTATTTTATCTAGTAACACTCGTCATATTCGAAGATCAAAAGTCAGAAACCATTCAGTAGCAGTTAAAATCGAATTCTTCTGGATATTCCAGCATTTCTCCCTTTAAAACTTATCGAGGCAAACTTCTATGAGCAATATAGTATTCCTTAAAATCCTCCAAGGTTCAATTTCTCGAATATAAGAAGATAACTTCTTTGCAACTTCAATTTCTAACGCTACCACTTTCCTTTGCAGATAATTCTACTAGCAACATCGTTTGCAGTCGCAGCGGCTCAAAAGAACCAATACACCACACCAGTCCCCATCTTGAAACAGATCAACAAGCACAATGAAGATGGATCGTACAGTTATGGCTACGAAGCAGCCGATGGCACCTTCAAAATAGAGACCAAGTACCCAGATGGCGAAGTGTATGGCAAATATGGATACGTAGACGATACTGGTAAACTCCGGGAGGTCGAATATGGTGCCAGTAAAAGAGGTTTCGAACCCAATGGTAACGACATTCAAGTACCACCACCTACGTTGAAGCAGAACCCCAGTGCTTCGAGACCTTTAGGTATCAATGAGGTTGATGATGGCCAATACAGGGAAGATCCAAGTGTTTATTATCAAAATGAGGAAGGTTATAGTGGGAGAAACCAGTACCAACAGCCACAGTCGATATATAGACCACAACCTCAACCTCAACAGATAAGACCACAACCACAATACAGGCCTCAAGCCCAAGCTCAACCTCAATCCCAGTTCGACTTCAACTTCAACTGGGATCAACCAAAGCAAACACCCCAGTATCGTTACCAACCACAGTATGAGCAACCTAGGCCTCAGTACTACCAACCACCGGCACCTCAGCCAACCTACAGACCACAGCCTTACTACAACCCTCAACCACAACCTACTTGGAGCCAACAGAATTGGGCTCATCAGTTTCAAGGTCATCCAGCTTCCAATGTGGACATCTGGACTGGTTCCTACTCTGTGAACTATAGGCGATAGGTCCATAGTAGCTTTTTTGTACAAAGAATAACAGCAAATATTTTTTTGTAATACGATTCCTGCAGAGTTAAAAGCAAGAGCAGATGCTTGTTCGAACGAACACTAGGAATTAACTTTGAAATGGCAATTTGGTGTGAAATCGTGCATCTCAAGCAAAGAAATAATGTCCTCAATCAATTATTTCTGCATCAACAAGTATTTTTTTATCATTATGTAAGACTCATACAAATGTGTAACAGGAATTATCGAATTGTGGTTTAGATCAACCAACAGATCTTTGTTTGGAGCATAAAATCAGGAGTATTTCTCAATTTATTGGTTAAAACCACATCAAATATCAATGAAAACTCCTGAAAAAAGGTTGAAGTCCTCGAAATATTCTCTAAACTAAATCAGAATGAATGCAAAATGCACCTACGACCTGATGTATATGGATTATCATCCTCTCATCATTTTATTGAATGTTAATTAATGGTTGTAAAATTAAATTTAGATTCTCTTTCTTCGTTGCTTGTTGAATTCTTCGACTTATTTTTCAAACGCTATATGTTTTACACCAAAACTTGTCATTTCGACTGAAACTAGTCCTTTTCGAAGTGTATCTTAAGTTAATTTTAGAATGTATATAATTATTTTAATATGGTAATAAAGAAGAGAACTGGAATGACGGTTTTCTCTTGACCTTGTCCTTCTATAGCTGTCTACATAAAAAAAAATGTCATGAAGAATTTCAAAATTGTTATATTATCCAAGCATTCCTTTCACCTTTCTCGTCTTGATAAAGTTGAGAGCAAGGATTCCGAATTTTGAAGAAAGGACAACTTACCAAATGATTATCGAAGCAAGAAAGTATGCTCCATATAATTGAAATTATACAGATTAATGCATTCAGTTCAGTAAGAATTTTGTAATGGAATATATAATTCTCTGGGTAGGCTTTAGTAAGGTGGAGTAGGAAAGACCTTGAAGAACATTCTTTGGCATTTCTCTCCGAGTTATGGTATGTTGCGGTCCACTTCTTGCAGAGTTAACCATTATTCTTTGTATGAAAATTAGAAGTGAACACCAGCATGCGCTTATACGCTTGATTAAATCTTGGTTTATATCGATTGTTGAGATCATTTCATCTCGGACATTTTTTTCTGATTTTTTCAATGATATTTGATTATTCGAACACATTGATCATTCTTGGTTCTTGAGCAGAGTCGGTCAAAAGTGCTATAAATTAAGGTAAAGGTCACTTGATCAATGATGGCATCCTTTCGAAGGTGTGGTCTGTTAAGATGATAACCCTGTTCTTTCTGCACAACTTTATATTCATGGTCCTGGAGTCCCAAACTAAAAGAATGTGAGGATATACGTCTGCTAGAAATAATAAGGAATCTGCGGCAAAATATTCATTGTTTATTTCTAGGGATCAATGTCCAGATAAAATTCAAATAATTAATTGATAGTTTTTGAATGAAGTCGTTTTTTGTAATAAGAATATTTGAGGGAGCATGAAAATATCATTTATATTTCATAAAGAAAGAACCAGAGAAACTTTGAACAATTGTTCTTTATTATTTTTTCTTCTACTTGTTGATCTGGCTTTACTTCAGAGGATGGAAAGTTCAAAAATGGTGGTTTTTGAAAAATAGTTGTTGAAAGAAAAAACCAGAATTTGTCTCTCAAAAAACCTTTGAAATTTTAACAAGGACGATATAAAAATTAAAATCAATTTTTCTGTATGAGAACACTGTTCTTATACCAAAAAATCTCATTAGTTGTTTGCCTTTTATGAGACATATACAACTACATTGAAAATGAATAAAGATGTTTCATTCGGAATTAATATTTTCATATCTGAAGGTCTGACGGGGATGTGGTCCATATTTTCTAAGATGGAATAACTACATACTTTGACAACATCTCTAGAATGGAAAGTTCGGGAAAAAATTTATTTTCATTGTAATGTTTTAGTTTTCTTTTTTCTTTGAGGGGGTTTAAAAAAATCGATATTTCCAGTTATTAAATTTCTTGGCCCATCCATAATATATAAGATGACTTTTTCTCTAAAAAACCAGTTCTCTTGAATATAACATACCAACATATCGAGTTTTTTGTAACTATTAAATTTTTTTGTAAGACATTAAAAATAATGAACAGATGGTATTTCTATTCTCAAAAATAAAAGTTAACAAATTAACTACAGAAAAATGTATTCGGCAATCGGTAGTTCCGATTACAAAGAATTGAGTTTAAGAATAACTGAAACCGTTGATTCCAAAATATTAATACATATACATATGACATTTATTATAGATGCTATATGTGTGTCCCATTTTGGTTGAGACTGCAGTATATCTCAGCCATTATTGAAGATAGGTACACGCTTTTTTGCGCGACCTGTATCACTTTTTTGTAAAACTTTCAAATCCACTAAGAGAAATTTCCAACTACTTTTGTTCCTGAAATATAGGGCTCCACATGAGTAAGGGATATTGACTTAAATTGCAAAATATAGTTTGAATGAGATTTTGTGATAAAAATTCATAATATGATTTCAAGTTGCAGGAAATAAAATTAATTTTAGCCTGTAGGTCTGCAGCGTATACAGGGTGGTTAAGAAAAATCGAGTGAAATAACGAAATTTTATTCTTAGAGAATTGAAGCATTTTAAGAATATCATTACAATGTATGGCCTCCACGGGCAAAGCTTGTCATCTTCTTTGCATACTACACACGAGGTTTTTGAACATTTTTTGAGGAATTTGGTTCCATAAACGGGACAGAAGATCTCTCAAATCATTTAAAGATTCTGGGGTAGGTTCATGATCATCTGATCTTCTTTGGAGCATGAATGTTCTAGGCAATTCAAATCTAGTTCAAATCTAGTTGTTATCGAGTTTGAAATGATCTAACAGCAATTTTCTCGAAGATTACATACTTTTCAAAACGATTGAATACTATATCCCTAACTCTTGTGGAGCAGTATATTTACTTTTGAAGATGTTATTATTTCTAAGATGAAGAAAAAATTCAAACTACTCATAAAAGATATTTTTTACATAAAAGTCAGTGGCGTTGTTTTTTATATTTCACTTTTTTTAAGATTAGGCACAAATTTGGTATTTTTCGAATCGAACACCCTGTGTATTTTGAAGTCAAATATTTGTTATTATTTTTCTGAATACATTGATGTATCACAACCTAATACTTAATGAATTTGGGCTTCAAAAATCAGAAAAATCCATATTTATGTTCGTTTTTTTCTAATAGTAGGCCATGAAGTCTTTCAAACATGCATTTGATAATTACTCTTTAAAACACCATTCGGTTTGAACCTACATAGTTATTTTAATGTATTTCAAATATTAACTCAAAATATCACTCTTCATCATGAACTTGAAAATCTTGATACCAAAATAATTTTTATATTATTATCAATATTTTTTATCAATGCTCAACACAACTCTCATGAATGTGTGGAAGAATTTCTGGGAAAAAAAACATAAATATGGATTTTTCTGATTTTTAAAACTGAAATTCATTGAAGATTAGGTTGTGATACATCAACGCATTAGGTACTTTTTGTTTCAACATTTATTGTATTATTTTAGCTCTCTTTTTCATAAGAATATATATATATATATATATATATATATATAACGCATTCAGGAAAATAATTGCAAAAATCTTATTTCAGAATATACCGGGTACTCCATTTCAAAAATACCAAGTTTGTGTCCAATCGTTAAAACAGTTTCGCCACGCCACTGACTTTTATGTAAAAATAACTGTTATGAGCAGTTTACATTTTTTCCTATCTTATACAGGGCCTGAGAAATAATTGCATCTCCAAAAAGGAACATTTTTGTTTTCGCCTTGTATTTTAATAGTAAAAGTAGGCGGAATATTTCTGTTTGTGAATTTTGAAAGTTTCACAAAAAAAGTGATACAGAGTCGTGCAACCCGACCTCTCAATTCCAAATAAGGGCTGAGATACAGTACTCCTTTATTTTATTGCAATCAAATATTCACCACATTAGGGGTAAGCAAATATGTATTGAGTAACAGAGGAAAGTTCTTGATAATAATGAAGGCTTCACAAATAACTACCACGAAAAATAAGTTTGTGTCAGGTTTGTGAGTCAAGTTCAGGACATTAAATGAATTGGATTTGGCCGAGCAACATTGTTGAGGCCATCAAGATCAACAGGAAAAAGAAGAACCCAAATGTCAGCTAGTAGCAGCCTCTGACCAGACGTTAAATGTCCTGCTTGAGTCTTCTTATGTTATAGGAAAATTTCAACAAACTTCCATAATCTTATTCCAGTAATAATGTTCAAAAATGAAAATATTCTCTTAGTCCACAACTTCACAATTTACCATCCAATATCCATATTCTTGGTAATTTCGACAGTTGAAGTGTGCTTCTAAATTTAAATTCTTACCTATATTTCAATATTAAAATTCTTTGTATTCCTAACTAACAATGGAAAGTCACTAATCTGGTCATTCTATTATATTAGCGCGCTCAAGGAAGCTGAAATTATTGGGAATATTAGGCAACTGAATTAGCTGCCTACTGAATAAATATAAGGATTATATTGCAGAACATGAATGAAATTTTAGATTGAATGGTTCACTTTGATTGATCAGAATATTCGTATCATGCATAAGTTGGAATTTCAATCTGAATTTCGACGTGAATGTGTGAAATATTTCTACAATAGCTGATTTATAAGCGGTCTATTTCCGGAACACGAAACAATATCATTAAGGGTTCTGTTAAGCCTCAAGAACGATAGCGGCTTAAGTTGATGGTATATTTCAACACAGAATAGGTTTCCATATCATGATTATGTACACATTTCCACCTAATTCTTGTACAAAAGTAGGAAAAAATATTAGGGATTTATAATGATTTATAATTTCAAGAGAAATTCATAGTATGGTTTTTTCGAATTTGATATTTCTCAACCCCTATGCTCCGCTCCCCTATACTTTATTTTTTCAGAAAGGAATATATGGATTGTGATACATCAAATGAAAGGTTATTTAATTACCTATCCAGCGATGCAGCTGAAACTAGAATCGGTTGTGCCGTTTTCTCATTAAAAAATTAGCAAATAATTTACAATTCGTAGTTGCAGAGTACTGGAATTAGGCCATTATTCTTTCATTGATTATTATTGTATGCAGGCAAATGCAGGCTCTATGTTTTTTTCAACTTGAAATATTTCTCCCCTTACTCTCCACACCCTTGTACTGTTTTTTTTTAATAGAAAAATATGGATTGTGATATATCAAATGAAAGGACTTTGTTATTTATTATTTCAAGAATAAGAAGAGGGATGTGGATCGTAAAGAGTAAGAGATTTCAAATTCAAACAAGCATAGAGAGACCTACTTACAAAAATACAAATCCATGGATTTGGGGATTTCCCTTAATAATAATTCGTGAAAGAATCATGGTCTTATTGCAATACTCTAGAATCATACAATGTAAATTATTTTCAAATTTTTTAATGAAAAAATGGCACAACCAATTCTACTTTCAATCGCATCGCTGGATAGTTAATCAAATTACCTTTCTTTTGATGTATCACAAACCATTATCATATTCCCATTTGAAAAAATTAAGTAAGAATTTGCGGGTCCTACGGGGTGAGATATATCAAATTGGAAAATTCATACGATAAATTGCTTTTGAAATTAAAATCGACGGGTGCGAGGAATTTCCTTAATAATTTTCCGTGCAAGAATTACTCGTATTTAGGAGTTACGTTACTTTTTTGGGACACTGCTTGAATTTGAATCTCAATAACAGTTTTACCCCGTTATTCAAGAATTTGATTTAACTCTTGAGGTCCTCATTGAGTGTACATTTTGTCGCTTTTCGTTTTATTAATTTTATGGTAACATCAAGAAAGAAATATTTTATTGTGTAATGTAATTTCGAGATTCCCTCTAGTACACTACGCCTTTGACTTTTCCTTCCAAGTCATCCTGCTGTCAACATCAACAATGTGTTGATAGTTCAGATTCAGATTTTCCTTCTTGTCGGGTTTTCTCGAGATATTTGACATTGTTTTACTTGTTTATGATCTGTGAAAAAAACTTTGATGGACTTGTTTATGTTAGTCTTTATTTACACCTAATTGTTATGTGCTGCGATGCCCTTATTCTTGTACATATGTGATGGTTTCCTGGACGGGTAATTACTCTATTTCGTTCATTCGTTACCCATGTAATAACCTTATTTACCCTTCCAGAAAAACCCTGATGATGGTCTTCATGTAGACCGAGAGCGCTGGTTTTTTAAAATCATAAAAATTTCACACTGAAGTACTTATCGATTCATTAATTCGACAGATATTATTAGTCTCATTAAAAATATTGCGTATGATATGCAATGTGTATCTCCATGATTCTTTTGTATTTTCTTGGAAAATATTAGCTCTAGCTTCCAGTCGCATTTTCAGAAGTTTGATTTTTGTTAAGGAAACTGTTACTTCTTAAACTGTCAAGTTTGTGCATTTTAGATATTCAACCATCTACCTAGTAATATTAAGTGACTCAATATATAATCAATTTCAAGTAAGTTTCCAAGTCTTTACTTCTATAAAAGTGTTTTTATAGTGTTAGTGAGTACTATAATGATAATTTAAAAAATGTCTGAATTGTTTGAGGCTTTCGTGGCCATTGTTCAATGTCACTTGATCTTTCGAACAAGTGACACGTCTGAATTATTATGCATTTTTAACTTGTCCTATATACATATACTTCGTCTAAAAATATTACTAAATAAAAAATTATCAATAAAATATCTGAGCATTGCCTACAATCTCCATATTATTATGATCTGACAGGTCGTTAGATTACCTACATTGAATTAAGTGCATTCGTGGATTTTCAATGAAAATCAAAAAATAAATATTCGGTGATGTCATTCTTTATTTTAAAAAATTTGAATACAGTCTGAACTTTGAAGAAAATCGGACAATGTTATTGATTCGAGTGAAAAGGGAGAATACAATATATAGACTCGAAATAACAAACGAGAAAATATAATATGACACATATACATATGAAATAAAAAACATGAATTGACTACTCACAATAAATAAAGATAAAATAAAATTACGTCACTTTTCAGCAGTTTTTTTGATTTTTTTGTTCGTTTTCTGCTATTTTTAAATGTCATTCAAATGAACAAACGAGATATAAATTACGGATATATTTTTTTTTAATTTCAATAATTTTTTTCGACTCTTATAAATTTTTTTTTGTAAAACTTTATACAAATTAGGACGATGAGAATTATAAAATTCTGAATTTCCCATGTTTCGGTATATACATCACACAAGAAACGAGGTATAATTGAGCAAACTGAAGAGGCCTACGAACCATATGAACATCTCTAGGAATCTAACAATGTAGGCCTGAAATTAAAACTGAAATTACTGAATTAGTATTTACTTTGGGAAAAGTCTTAAGATATTTGCAATAGTTCAAGAAGGTTTGGTTCGACTCATATGACATAAATTATTATGGTGGAATGATTACATCGAAAAATTGTAAAATAACAAGATTAATTATCTTGAAAAGTTGATATACCAAATCTGGTATTGTCTTCAGCAGTTCAAATGAAACTATCATCTAATTCTGGATAATGAGTATAAATCAAAGAGAAAAACTATTATGCCTTAGATAATTGATAGTCAATTTGAAGTTACTGTGTCAAAGCTGTATAAAACTAAGAAGCTCAACAAACATCTTTGTTGCCAGCATATTCGACAGTCATTTGGACTTAATGTAACTGAGTGCGTAAGAGGTAGATTTTCAGAATGATTCACAACATAATGAAAATATGACAATTATGAATCTTCGTCAAAGAGTGTAATTCTCAAGTATATAGACCTCATCTCTCTCTGCCTTCCAGTTTTTCCACCTGGTTGTCTCAAGACCAGAATGAATTTCGGTTCGAGCTCGCAGAGCACCCTACTCCGCACACTTTCTATCTGATTTTTATTTTTCAGGGACTTGAAACAAACCTCGAATCTCTTAGTTTCAGACAGTTCGTAAATTTCTACGCACAACCGTGTCTTCAAACGGTTGCAGTACGTCATGCGAATGAAAAGAAGATGCTTGTGACCAAACGGCTTCAAGAAAGCGTATGTCACGTTGTCAGATTGACGAAGATGTAACCTGAAGAATTTCCGGTTCTCGAAAAGCACCCGCTTGTGGTTGTCTTGGTGAAACACGTGGTGGTACAAAATTTTGGGTTGGTCGATAATCTTCGCGCAACATGGAAGGATTAAAGACGAGCATTTTACCTGCACTTCTGCAATACTGCTTGGTGACTTCCCGTTTGATGTCTTCACATTGTCTATGAATTTCTCCAACAAGAAGTTCCTTCTGTAGCAGATCAGCTTCGGGCAGAGCACACACTGGTATATGTCCTTCGCACATTCAGTGCAGATACTATGGCCGTCACCACAGAGTATTATGCTTCCCTCCATGAGGGAATGACATCTTGGGCATTTCAGGTTCTCGTTGTTTATGAGGTCCTTGTTCCTGTTAGGATTAGGGAATAGCGCAATTATTTGTTCTAGGTTACGATTTCGTGTTCTGCTCCATGGCGATCTGCAGTACGGGCATGTCGGTAGGTTGCTGTAACATCCGCAACAGACACTATGACCGCGAATGCATAACTTGACGTTGTCGCTCATGTGTGTTAAACAGATGGCGCAAATTAGTAGTTCCTGGTAGTCGCTGATTTCGTCCTGGAAGAAGAGAAATTGATTATTAGTAAATTTGTACAAATGGAAGAGTACGAGGTCAGTTTTCAATATACAGTGTTGGGATAAAATATGGAACCAAGTAAATATCTTTTAAACGAAAAGAACGATATTTACGTAAATTTGCAGGTAAGGGCAATGGAACAAGATGCATCTGATGTACATTTTTTTGATAATAATATACTTCCGGTTTAACCGGAAATGCCATCAACTTCTTTAATTTAAATGGGACACCCTATATATTTTTACAGATTTTGAAAGAGCTTGTTATTTTGAATTCATACATACTGAGTTTAGTGTAAAAAAAATTGTAAAAACGAGGAATATAGCACTTTAACCAACCTCCTTTGAGTTTTTTGCATTAGAGCAAAAAATTATTTAGATAATCTAATTGATGTTGTTTGTATGCATAGTAATAAATAAACAAGTACTGTTTAGTACGTCTTTTGTTCTTCAAGTGTCAAATTCTAATTGACAGAAATAAATTGAACAATTTAGAATGGTTCAATTAAGTGAAAAAGAGCGTATTGAAATTTTAATGATGATCGGTACAACGTTTTAATACTACTGGGATGGTAAAAAATTTGCTAAAACCTGGAAGACCAGGGACTGCAACGAACGAAACTGTTAAACAAAATATTGCAATCGATTTAGAAGAATCACCTCAAACTTCCACCACAAATTTGGCACTAAACCATGGTATCAGTCGACGTTCTGCAGGAAAGATATTAAAAAGTGAAAAGTATCATCCGTATAAGGTACAGGTGGTTCAAGAATTGTCATACGATGATTTTGACCGACGGTTGGAATTTTGCGAACGGCTAATGGACATCTGTAATGTCGACGAAAATTTTGCTTCTAGCATAGTTTTTTCCGATGAGGCAACTTTTTGTTTAAATGGAACAGTTAATCGCCACAACTCAAGGTATTGGTCAAATGAGAATCCTCATTGGATTCATGAAGCACATACCCAGCATCCAGAGAAGTTAAATGTTTGGATGGGAATTGTCAAAAATAAGCTTTCAACAGAATGGGCAATTACCACAATATATTTGGTTTCAACAAGATGGAGCACCTCCCCACTATGATAGACGGGTTAGGGCTTTTCTGGATGCGAATTTTCCAAATCGATGGATTGGACGTAGAGGATTCATAGAGTGGCCTGCTCGTTCTCTGGATCTTAGCCCGTTAGATTTTTTTCTTTGGGGTTATCTAAAATCACGTGTTTACGTTAGACGACCAACAAACTTACAGGAATTGAGACAAAGAATTATTGATGAATGTGAACTAATACGTGGAGAAGTCTTGGAAAGAGTGACTCAAGAATTTGTTAATAGGATGGCATATTGTCAGCAAGTAAACGGCGACCATTTTGAACATTTGAAGTAATTTTGTTTCTCATTATTCTAAAATAATGATATGTACATCTATTATACTACTAACAGTGAGTTATTCCTCGTTTTTACGAATTTTTTTACACTAAACTCAGTATGTATGAATTCAAAATAACAAGCTCTTTCAAAATGTGTAAAAATATATAGGGTGTCCCATTTGAATAAAAGAAGTTGATGGCATTTCCGGTTAAACCGGAAGTATATTATTATCAAAAAAATGTACATCAGATGCGTTTTGTTCCATTGCACTCACCTGCAAATTTTCATAAATATCGTTCTTTTCGTTTAAAAGATATTTACTTGGTATCCCAACCCTGTATACAGTGTAGAATAGCAAAATTGATGTTTCAGTATGGGTCCCCGGTCATTCGGGAATCAAAGAAGAGGCAAATTCACTTGCAAGAGACAGAGGGTGCACAGAAGCCGCTCACTGGCTCAGACCTTTCTGTGGTATATTAAAAGGTACCTATGAGAAAGATTTTCTGGAGAAAGAGAAGGAAAGGAAAAACTCTTCCAGAATCTCCAAGGGATGGATGACTCCGAAAATTTCCTTTGAAACTTCGAAACTTCAAGGTTCAAAAGTGATCTTGATCTAATTAAGAACCAACTACCCCTCCTCACCAGCTTTCATACGAGGCATTGTCTCCTCAGAAATAATCTGTATGTAATGGGCCTATCGGACACTGAAGAGTATTCTGTGAAGAGGAGAAAGAAGCTTCTATTCGCCTAGTCACGGAATGCTTTGCCATTGTAAGCCAAAGGAAACAATGCCTTGGTCCAGAATTTTGTAGGAGATATTGTTTTTCGTTGATATCGGGAACTCTAACACCTTTCAAACTATAACTATACCTACTGTTGATGTTGATATTCAAGAAATATTCTGAACTTGAAATTGAAAGGGCCATTCTTTTACGTTAAAATACAAACCGTGCCTTCAACCGTTGATTAAATAATTCAATCAAGGATGAACCCCCTTCGAAATACAGAAACAAAAGAGTGGTATATTAGAAAATATATGAATAAATGAAAATTTTTCGAATGTAATTGTAGATACCTCATTCTATAGCAAATTTCATTCAAAGAATTTTTTTCACGTTTCATTGTTTATTTACTATCATGGAATAAAAAACATGGACATTGATGATGTTCAAGACGCCACTAAAAACATTTCGTTTTTCTGAAAGACCACTGAATATATCTGAAAAATGGCCAGCCAATTTTGTAGGTGAATGCATCAGCTACAATTTCTGACAGCATTCTCTGTCAATTAACTCTGCATAATTAACATAGTGAAATTTCTTCATTTCGAGTAGAACTCTCTCAACTACCTGAATTTAAATCCACAAAATGTATGTACTATTGATGACATCTTACAGATAATTTGTGTACGGTGGTCAGATTTCGATGTTTTAGTATTGTTCTTTTTTTTGAGAAAGTTTCCTTGCTACACGGTTATTTTGAAATTTGGATAATATTAATAATTTGCTATAGCTTAAGCGGTATTGCACCTTTGCTCTCTAGATAAAAACATCCTTAAGGCAGTTTTTTCGGTCCTTTTTACCGGTGCTATCGAAATTTCAGTGCCGATTCAAATTTTAGAGAAATAAATGAGATAATTTTTTGTTCAAAAAGAATCCATAGTGTTCTATGATGTTTTTCAATAGACTTCTCTTAGACAATTTCAGAATTATATTTTATGATATACTTCTGAGCTCAAATATCGAAAATTCCGAAAAAATATTAGACATAGAACTTGATAGTCCACAATTGTAAGCTTTCAAATTGATTTAGGGGACATCAGTTATATTATTACACTCAAAGAGTTTTTCTCGGAACTTTTTCGTTTCTACTATGAAAAGTATTTGAAAACAAAAGTTTTTAATCTTTAATCACAGTTTCCACTGAAGTTAATTAGAGCCTGCTTGAATTATATTAACCGAAAACTATGTTTTTCGGAATTTTTCATATCTACACTCAGAAGTATATCGTGATATATATTTTTGAAATTGTCCATTGGAAAAGATCATAGCTTAATATCTGATCCATCGAATAAAGTTCCTGGTTTTAATCTTCCCAGGAGAATATGGTCCCTTCTTAATCGAATAAAAACAGGTCATGGTCGTATCAATAGCATGCTTTTCAATTGGAATTCAGTTGACAGTCCTAATTGTGAATGTGGTGAATCAGAGGAAACAGTTGAACACCTAATGAATAATTGTTCGATATATACATTTCAAGATGGCATTAGAGCTAGCATTAGAGCCATACACAATGTATCAAATTCATTTTTACAATGGGTTGAAAATTTTAGATCAATTTTATGAAGTATAAATTGCATTCTATTGCTGTTCTGTCTTTTTTTATTTTCAGGTTGGAGTTTGTGTTTGGAAATCCTTCCTCCGAAGGGCCGTTCCGATAATCGTGATGTCCTTCAATATAAAATATTCAGATACAACAATTTTATTTAACTTTTTTCACGGGGAGACAGGTTTTTTCGGCTGAGGTTTTTTTTCATTATCTCTATAGTATCGTATGATACTATAGTATCATATGTTATGGTACCCCTATCTCGCTTAATTCAGGATATTTATTTATTTATAAAATTAGCTTCAACTACAAGGGTTATTAGTGTAGTACTAACAAAGACATCTGACTACCCTTTACACTGTGTGCCATTTTGGTTGAGACAGCACTGTACCTCAGCTATTAGTGGTTTTCACAACCCTGAATCACATTTTTGTAAAACTTTTGAAACAAAAAACAGAAATATTCCAATTGCCTTTTTCCCTGAAATACAGGGCGGAAACGAAAATGTTGATTTTTAGAGATGTTATTATTTCTCAGGCCTTATATAAGGGAAAAAAATGAAAAATGAAAACTGCTCATAATATTAATTTTTACATAAAATTCATAAAATTTTTCTAGAGCCCTATTCTTAAGATGCACAAACTTGGTATTTTTCTAGTGGAACAGCCCATATATTTCAACGTCAAATTTTTGCAATTTTTTTCTGAATATATATCTTAAAATCTTCAATAAATTTAAGCTTCAAAAATCAGAAAAAAAACAGATTCACGTTTGTTTTAATCAATTAATTTCTGAAATTCAGTACGGAAAAGATCACGTGAAACCACATCTTGATAATATAAGTAAATTTTCCGTTTTCCGGAAATGACATCCACTGGAACACCCTGTAAGTATCTTATGACAATTTTTAAATCTTCATAATTATGTCGATGAAGGTACTGATATCTTATACTTGATTATTCACGCATTTTATTCAGATACATGAGCTCCGTGAAATTATTTAAAACTAACTAACATCTTTGTATAGTGCAAATCATAGTAATCAAAATTAGCTACATCCATGCTAAACTACATTGAAATGGTACCAGTTACACAGAAACACACCACCGCATTTTCTTCTATTACCTAGTAAGATGATAATCGAAATAATGATTCAAAAATCGAAGTTTTGGTCAACATCTATTATCATGGTACCGTTTTGAAGATAAGAATTTCAGAAAATAAAATTTTATAGTAGCAAAATTAGGATCAATCGGAATAAATTCAGGTAGACCATGACTATTTAGATCGAAGAGTTTTAAGTTGTTCTATTTAATCGTTTCCTTCATATTCAAGATGTAAACTAAATGTTAACCGAATTCCAGGTTAATGAAAAGGTTTTTATGGATGGAATGGAAAAATTATCTTATTATTATCATTTTGCAATTTCTGTTGACCTTCATCCTAATATTATTCCTAATCATGTTAAAGAATGAATTCGAATTATATTGATCCTCGTTGAATGTTCTTTTCAGCCGAAGAAACACTTTTTCTCGAATTGATATATAAATTTTGTATAAGAATAACAGGTTATATTGAATTTTTTTGATTTCGTTAATTACAAGTCTAAGATTTCTTGTCGCATGAAAATGTCGTAAACCTTAATTTTTCAGAAATATAGCCAAATTCAGAAAAAGTAAAATACTTATTCTAAAGACAGATATATGAAAACTCACCATTTTAATATTAGATCTTAATATTCGACATACACAGAACACGCAGATGTAGGACCGGGTTGTTGCTCGTTTTCTCAATAAGTGCGATTTTTTTGTCATCAATCGCATATGAACATTGATTCCCGAAATGATATGCGCTATGTCTGTAAATAACACAATGACGCAGAAATATACTGCCCTACATATTAATAGACAACTCGTTGTTTATGAAAAGATACTTCTTAGCTCTAATGAATTTTCAAGAAAGTTAAAACTTACTCAATTATCGTGCATTCTGGTATTTAATGAAGTGAAGTCAAAATACTTGATGTGGCAAAGGAACTCATTTTAAAAATTCAAAACAGAAATAGTATGAAAGATATTGATGTATTTGCTTCTTAATTCATATGAAGAAACCATCAAATCTTTGTATTTTAATGATTACATCTTAAACGTGGCCTCTGTTCTGGTAAATCCATTAAGATAGTCGAGGTTTGAGCTTAATGTACGTGAACTTGGCCCAACAGATTTTTTCCTTTCTAGTTTTTTCTTTGATCTCTTTTTTCTTCATCATCCTTTCATTATTTTATTTCGTCAGTTAACTTCTCTTGTCCGTTTTCCTTTCAGGAATCTTCAGTTTCTTAGTTTTTCATTTTTGTGTTCCTGTATTCTTTCTTTCAATTTTTCCTTCTGTTTGTTTAGCATTTCTCGCATCGTTGTCACCTATGGTAGTCCTCACTACTCCGTTCAAAGTATGTACATAGAAGTTCTTTCCTTTTGTAGCTTGCTTTGTCGTTATACCATATGACACCAGCATGAGTGATGCTTGATATTATTACACTTTTTAATATTTACTTATACCTTGATGCGTTGTTTTCTAAGGACAGTTTCTCTTCGCATTTAATAGCGGTTAGAGGCTACCATACAGCTGTTTCGTCTTCTTCCTGTTTGCTTCTATGTGGTCTGTGAAGTTGAGGTTCAATATAACTGCAAGGAACTTCAAATTTCTTCCATTCTATCTATTGGACTTCTAGTACCTTTTCCATCATCGTGTTCATGTCTCTCTGAAGGGTTTCCGGTATGCTTCTCCAATAGGTATAATACAGTGTCCTCGGCAGAGTGTGCCAACTTGCATTCCTTCATTTCCGGTATATCTGCCATGTATACGTTGAACAGGAGAAGGCCTAAGACTGATCCTTGCGGTACACTAGATTCTACCGTTCTGTTAGTGGATGTAGTGTCTACTATCTTGACCTGGAATTCCCGGTCCTTCAAATATGATCCCACGATTCTGATCATTTTTCCTGCGAATTCCATCTTCTTCATTTTTTACAATAGTCCCTGCTACCACTTTTTATCGAATGCTTTCTCAATGTCGAGAGATTGAATTTCTCCCTTATCTCTTCTGTTATCCTCAACAACTGCTTGCCCGTCGAGTGTTCAGTCTCTTGTACAGGGTGGGCAAAATTGGTGATACTTGAACTATAACTTTTCAACCATGGGAGATAGAGGAAAATGAACGACACGTGACGGTGGTCCTTTTTAGAGAAACTGATAATGCCATCAACTACCTTCCTGATCTTCTTTTTTTTTTGAGTTATAGGCTAAAATTTACGTTTGGGCGATTTCAACTTTGGCTAATATCTCCGTGTCTCTTTGTGCTAGGATGTTGAAATGAAAACATTATACCGGCACTCTTTTCGTAGCAATCCCTTAGCGTACTTTGTTTTTTTTCCAAGAGGTTTCCTTGCTGAGCTATAACATGAAGTTGCGTTTTTTTCTTATGGAAACAATAATTCGGAAGGGCTGATAAAGAATCGTCATTTTTTCCAGTTTCAGAAATATATCATACATTATACATTACCCTCAGATTCATTCAGATACCATGAAAAATATGGTTTGTATGTGAAATTTGAATTATTGAGTATTAAGTAGGATGAAGCACAGAATAATATATCTCTACGTATGGTGTCATTATGATTTTTCAATTTAATACTTGATTAAATTCTCCGTGGTTTTATCTATGTTCAAAACAACTGTCAATACGAAGTCATTATTGCTGCTAAAATGAAACATTTTAACAAATCATATTTCTCGTAGTTTTTCAACATTTCCAAATTTCCGGCAATAATGAATTCGAATTCTAATAACTAACATTTGTTCTGAACAGAAATCAAACCACGCAAAATTGAATCAAGTATTCAATCGCAAAATAATAATAACAACATGCGTAGAGACCAATTATTCTGTGCTTCGGCCTACTTAGTACACAATAACTCAAATTTCACATACGAATTATATATTATTTTTCATGATATCTGAATGAATCTGGGGGCGACTCTTTCAAAGCCAATCCAAACTATTGTTTTCATAAAAAAAAACGTAACTTCATGTTAAAGTTCAGCAAGAAAACCTCTTGGGAAAAAACAAAGTATGCTACGCTATGAAAAAATGGCTGTATAATGTTTTCATTTCTACATCCTAGCACAAACAGAAACGGAGATAATGGCCAAAGTTGAAATCGCCGAAATTTCAATTTTGGCCTATAACTCGAAAACAAAAAAAGATAGAGGAATGCGATTGATGGCATTATCAGTTTCTCTAAAAAAAAACAACCTTAAGATGTCATTCATTTTCCTCTATCTCTCACGATTAAAAAAGTGTAGTTCAGGTATCACCAATTTTGCCCACCCTGTACATACATGACTCTCTCGTTGATCTTTATGAGTCCTGAAAGAAGGCTAATTGGTCTATAGCTTCCTTAACTATTTCATTTCTACCTTCTTTTCAAATTATTAATACTTTTCCATATTTCTTCTGCGAGTTCTTCCGTAGTTTCATCTTTTTCATCTTCCTTATCATCCTGGTGGGTTTATGTTGAATGAACTCCGTTGTTCATCAATTTTAAATTGCTGCTCTAATTAGTCTACAAACAATAATTTCCCTTAGTTCATCAGGGCTTCTCGATCTTAAACAGGGCCACTAAGTTCCAAGAAAATTTTTAGTATGGCCTCCGCAAAGAACAATATTTCCGAATTGTTAAATTGAAATTTGCTCAGAAATTAATGCAGCTAAAAGGAAGAATCAGATATCAGATGTAAAAGCCAAAAAATTATCATCTCCTTCGAAGATTTTATTATTTTCGAAGTTGAAGACATTTTCGAATGTTGGCCAACGCGAATTACGAATTATGAGAAAGAGTGTTGCATGTTACGATCCGAAATCGACATGGAGGACCGGCGCCTCCTGTCTACGCAACACGGCAAGAACCTTGCCCCCTTCCTTATCAATTTCGCGGAGAAATAACCTTATAAAAGGCAAATTTCTGCCCCCGCACTACTTCAGTGTTGTGCCTCTGAACCGCCGACATGTTGCCTTTCACAAGATACGTGAGTAAAATGCATCCAATCTACATTCGCTGCACCCGAATCTCTTCTCAAGGACGCCTAACCTCCAAAATCTCGTCACCGAATTCGCGAGACTGTGCGATCGAAAAAAGTGTCTTTTTTCTATGGTGCTACACGGTTATTTCGCATGATTTGGATAGAGTGAAAACCGTCATTTCATTTGAAGTGGTCTCTATGGTCAAATTAGGGATATATTAACTTTCATGTCAATTTTACTTGTTAATTATAATGTAACATCTGGTTTCTTTTTGAATATCACATATTGTTTCTTTTTTTTGGGAGTTCGGCATTAAAATACAAACCAATTGAAAGTTGCTTTTCAGAACCATTTTCTCATGTATAACCTCAAGTTCTTAACCGTTGGTGAAAAAGTCATTTTGTTATTTTCCTGAATCTCAATATTCACGTGAGGTTAACATGTTTCTTGATATATTTCTCATGCTTAATTCGAATTTTGAAGTTTCATCCTAATATTGAGGTCACATAATATGTAAATTTTATGTGCTTGATCATTTCAAATTCAAAAAAGGTTTTTAAATGAGTGTTAGAATGAGCCTTGTGTATGTGTATTATTTTCTGCAATTCACTGAATTTTCGTTGAAATTAATGGAATATTTACAGCAATATCTTTTAGTTATAGCGGAACATTTTTCGTGTCATAAATTTGACAGATAATGAAAAAATACGTGATAGGATGCCAACTTATAATGATTGGATATAACCATGAAATACGTTTGAAACTGAGACATTCTCGCACAGAATTAGCAAACAATTCGAAGATTAAAACTTTCTTCTCGACTTTTCAAAGTGAATGACAATATTTGCCTCGTTAATTTCATTTCTAGAAAATTGAAATATAAATTGAAAAATTGACAAATGTGGGCGTCTCGTTATTAAAAAGAGGAAAGGAAAATGTCTTTTGGTCCCACATTTTTTTTATGTCACTAATAGATCCGAGACTATTGAAATTAGTCTTATTTTCGAGTATTGTGAAGATACAAGCGAAATGTTATATGAAGATACAAGCGAAACGTTATATATTTATGAAACTAATTAGTGCAATTCACGATCATCTTATGTTAACACGAGATATTTTGAATAAATTTTAGATTTTAACATTGTAGCTTGTCTAATTAAAATAGTTGAAAATGAGACAATTTCAAAAAGTCTTGAAGCAAGCAAAACAAATTTTCACTAAACAAAGATTGTGGGACCGAAGGACCTTTTTTTCTCTCCTTTCTCGAAATTAAAATCTGATTCTATCGTTTTTAGGTTGACTATCGTGTTCATATCTCTCCAAAAAAAATTCCAATAGTAACAACAAATCAAAACATTGCAGGGGACAATTTTCTGTTCATTATTATACTAAATTCGATAGGTCCACTCACTATACCTCTCGTTGAATCCATTGTAAATGGCACAAAATGAAGAGTTCAATTATCATCAGGAAAACCTGAAAATTTCATATCAAATTAATTACAGCTATATTCGCACAGATCAATGTAACTGAATCTCCATTTTTCGAAATTCACCTTTTTTATTTTAAATTATTTGTTATCATATTTCTTATAGTTCCCTTATTATTAGTATCACATTTTTAGGAATCTTATTTGTTTGGTCTTCGACATATGAACTGAAATTTTCCAGAATGGTTTTACATTCTCTTCATTTAGATATTTTCATGTTTTTTCTTTCCCTATTATTTGAATGAGAACGTCAATTCTGATTCATATGAACACAATCTCAATCCTTCTCGCAATCTTAAATGAAATAACAAACATTCTTTCAAATTTATGTGAAATATATAATTCATATTTCATCAAGTTCCATCGATAAAACCTTCAATTTTCATTCCAATTCATCTTGGAAAGGAAGATGAGAATAATACCGTGTTTTCTGGAAGAAACTGTTGCAGAAATTAAGATTTCGAACCAAATTTGGTTCTCTCCTTGCTTGGATATGACCTTGAATATACAACTCCCATTAATAAGTAGATGAATTCTATTTCTCTCGCGATTAATGTTTTCATCTCTCCATCTGTAAAAATGAAAATTTCCAAATAAAAATGTAAGAATGTCATTACAACTCTTTATACAGAAGAACCATGTATTAAATCAGCAGTAATTGGGACATATGAAGCAGATATCCTGTTGCATTCGACATTGATCCTAATCATCAGAGTAAAAGATCGCATTTTTCAGTCCACACCTCGTGAGATACCTGGTACTATGAAAAAGGCGTTTACACTTGGATATCTACCACATTCACAGCTCCCATTTAATGGCACAAATCATTCCACATTCATTATTCATGAGCTCTTATTAATATCAAGATCAGTCCGTTGTTTCCTCAACGTGAACCCATATAAAATGTTATAGGTCTCCCTGGCGACTCCACAAGGAAATCCTTGAATCTTTCATTTGTCAATTTCTCGTTTCTTTGTGGACCCCTCCCAATGCAGTGAATTTCAATGTCATTCTTGCTGGCTGTTCCTGAAATTCATTACCGGGTTTTTTTTCCAGAGATCTCGTGGATTGGACGCGGATCGGTTTTTCGTAGATTGCGGAATTGGGGTGCTTCAAGGTTCGGTGGTGGGAACAGAAAGTTTGTGCACAGTTGATGAGGAAATGATTAATTAGTAACGAATTGTTCTAGATGATTCAACTGTCTCGCAATGAATATTTATTTAAGATCATTCTCTCCATTATCCTTCTGTTAATAATCTGCAGTTTATTCTATCGGGAAAGTTATTTCGCATGTTTTAATTTGTGTGTTCAGCTCGTCAACGATTCTTTTACATATTCGTTTGATTTGGGTCATTCATCACCACTCTGTCTATTTGTATCAAATGTTTATGGATGGTAATATTCCTAAAAGACCCTAAAATATTCTTCTTTCTGAAGGGTACAACCAAATGAATGCAATGTATTGTTCCTTTTGTAGTGAACTATGGCAAACTGAAGTCGATCGATTTGACAACTGACAGCTGAAGATTTCTCTAATTTCGTCAAAGATTATTCGAATAATTCAGGAACTTTAGATTAGACAGATATGATATGAAATCCTCCAATGATACTTCAAAACCTAACATATATTTCAAAGCGTATGAATGTATCGAAAATATCTATCACAGTCATAAATTCATGAATTATCAGAAGCTATGCAAGACAGACAAATTCAAGATTCTGAAAAAAGGATATAATGTCTAGTATATGTACAGTGTCTGCAAATGTTGGATATATTAAATTTCAAGGAGCTTTAAATTTTTTCATATACGAGTATGTTAAACTTTGGAAGTTACAGGGGGATTTTAGAATTATAGCGTTTTGGGGGATGCTTTGTATCTCCATAACCTCTTAGGATAGTTTCAAGATGAGAAATGTCATTGATAGATATTTTTGCGTAGAACTCACTAGGCGTTTAAGAATAATCTAGATAATTAAAATGTCTAGAACATGAAGGACAAAACTTCAAGCAATTTATTTGAATGTTTAGGTCACAATATCTGTTGTTGAGAATTGCTTGAATTACTTAATTCGGAATAAAATAAATTTAAGTCTCAAATTCAAATTTCAATTTTGAAAATGAATGAGATTGCAAGTTTTATATATAATAATTATAAATAATAATTTCAATCAGAAATGAATATGCAACTTAAATGGTAAAATAAAATATATAGAAATTTCCATTGAAGAAACTACAAGTTTGAGATATTATGCGGAAACGATATCCCAGAAAAATTTTTGATGTACGGAAACATTCATCATATATTAAAAAACTGAAAGCATGAAAAAGTAGTCCATAAATCTCTAACTTGAAATTTTATATCTTCAAGGTTTGCTGAAATACCCTTAAGAGGCACCGAATTTGCAATGAACAGTAAAGGAGTGGTCAGATTTCGATATTTTAGTACTACAGCTCCTCATTTAAGGGATATACATATCATGTTTTTTTTTCGAGAAAAATAAATAACTGAAAACCGCTAGTCTGTACGGTGTCTAGTTTCCATGCTACATACAAGGTGATTTTGGAATTTGGCTAATTATTATAATTGGCTATAAGTTCCCCAGCTTTGCCTTACGCTCTCGAAATAAAAACATTTTTGAGGCAATTTTTTCTGTTCTTTTTACCAGTGCTATCAAAATTTCAGTACATCCTCAAATTTTAGAGGAATAAAAACTCATTTATTTTCAAATGGAGACGATAGTACCCTATAACGTTTTTCAATAGACTTTCCTCAGAAAATTTCAAAATTATATATCAGGATATAAAAATTGCTGTTTTCAAGTACTGTTCATAGTAGAAAAGAAAGAGTTTCGAAATACACTTGAGTGTGTATAAAAATATAATTATGACTGATGTTTTCTAAATCAATTTGACAGCTAAAAATTGTGGAATATTAAGTTCTATGACTGTCTCAGTTAAAAAGATGCATAAAAATCAAAACTTTCTTTGATTTTGTTGATCGAAAAATGTTTTTTCGAAATTTAAGATATTAATGTATATATCATGATATATATTTTTCAAATTTTATAAGAAAAAACTATAAAAAAACATTAAAACGCACTATAACTTCCATTTGAAAAAAATGTATTCTTCTAATTTCTCTTAAATTTGAATCGGTACTGAAATTAAGATAGCATTGGTAAAAACTACCCTGAAAATGTTTTCATTTCCAGAGCGTAGTTGCAATACTACGGAAGTTATGGCCAATTATAATACTTTGCCAAATTCCAAAACCACCCTGTAGCATGGAAATTAGACACTTGAGCGACTTGTGGTTTCTCGAAAAAAAAACATGACATTCAAATTACTTTTTTTTTTCGCTCAATTCAGGAGATGTATTACTAAAACGTCGAAATCTGAGCACCCTGTACAATAAGACAACACCAGAAACCAAAACACAATAGACCTTGATGCAAGAAAAATATTGGTCGGAGGAGTTTCACTAATATATCCCCTAGATTACTTGATGGTTGTTCTGAAAAGTTCAAGAAGAAAAAAGTTACATACAGAGTGTTAGAACAAGGAAAGATAAGCCAAGTACAGTTTTGTACATTTTAGATTATATTGATTAATACATCTATAAGAAGTGGATTTTAATTATTCGGATAATTATTTCAGATTGGACAATCATGGGGAGAATTTGTGTAAGGGATCATATCCTTTTGTTGTTATGAAATGTTAATTCAAATGAGGCGTCCATGAAAGCGAAGAAACAGTGACCAAAAGAGGTGGATACAATAGTCAACATTACAGATTCCAAAAGTTTATAACTAGTTAAGGAAGGTTCTTGTACCTCAGGACACCTATATTTCAATAGATATCGATGAATTATTTCAAAATAAGGATTTCAAACAATTAATATATGATAACTTAACATTTATAAGTGAAGAAATACTTACTAATTCTTAATCTGTAAAATGAGTTTATTCTAGTAAAAAGTCACTTTTGTACCAAAATTCAAACATATTGATCATTTTACTCATGATAGGAAAAAAAGGAATTTCTTCCAAAAAAATTACTTTGAAAAATTATAGACTCAACTCAAAGACAAAAAATTATAAATACGCATACTTAGGAAGTAAATTTAATCCACTTAATTATACTGAATCGCCCTATGAGTACCTCCTGCAAGAGTTTGGTCGTATCATGGTTGCCCTGAGGTATAAGGATCTCTCCTAATATAAAATGATCAAGATGAATACTCGCAACCTTAGATATAAATGTCTGTAATTTTATAAATAGCATTCGATATTGGTCATAAACAGTTTGATTAGATTCCAATCAGCTTTGATCCGCTATAGTGGGTACTATAATATAATAGAAGCAGCTACGGCTATGTTAAAAAGTCTCCCAAAAGCTCCTGTATTCTTTTATTGATGAAATTCATCATAAATATAATTTCCCCAATGTCACTATGAAATCATTCGTGAAAAAGTTTGCTGGATCAGTAAGCTTCGAGTTTAAATGCTTCAATGGCACTCACTCTCTCGATTATTCGAAGTCGTTGGCCTAGGCGAACCAACCTCGAACTAGAAACAACTCGAAATCAGTTAATTAAACATCGAAAGTTGAATTAATGGAATCACAAAAAATTATTCGAAAAAGTCACTGTCAATTAAGTTTATCCGTTTTAATTTAACCAAGATGAACGTTCTAATGTTGTCTTGACTATAGCCTTATCGCTACATTCTAGATTCCTGCATTCTTATGTTACTTTCACATGACAAAATTTCTTGAATATTCAAAATCTTCTGATATTTCCTTGAAATCAGCTCTGATTCATTCTGTAGATGCAAACTACTCCGATGACTCCTCCTACTGGCCAGAAAAGGATCCACGAGGTTCACAGGCTTGGGTGTCTCCAAAAACCCGACCCAGAAACCCTTGAAAAAAGCTGAAAATCAAGAGTCAACATTCACTCCAACAGTCCTCGATCACTTTCTCATCGAATCAGAACGAAATTTTTCTTCGAAACCATTCTTTGACGGTCTGATAATACTTTATCTTGACCTTCAAACCTATAAATTACATAAAAAAATAATGAAACGTATCCGAAATCGGATACAATCGTTCCAACAATTATATAACTATTCGTCCATAAGAATGATCTGATTAAAGTTCGATCTAGAGCTAGGTGACGGTGAACGCCCAAAGCCTTTGGGTGATGTGGTCTCCAATTCACTTTCATCAGTGCTTAACGAGTGATCGACTTGCCCAATAACCTGCGAAACCTGAATTTATCTGGATCAGTGCAATTGTGAGGCGAATTTGTGTACACTTAACTTTTTTCATGCATTGTAATCAGGCGGTTAGGTCGGTTGTGGGAGTTCGTGATAGATTCAAACTGGGACAATATTACGTTGTAGTCTTTCGGAGCTTTTGCGATGTTTTCATATTACACGTTCTATGTTATCGGAAGTTCTTACCGAGTCATAGGTAGATTCTTGAACTGGATAAGATAGCCTTACAATGATGCTTTTCCTTTGTTGTTGAGCGGTAGCTCTATACATTTATCAAATGCCTACAAAAATGCATAAGAGTCATTTAAAAACCAAGAAAATTCCAGCAAAACAAATGTAAATGTACTTCGACTGAAAAAATTCCAATCATGAACACAGTTAGTCCGAATCGAATCAATGCGAACATGAAAAATCTCTTATGGAAACTATGATGAAAACCAATGAAACAAGTTCGGAATCAGATAGATACAATCGTGAAAAATATATATTCATATCCAATGTCATCTCCATTCGCTCATTTTCATTATTTTTCAGGGGGCAGTGCTTGCTCTCATTGTAGCTGTCACATTTGCTCAAGACTACGACTACGATGACCCAAGACCAGCACCACCACGTGTTCGTCCAAACTACAGTGGACCATCTCAGAGCAACAACGCACCAAGACCAACTCCGGTGGCTATATTGAAACAAATAAACAAGTTAGTATTACTAATAAATAAAGCCAATTTTTGTACTTGACACTATGTATTACATTACGATCTGGAGTGCTTTCGGCACTAGGGCATCAACAGATGACTGAACTGAAAAGGTTATAAGCTAAAACCAACCAAGTACAGCAAATTTCCAACTTACTCGGCGTGAAAACAACGAATATGGCTCTGTAGAATATTTTAAGGAAAGACACAAGATTCAGGATTGTAATTCTAAAAGTGAGCTTTAAGTAAGAAAACGACTTCTCGTATATTTTTTGAACTTTCTAGGAATTCCGGTTTTTCCGGACGTGACATCAACTTTCGTTTTTCAAATGAGAAGACCCATTTTTTATTGCATAAATAGATTCTCCATTGAATTCGGAGTCTTTTTGATTCCAAAAGTTTGAATTTTCTCGAGGAAATTCTCTTCATATGAGGAAATACGAAAAAAAAATCTCAAAATTGAACTCTGTTGAAATACAAACAACTTCTAGGTTTTTTCATTAAAAATTCTCATTTTTGAGAATCTCCGAGAAGAAAGGCTGATGCTTCTTTTCCGATAGATATAGGAGTTCACAAATCCTTTGTTAAAGTTAGAAGTGACGAAACATCAAAAAATCGTTTTTTTCAAATTGGAACCCCATTTTTTCGAAGCATTTTCGAAATCTTATTCAAAAAATAATAGGAGCATACGTCGAAGACTTTTATCCCAAAATGAATATTTGTCGGGATATTCAAGAAAAACAGTTTTGTCTTCAATTTTGAATCCCATTCCAAATGTGTTTTTACTGGAAAATGATTAGAGGTCAAGTGAAATTTTTGGAAATCTTTGTTATCGTGAAAATATTTCCTTATAGTTCAGACGAGTTCAGTTTTTCAATTATTATCTGGAATTCAAGAGCATTCCCATTTGAAAAACGGAAGTTGAAGTCACTTCCGGAAAAACCGGAAGTCCTAGAACCTGCAAGAAATATACGAGAAGTCGTCAGTGACGAGTCGTCAGCCTACTTGAAACTCACCCTTAGAATTTCAAACCTGAATCTTGTCTTTCCTAAAATTATTCTATAGAGCAATATTCGTGAATAACCCTGTATACACCACTCTTTGAACTGATCTCTTGTACTTTTCATGCAAATAACTAGATGCAGAATCCCTTCATTCAGTTCATATAAACGTTACTAGCCTTCTTTGGTTTATAATTGGTAAGAGTATGAGAAATTCTCTTCAAATCAAGCTAGTAACACAGTTATTCCTTCCATAATGTTCGGAACCATAGTGCAGAAGTTAATTGAGGAATGAATGCTTATAGGATTACAATACAGGCTGTTTCAGAAAAAGGTGATCCCATCTCTAGGACAGAGAGAAAATTGAAAAATAATTGTAATCCGTAATCAAGATAGAGAGGGTTGAGGCAAAAAAAATGCGCACATCTTTTACGATTCTGTCGAAATCACTGGCAACATTGTGATGAAACGTTTTACGAATATGTTTTGGAAGCTGATATATCTAATGACATTGTTTTTATGTCCGACTCTCATAGAGGGTGTTAGTAACGCGGTTCGTACTAAGTAGTATTGAACCAGTGGCGTAACTTACACCCCCGCAGACTCCGCGGTGCGGGGGGCCCAGGCGTTATGGGGGCCTGGTCTTCGAGAGAAAATTTAAATAATTTTATCGTTGAAGAATATGAACATGACCTCTGTTCTGACCTTAACTTCCGAATAAACTCTTTTAGAGTTGCATTGAAATCAGAGATTCAGAAAAGATCATCAAGACTACAGTTAGCTGATCTCCAGTTTTCACAAAATTTTTTCATTGCAACTAGTTTCCCAGATCTCTGTACTGCCTTAATGTTATTTTTAATATAACCTGTTACTGTAGCAAGTGCAAAGCGATCAGCCATCCTTTTTAAAGTTGAAGTTAATAAAGAATTATTTGAGACTTTGAAAAGTACAATGACCCAAAAAACACTTAGCGGGTCTAGTTTGTTGAGAATTGAGAATAAACGAGCCAGGAATATGGACCTTCACGAAGTAATAAATGTATTTGCAACCAAGAAATCAGCCACTCAAGTTATTTACCCATTTACTTTAAGTAACACAGTATTTTCTGGGATTGATAAATATATTTAAAATAAAGATGCAATTATGTATATTATTATGTAAATTATTACTTCGAGTAATATTTCCGAGTAATTTTGGTGGTGTTACACCTAAACCATATACTTTTCTTAAATAAAGTTTTTTTTCAATAAATACGCATGTCCGTACGAGGGGGCCCGAAAACTACTTCTGCGGGTGGGCCCAGTCAAAATTCGTTACGCTACTGTATTGAACATAACTTTTTTAATTTCATTATGAAAATTTAAAAAGAAGCTAATAACATCAGGAGGAGTAGGTGTTCAGAATCTTCGTTTACACCAATACACACTACGTGTAACTTACGCCACCTATGAGAATCAGATATAGAAACAATTCATTGGATGTATCAGCTTGCGGAGCATCCATACTAATATGATAAATGTGAATGTCCGTGTGTTTGATTGTTTTCTATGGACGCAGGAACCAGATGACCGATTTTGATGAATATTTCACTATAATGTAGAGAATTTATTTTGGCAGTTTTTCATATAGGGTGCATTCCTATATCACGAAGAAATGGGATAAATATCGAGTTTTCATTAAGGAGACGGCAATTAATCCGATTTTTCAGGCTTTCACGGCCGACCCTGGGTAAATTATGAGAAATAGAGAAACATGGTCAGGGACAATTTTGCAGTGCTCAAAAATTTCTATGAAAAAGTACGCGACGTCATGTGTCCAACTTGTGAGGACAACCCACGATTACCATTTCAAACATTTTCAATTCAATTCAAAATAATGTTCAATTTGAAGAGGGCTCCCAACTAGCATAAAATGTATTCATATAGAAATGAAAGTGATTGTTATCTGCTGCCTTTATTCCTGATGAAAGATGTTTGTTGCAGTATAATTTTCTAATGGATACTTTAAAAGTCACCGTAGGTTGAATAAATGTGAATTTGAGAAAAAAATTATTGAATCTACCTGGGATCGCTTTGTTACGTAGTCACGTGCCTGTTTCTCGTTCGATACGAGATTATGGATGTGGGGCTTGCGAACCTATCAGTACCGTTTTAAACTGAAATATTACGCGAGCGGTGCGACGACTTTGAGCTAGTATTCGTATGAAATTGTATGAAAATGTTGCCAGAAGTTTCGGAAAAATCGTAAAAAATGTGTATATTTTTTTTGTCAATGCCCTTCATCTTGAATATGGATGGCTTTAAGAAATTTTTTCACTGAACAAACTCAAATTATTTTCCAGTTTTAATTATAGATCCTACAGATGGGATCAAATTTTTTTGAAACACCCAAATATGATCAATATCCAGTTTTTCTCAGCGAATAAATATTTTTGACTTTTTTCCAGATATCATTTCAATATCATTACTCTTCGAAACATACGAGAACAGAATATTTATTGAGGGTACAAATGCAGAAGACATTGATATTCTTACACGAGTTCAAAATTCAAAAAGGAGTTTTTGAATGAACGATTGTTAGAATTATCCTTCTGTACGAGTATTAGTCATTTTTTGCTCTAATTAGCTGAATTTTTATCGAAATCAATGAAATATTTCCGTAAATTTCGTTTGGTGATTTTTGTATTGAAAAATATCTATTGGCAGCACTGTTTTCTATCTCATAAATTTGACTGATGTTGAATAAATCCGTGGCAGGGTGCCAACATATCATCAATAAATATTACTGAAGACAATGGTACAATGAAATATCCTAATATTTTTTGTTCTACGAGATGTGGCAGAATGTACGGATTTGACATATAATTAGAGAAATCATTTACAGACATAATGCTGTCTAACATGGACAACAAATTAATCAATTCATTCGTTTCCAGGCACAACGAAGACGGTTCCTACACTTACGGCTACGAATCAGCTGACGGAAGTTTCAAAATTGAAACAAAACTCCCAAACGGTGAGGTCAAAGGCAAATATGGATACGTCGACGATACCGGCAAAGTAAGAACTATCGAATATGGCGCAACCAAGTACGGTTTCGCACCTGTTGGAGAAGGTATAACTGTACCACCACCAACCCTAGTCGACGAGACGACCAACAGGGACGGACTTCCGGTCCAAGACTCCCAAAACAACTATTACCAACCACAGGAACAGCAGCCTATTAGGTCTGCCCCAAGGCCCCGTCCAAGGCCCCAGCCAGTTTACGAACAATTCGAGGCACCTCAGTTCGCTCCTGCTCCAGCGCCACAAAGAAGTGCTGCTCCCATTCCTCCTAGAGCTCAAATCCCTGGTAAGACATATGGGGAGATTAAAAAAAGATTTATGCCAACTTGCACCGTTTTCTGGTTAAGGCATCCTTATTTAAGGCGCCCTTAAATTTTGAGTCATGCCTTAACGGATCAGATCTTGCACCGCATATCTAATAAAAACGACTTCGTTAAGCACGCGCTAAGCAATGCCAAATCTGGCAACACTGTATAAATCAGTGAATTTGTTTGTTTTGACATAGAAATGCGACATGACCATAATATGGTTTTGTGTCGGCACTGAGCACAGCGGAGAAAGAAAATCACGCGAATCTATAGACGAACAAGATAACTTGTCTATACATTTTCTTTTTCAGTCTTCTGATTCATAGAGCGACATATACTTTGGGCCGCTGACGAACTGGCATAGTACAACCAATGTTTTTTTTATTTGAAGCAAATGATTTGATTTGATTTCAACAATTCTTTATTCGTAACTTGAATGACATAATTCTGCACCTGTGGAATATCATCGAAGTTATATTTTTGATATTCACAAGAGTAAATAGCACCTGCAGAATTAATAATTACATGGGTACAATCAATTGCTCCAATAACACGAGGAAATCCAGCAATTTGATAAAATTGGGTTAGGGTGGAACGTAATTCTGCTTCTGTCTGAATCATTTTTATGAATACTGAAACTCGAACAACTATTCTTGATACTGTAGATTCGTGGATTTTCATCAAATCGGCTGCAGCCAATAAACGTCCTGCTGATGCGTAGAGTCGAAGGCACGTAAGGAGTTGATTCATCGGTGATACACTCTGCTTCCTACAATCATCAAGGCTTAAACTCCCTCATTTGAGGTTTGACATCATCATACATAAGATATAATAAGATATGTACTTACATATCATTTGGCAATTCTGAATCATCCTAAATAAATCTCATCAGTTGTAGGGTAGTTTTTTTTTAGTCAAACGAAATCGCCGAAAAAAATGCGAATTCGTCCATAACATGGTAGCGATCCGCCCTATTAAATTCTAGACTTCTAGGAAAGCCATAGTCAATGATATCTGATATGTCGAAATCATCCTCATATAGATCATCAATTTCATATAATAAAAATCTATCCATAATAATTATTAAATTCACGCAATCAAAAACAGCACGTCAAAACTGAAGTTCGTTTTTGACGTTTGAATATTTGAGACAGGCTAAAGTCTTGTTTAAGCCATGAATATTCCCGGCTCAAAATAGTCATAACTTATGTGGCACTTATGCCCACTTGCACCGTCAAATATATGTCCGACTTACGTCCAACTCAAATTTTAGTTAGGTTTGAGACGCCGATACTCTCGCACCGCAGTTTAAGTGCCACATAAGTGATGACTATTTTGAGCCGCGAATATTCATGGCTTAAACAAGACTTTAGCCCGTCTCAAATATTCAAACGTCAAAAACGAACATCAGTTTTGACGTGTTGATTTTGATTGCGTGAATTTAATAATTATTATGGATAGATTTTTATTAAATGAAATTGATTATCTATATGAGGATGATTTCGACATATCAGATATCATTGACTATGGCTTTCCTATAGAAGTCTAGAATTTAATAGGGCCGATCGCTACCATGATATGGACGAATTCGCATTTTTTTCGGCGATTTCGTTTGACCAAAAAAAACTACCCTACAACTGATGAGATTTATTTAGGATGATTCAGAATTGCCAAATTATATGTAAGTACATATCTTATTATATCTTATGTATGATGATGTCAAACCTCAAAGAAGAGAGTTTAAGCCTTGATGATTGTAAGAATCAGAGTGTATCACCGATGAGTCAACTCCTTGCGTGCCTCCGACTCTACGCATCAGCAGGACATTTATTGGATGTAGCCGATTTGATGAAAATCCACCAATCTACAGTATCAGGAATAGTTGTTCGAGTTTCAGTATTCATGAAAATGCCTCAGAGAGAAGCAGAATTACGTTCCACCCTAACTTAATTTTACCAAATTGCTGGATTTCCTCGTGTTATTGGAGCAATTGATTGTACCCATGTTATTATTAATTCTTTGGGTACTATTTACTCTTGTGACTATGAAAAGTATTACTTCGATGATATTCCACAGGTGCAGAATTATTTCATTCAAGTTACGAATAAAGAATTGTTGAAATCATTTGCTTCAAATAAAGAAAAATTGGTTGTACTATGCCAGTTCGTCAGCGGCCCAAAGTAGGTATATGTCGTTCTGTGAATCAGAATACTGAAAAGGAAAATGCATAATTATCTTGTTCGTCTATGAATTCGCGTGTTTTTCTTACTTCGCTGTGCTCAGTGCTGACACAAAACCATATGATCATGTCGCATTTCTACGTCAAAACAAACAAATTCATTGATTTATACAGTGTTGCCAGATTTGGCATTGCTTAGCGCGTACTTAACAAAGTCGTTTCTATTAGATATGCGGTGCAAGATCTGAACCGTTAAGGCGGGGAAAAGCATGACGCAAAATTTAAGGGCGCCTTAGATAAGGGTGCCTTAACCAGAAAACGGTGCAAGTGGGCATAAAACGGCGTCTCAAACCTAACTCAAAATTTGAGTTGGACGTAAATCAGACATATATTTGACGGTGCAAGTGGGCATAAGAGAACTTATTCAAATTTTTTCCAGGAGCCGTACAAACCACAAATTTCGACTACGGTCAACCTCAAAGGCCAGCCAATGTGAGAAGCTTTGGCCCAGCACAAGCCCCCCGCCCAGCTCCTAATCCAAATCAGTTCTCCTTCCCTGATTTCGACTCCAATCCTCCAGTGAGATCAGCTCCAAAGGTCACATACGCTCAACCTGCCCCCTTGCCCTCTCAGTACGTCCCTGCATCCAGGCCCGCTCCTAGGTACCAACCAGGTCCGGCTCCAGCTCAAGTGGCTGCACCTTCAAGACCTGTCCCAAGCTCTGTTGGTGGAAGAGGTGGGGGAATCTTAGACCAGCTGTCAAGAGACTACGCTCTTCCAGAAGGCGGTGCTCCTGCTCTTCACGATATTAGCTTTGGATACTACTAAATCCACCAATCTCAGAAGTTGAATTTCATTTTTAAAATGAATGTGATGATGATTTAGTTTTTCTTCTGCCTTCAACTTATCTGTGTTCTCTTCGAGAGTAGTCAAATCTAGTACTTCATTCTTTCTATTTCATTTCTTTCTTATTGACTCCATCCTTTTCCTATTTTTATGTACTTTCTTTATCTATAGTGGCTTTCTTCTTCTCCTTTTCAATTATTTTTCTTGATCCTTCAGAATCTGTTTTTTCTTTTTCATCTTAAATTCTTCAATGAAACTAAAAGCCTCCAGCTTTCGGGTTTCTAAACTAAAAAATTCTCTGCTTTTCCTACTTTTTCTTCATTTCAACACATATTTTTCCAAATTTTCAGTACTAATCACTGTTATTTTTCAAATTATTATCATATATTGAAATTCAATGGCATGTTTGTTATTTTTCATTCTTCTTTCTTGATACAATTATGAGAATGATTCAAATTTAATCTGAATATCTCATTCTCATAATTTTCCTATTCCTTCTTTCTTCTTCATTTCTTGTAGCTCTTTTATTTTCTATTCTACTGAACTTGATTCAATAACTTCTCTACCTTTTCTAAAACTGGCTTCTTTATTTCTTCTGAAGTTTCAATTTCTCCTATGATAAATCTGTTTCACATTTATTTTATTATTTTTCGATGTACTAGTGTCGATGTAGCTCTATTGTCCTGTATATATTGTGTGATTAAGTTAATGCAATAAGAGGTTACCGAATGTCTGAATCGTGTAAATTGTTGAATGTATATTCGAAAATGTACATTAGGAAAGAGTTTCATCAAAGTCTGATGCAAGATTCGTAGTATTTTAATAAACTTAAACAAACGAACAGCAGTTTTGATTTCTGAAGGAAAAACCGTTGGACAGAAAATAATATGCACTCTTTACATGGTACATATTTTTTGGTCTATCATATATGCTACAAACAACTAACTAAATAAACAGTCGAATCACTGAAATTAACCCTCATTGATTTTCTTCAGAAAAGTCTCTGAAAAAATCTGGTAAGAACCAGGAATCAGCGTGTTTTCAATTAAATTTCACACAGTCCCAATTTATTGTCTCATTCAGATTTCAGATCACTCTATTTATCATGCTTCTCTCAGAATATAGAACACGTGATTTTCCCTTGCACAAATATTGATGAGCGATACAGGGTAGGCAAAATTCGTACACAAATCGTTGAATTTGTCATAATACTTTCCAAAATATCGAGAAAAAACTGAAGAAAAATGGGAGATAAGAGTATTCAGTATTATGTTTGTTATTCCTAATCTAGATATCTCATGTACAAACCGTTTTCACATTTTTGAAGTAGAAGCCTGTGGAAATATTTGCAGAATTTTGAAAAACTCATCTCAGGGTGTTCCAAATGTTTTTCAAATTAGAACCCTATTTTTTTATGATTGCGTTGGATTCTGCGGAAATAAATGATGATAATGTCTCAACATGTGAATCCCAAAATTTATAATTCTTGAGTTATTTGGGATTATCTGATTTTATGTCGTACGTAGCGAAAAATCATAAAATCTGTCCCATATCAATAATGGTAAATTCAGAAAAGAGTTATTAGAATAATTTATTTTCTATTACCAAGGTCATTCTTGATATGAAACAGATTCTATGAATTTGACGCTACGTACGACATGAAATCAGGAAATCCTGAATAACTCAAGAATTAGCAATTTTAGGAGCATTAACATGTTGAAACATAATCATCATTTTTCTTCGCACAATTCAACGCAATCATAAAAAAATAGGGTTCTTATTTGAAAAACAAAAGTTATGGGCCAATCTTGATCCCAATTTTCGACCCAACATTTGGATCACCCTGTGATGAGTTTTTCAAAATTCTAAAAATGCACAATATTTCCACAGTCTTCGTCTTCAAGAATGTGAAAACGGTTTGTGCTTAAGATATCTAGATTAGGAAAAACAAACAGAATACTGAATACTCTTATCTCCCTTTTTTTTCAGTTTTTTCTCGATATTTTGGAAAGTATTATGACGAATGCAAGGATTTATGTACGAATGTATTCAGAATTGCATACTCTATCAAATTCGAAAACAAAAGAATAGAAAAAAAAGTTTTTGAAAATTTTCTTTTCACTCCCTGTATAACTGAAAGTGGTGAGGATATTTTAGCTCGGTAGATAATGTCAAACAATATCATGATCCCAATTTTCAGATTTCAAGTAGATCCAGTTCTCCAGAAACGCCTTATAAGCCGTCGAACTTGGTACACCCTGTAGTTTGTAATGTCTCAAAAAGAATCATCTTTTTCTTCCCTTCAGAAACACATCATACATTGCCCTCATGTTCAGATATTATGGAAATTATATTTTGTATGTGAAATTTGAATTATTGAGTATAAAGTGGGCTGAATCAAAGAATAAAATGTTCCAACGCTTGGTGTAATTATTATTTCTCTATTTCAGGATTGCTATGAGTTCAGTACTAAAAAACTGTAATGAACTCTTTACAGCATTGATTTTAGTCATGTTTTTCGTTTTGTGGTTATCAATACTGACCTCTGATCCTATCAAATTTCAAATCAAATCAATTCAAATTCCGTAATCTGTCAAAAATTTCGTTAATTACACCAACCGCCAAGATACAATACAAAAGTAACTAATCTGAATTTTTCATGGATTTTCGAGGGTATTTCACAAAACTTGACTGAAATAGAGAAAATATTGTCTTATACTCGTTGCAAGAGGCAATCCAAAAACTCGTGTATTCGACAACTATTCTGCAACTTCTTTTAGAATATACCTACTATTTGATACAGTTCTCCGTGGTTTGTTCTATGTTTAAATTAACTGTAAGTTCTGTCAGTTATTAGAATTCGAAGTCATCATTGGCGGCATTATGGAAATGTGCGGAAATTTCGAGAAATGTAATATCTTGAAATTTTTTATTTTAGCTCATGAGAATTTAATCAAATATTCAACCGCAAAATACTAATCACACTATGCGTAAAGACATATTATTCTGTGATTCAGCCTACTGAATTACTCAATAAATTTAATTTCACATACAAACTATATTTCTCATGATATCTGAAAGAATCTGACGATGATGTATGATGTATTTCTGAAACGTGAAAAAAATGGCGGTTCGTTCTAAGTCATTTCACTATTGTAATGAAACTATTCCATAAGAAAAAACAACTTTATGATGTACCTCAGCAAGGAAATCTCTTAGGGAAAAACAAAGTACAAGTACACTACTGGATTGTTATGAAAAAATGACTTTATAATGTTTTCATTTCAACATCCTAGCACAAACAGAAACAGAGACGATGACCAAAGTTGAAATCGCCCAACTTTTAATTTTGGCTTTTAACTCGAAAACAAAAGAAGATAGAGGAATGCAGTTGATGGCACTATGAGTTCCTTCAACTTCAAAAAAGAATGTTTCATTCATTTTCCTTTACCTCTTCCGGTTGAAGTGTTAGTTCAGGTACCACCAATTATGTCCACTTGCAGGAATACCTAAAATATATTCTCGGGACATGTTCAATTCACAATTTGAACATGAAAAGATGGGAGAATATCTCTATATTCTCCTATGTCGTCGTCATATACAAAAAAATTTCGTAAGGGTGTTTATCGTTTGTATAACTATAATCTTTTTGATTTATTGTCCTTGCGAAAACTGAAATGGTGAAAGCATTTCTAGTTCCGATAGGTACTCAGTTAGCGCATCCACCTTATTCACCTGAAAATAGAACTAAAGCGAAACGTTTCGAGATTTGGCTCCTGACAAATTAGTGCTCAAGTTTTAAGCTGGGGCCTTTCTTCTATCATTAAAATTTTTTTTAATTTTTTGGGAACCGTTTTCCGAACACAAAATGCTTTGAGATCTATACTTACAGAATCTAAACCTTTGAATGAGAAACTAAGTGTACTATGTTGTGTACAATATTCCCTGTATTTGTGGAAAAACTCATACCTGAGAAATATTAAGACCTTTAGAAATAATAAATCATGAACATAAAAATATTAAAAAAAAGATATTGGTAGATCGCAAAATTGCGGATCATGTGTGTTCCAATACCGGCGATTACATAATAAATTGTAATTTTTCTTATATATAACCCGGGCATCAGTTAGAACTTGCTGCTGACGAGAAATGAGATTTCAAAATTATCAATAACCTATTTTTTCAAATTAAATTATGGGTGTTCAAAGTTACCCTACAATCGGAAATACTTTGAACGACCATGAAGAAACCACGCGATTCGATTCAACCTCCCTGAGAAAGTTTCTTTGAACACCTCAATACTAAAAATACTTGAAAATACTTGAGAAAAATTATGTGAAATAGAAATATGTACATAATATACTAAAACTCTTGTTTTTTGGAAATAGTATCAGGCATTCGTTATCACAAAAAATGAATCAAAAAACTGAAGTTTTCCTGAAATATTAAGTTGGTATAAACTGAATCAAACTAATATTTTGTAATAATAGAAAAAAAGATATCAGAAAACAATAAATAGGTCTGAACTATCTAGTCCCAACTTCTCAAGTATGGGTAAAGATGATTTGCACTAAACAAGAGGGCTCCTTCCTTTTCTGCCTACCTTGGGGTCTTGCTGTGAATAATTCCCTCGTCGAGTACTTACTGTCAGGAAAACTCACGCAAAAAAATTTTTTTTTTCTCAATTCATTTCACCGGGAACTTTCCCTGAGATTTCTGAACTACATATTTTCCTGCACCATGTTTTCTTCTACAAGAAAAAACCGAGTAAGTTTCAAGCCTTGAGCTTCATTGAACACGTTCAAAGTTACCCCGAAAACGATGACTGAGCACAATGTTCTCTAAAAGTATAAATAAAACAAAATGTGTTGAAGTATTGGAAATTCCTTTGCTAAACTGTTGCTAGGATAATGAATTGTTGTAGCAGATATATTTTGCGAGAATGTGGTACAAATACTGTTACAACAACAAAAGTTTGCAGACCATATCGAACGTGGATATTTTAGGTTCGAAGTAACATGTCAGGATTGCTAACTCTCTGAACATATTTTCATGTAAATGCTGTAGTGCCATTCTTGAATATGTAGTGAAAATCAGATATCGCTAAATCTAATGGTCTTTTCACCATAAGTCGATATAACAAAATTAATTTTTTGTTCAAAGTTTCCCCGCGGTTCAAAGTTATCCCATTTTACCGATAGAAGAAAAATCAAGAAGTCAGCTTGTATAGTGTTGGGCGAAATTAAAAATCTGGCCAATAGTTGGGTGGGAGTGGATCGTATTTGGATTGATTTGATAAGGAAAGAACTAATATCAGGAAATTTTGAAATGAAATAGGTCAATGGCACCAACATAGTATTAAATATTAATCTATGGTTACCATCTGTGGTGACACATGATAGTTAAATCTTCTTCACTTCAAGTTCCATATGAAAAAATTACACAAAAGAAGAAATGATGTCAATTGGTAGGTAAATCAAACAATTTTCACGATTCTCAAGAATTTCATCAATAAAATTATATAATTTGTCTCATGTCTGTTATAGACTCCGAAACGTTACAAAAATTCAAAGTACAAACTGTTATTTTTTCTATTTCCATTTCATCCATTGTTAGGCAACAAGTTTGTGAAAGGAATTGGCCGCTGTCAAATTAGTGAATAAATTTTCTTTCTTCTATTATTTGAAGAATATTTCCTACTGTTTTCTGATCCAGGGACTGGGAGAGAAAACTCCAAAAAAATTCAGAAAAAGACCTCCCATAATATATTCCAATCGATCCCAACAAAAAAATAATAAATGAGGGGAAAATGAGAAATATCAGGTACTCGAATAAATTCCAATCGGAATTCATACATCATTCTAATAAAAATCCTAAATGATCTCATTTAACACTCGATCCAATTACTGAACACACTCCCGGTTTTTCACATGAATAATTAGTGAAAGACGAAATGTTAAACTTTTTACAACATCTTGTTAGAGAAACTTCCTTCCTATACCGCCCTTCTTTCTGAAACGTAGGCAGGTATATCGTTAATTTTAATTAAGAGTGATAACTGGTTAAAACGCCTCGGTAAATGTAACTGAAAGCAATCGATTCGAACTAGTCCGAAATCTCGAAGAAGTAAACAGCCTGCTTGTTATCTCACACATAAGGATAATCCTATGAATGCGGAAACATTTCACTCTTATCTATATGTAGATGTTGGGTAATTTTTTCGGCTTTCTAAATGTTTCTTTTTCGTGGAATAGCTGCTCATAAGCAAGCTGGTGAGATCGTAGGACAATATATTCGAAAATTCGAGTGTCGAAATCAGTGCAGAAGTGAAATCCTCATAATGGGAAAAATACAAATAAAACTATAGGTAATAAAATGCTCGTTCTCGTTTTTTCCCAATCTTTTTCATAGAGAAGATACCCGAATAATGTGACATGACTATTTGTGATGAGTCTATTAACATATAATAGAAATTTAATCATCAAGAATGTTTCTGGTTAATTGAATGGAGCTCACTCAGCTGATCATTTCAAGCATCCTCATCAAAATCTTGTCGTTTGACGAAATTTTCTGAGAAATTGCGAACAGTACAATACTTTTTCTTCACAGATCTCTTGTATTCTACTAATTTATTCGAACATTCCACATTTGTACTTGAATTCATCTTATTCCTAGCAATACTTTCAACTCCAAACAATATAGGAACCTTAATTTTCTCGTCATGAATATTAACCGAGATCAATATTCAATTGATGCAGAATATGTGGTGTTAACATCTAGGACTTGATTTCCCATATCGATTATTCTCAGCGCGCCGACCTTGCTCTTTTTTCTACTAGTAAATGCCTAAAGTTCAAGGTCATTCGCAATCCAATATGGTTATTGTTCTAATGGATTCAGAATGGCTAATTTAGTTCGATGCCTGTCTTAGTTATGTTCGAAATCGATAGTAGGCTTTTACGAATGGAAATTATGAAGCGGATATTGTTGATGTAGGAAGCTTTCCAGAGAAGGAGTTTCTTCGGCTAACACAAGTAATGTTATTCTGATGAGCAGAATAGGGTCTTCACATCAACGCTTTGAATAAATCTTCCATTTTGTTGAGAAAAGGAGTCAGGATAATTCAGTATTATTGTAAGTAGTAGATTTTTCTCATGAGGTGATTTCTGAGATACTGGGCTTTTCCTAAAGGTCGTAAAATACTCAAATTCCTATAGGTCCTGAAGATTTTAAATGATTTTGATGATATTTTGCTGGCTTATCGTCTTTGAGACACTCAAAATATTCAAGAAGCCAAAATCAAGAAGTAAGCAGGGGATAATTCAGGAATATGTGTGAAATTGGCTCAGCACTTTTGGATTTTCGAATTTTCTTGATCTGCTGAATTGTGGTAGGTTTGTGTCGTTGAATTTTTTTTTAATTCTATAATGGTTCTCGAGTGCCAGCCCAGCACTTTTCGAAAAATTGGATTCCAATGACTGAAAAAACTTGTGCTACACATGCACTGAGTTGTGCAGTTCAAATTTTTCCGAAAGTCTGTCTAGTTTCTCGAAAAATCGAAATTGAAGAAAAAAATAAAGACCAGAACTTTTGTTTTTCCTTTTCGCAAATGAATGGAAAAATGTGTGCTACATTTGTGCTGTCTTGTGCCGTGAATGTTTTTCCGAAAATTTTTCAGATTTCCTGGCATATTATAAAAATGAAAAAAAGTCAGCCCTGCACTTCTCTTTTTTTTTTCAGACGAAAATTGTTTTATATGATGGCACCGCAAGTGTTGCAACTTGTGCTGGTCAGATTTTCAGAAAAAATCAGCAGGTTTTTCCTCATATGGAGAAAGTAGGAAAAATTGTTAGATTGTGGAATATTCTGCATATCTGGCAACAATGTGTGAAGTAAGCCCAGAACTTCTGGATTATCGAGAAAATTTTTGTTGTGCTCAATTGTGCAAGGTGGGTGCTGCTTGTGCCGTTCAAATTTTGTTCTTATTTCACACGGTTCTCAAGATATATCACAAAATGTCTTGAAGGAACACGTGCTTTATACAACACATTTGGTGAAATATCTTGAGATATCTGGAGTCGGTGTTAGCCGACTAAATATGTAGGTACTCAGACTCACAAACCAATACCTTGGCTGCCACCGACTCCAAAAAAATCAATAATGTGAGTACATTATAGGCCAGTCAAAATCGACACACAAAATCGCTAAATTGGAAAAACATGAGGTATCTGATTTTTTTAGTATGTTGTTTGGACCTACTAGGGCTATGTATACCCAAGTTTGCAACTCTCAAAAAATTGTGAAAAAATTTTTACACACCACAAACCACGAAATTTTTGGATTTGTTTCAGATTCTGTTCTATATCTTCTGATCAATCCATTTTTCGACAAAAACTATTAGATACTGTTTTCAAGATCATCAAATTTGTGACAAATCAAACCTTCGTAGATCAATTCATTTCCTTTTCCATTTCTTACATACATTTATTAAAAATCGTACATTATTGTAACCAAGATTTCTATTATTGTGGGTCATTTTTGGAGAAATACGATTTCATTCTGTAGGGAATTTTAATATTTTGAGAAGAATCAAGAGGCCTATAGTCCTCGCTTCGAGCTCATTTCAAAGCTAATTAAAATTTCTACAAATTATATTTCACAAGCTCTACTCGAAAGACTAATGGTTTCGACGTCATCTCAGTCCAAAAAGATGTAAAATAATAATTTAACAACTGGCCTATTTTCAAAGTGCCGTGATTCGGCAACGAATTGACCCACAGAGCTTTAATTGAGCTCAATTCATTGCAGAAGGCAATGCAAACACTCATGCTATCGAAAACTCGCTCCTTCGTTGCTCGTTTTGGAACTTCGCATTCGTGTTGGAATAGGAGCTCATTCTACAACTTGTTTTAGAATATACTATTATTTCATTTCACTTAGAGGAACTATTTCGCTCAATGTTTGTTATTCATAGTGATGTGTTGTTTTGGATTTGATGATCTTATGTACCTACCTAGCTTTTTGTGTAATAAAAACGCAATGATTTTTTTTTTTTTAGTGAATCTTTTTTTTTTAATTATTTTTCTCGTTTTGAAGCATAATAGCGATCTGAAAGGGCGTGCATACTACTGGATTCTACGTAAAGGAGTGCCTCTTGAATGTTTCAATTCCAGAGCTCTATGTTTTAGAGTAGACATAAATTTTTTTCGATATCGCTATTTTTCTAATTTTCGCTTATGACTCGAAAACAAAAGAAGGTGGCCAAAAATGATGTTAGTTTCTCAGAAAAAGAGAACGAGGGGAGTGTCATATTTTGTCTGGTTTAAAAGGTATAGTGCTAAAATATCAAAATTTGCCCGCCCTGCACAGTCGATTTCTGACTAAATGTGACGATGATATTGAATCGAGGTGGAAGGCAGCTTGGGTGGCGATCTAAGAACGACTATCGAAAAAGTAATAACTGATGGCGAACGCACGATTCTCTCCAGTCCACCTCATGAGGAAACCTGCTTCAAGAATGAAAAATATCAGGACTTTCTATCTTGAATGGGATCCTTCCCAGAATTTGTCCACGCTTCCCCCTTCAGCTTCCAATTCAAATCAGCACTTCTGCATGATGTGATATGTGAATACAAAAATTGAAATCAGGAAAAGTGTACCAAGTGAAAGTATCCTTGCATTTTTACATAACAATTGATCGGAAGATGTTGATCTTACGAAAAAAATCTTCTACACTTTCGCCATGATGAAATTTACAAATCATCCCACGCAAAGCCGCGCTGAATTTTCCTTCATGAAACCGACATTTTTCCGATGCAAATGAGAAAATGCTAGTGATAAATTCCACAATTCACACATGCCATATCTTCGACCTGCAACGCTCTCACAATTTTTCACACTCCAGATGAAAATGTTACAAAGACCATACCCAATTAAAGATTACATGAGAAATAGGCCCGATCACATTATATAAAGCGCCTCAGTGTTGTGCATTTCCGCGTTATTTGTTCTTGAATCGATTGTTATACAAAGTGAAAACTTGTATTTCAGCTAATTCCCATCTATTCGTGTCTGGCTGTCATTAAAGTCATGGCGTGAACAAAATCGAATTATTATGTCTTCGACGCTATTATTCGCAAAGTATTATGATTTGCGAATTTGGACTGTGGCAGCCGACACGATTTTTGGCTCGAGTCGATGATTGAGCCGTTTGTTTATCTGCCACGTTCATCAGTATATGATTAACTTAAGCTACAGTTGTTGCTGATAGGCAATAGGCAATATTTCCCCCAATGGCTTCCTCGAACAGGATGCGACAGTTGAGTAGTTTTGAATTTTTACAGAAAAAGGTCACGGGTTTTGATGGAGCAAATGTTCTTATTTCCTGAATTAATAAGACTAACTATTTTACCCTCAATAATTAGAATTATGTCTTCAAAATGGGAGCTGTTATCAAGGCCGCATTATAAATCCACAAGAAACTATTTGGGTCCACTTTAATATTTAATTTATACATCAGACATTCTGAAATGTGCCAAGTATTGTCAGGTTAAAGCCTATGCAGATGACACGCAAATTTATCGCAGTTTCGCATTGGAAGGTTATCAAGCAGCTTCGGATGAAATCAATTATGATTTAAAAAATATAGCACTATTATCTAAACATCATAACTTGCTCATAAATTCTAACAAATCAAAAGTCTTATTTTTCTCTCATGATAAATTGGTTCGTGTTATGAAGATTCACATTGACAACATCAATATTCCTTTAGTTAAATCTTCGAGGAATTTGGGACTTACAATCGTTTATAAACTTACGTTTGAAGAGCACTTAAATTCGATTTTTAAAAAAAGCCTACTACTGTCTGCGTATATTATACTGTTCCCAGCAATATTCAACTAGGAAGCTAAAAAAACTTCATTGCGATAGCCTAGTCTTTTCTTTGTTCAACTTTTATTGACTTTGCTACTAAGAGGCGAATTCAATTGGTTCAAAATTATTGCTGTCGATTCATATTTGGACTACTCAAATATGACCATATTTCCCATAAAATCAAAGAGTTGAATTGGATGAACATGGAAGACAGGCGAAAACTCCATTTCGGATGCTTCTAATTCAAATCATACTACTCCTTTCCAAAATCAATTGTTTGTAAGAATCTTGTTCCCCGAGGTGAGCTTCACATGGTTAATACTAGACATAGATCGTTGCTTGATATGCCTTAGTTCTCCCTATCAATTTTTAAAAGAGGTTTCACGTGTAACGCTGTAAAAATATTTAATTCTTCTTCTTTATTCAGATCATGTGTTTCCTGCAACCAATTTAAACGTAAATTTAAAAATGAAATACTTGGTACCTCAGCCTGAGCCTTGCACAAGTTTATTATTGTTTTTTGGGGTCTTGATTTTTGTTTTCTTCTGCCATGTTCGATCGGTACTCTCCCCCGGTAATCGATTACTTCTAAGAATTTTTTGTGACCTGACTCCTTCTTTTTAACATATGGCATCAATGCTTACAACTATCACGCTGTATGGTGGGGCTATGTCTCTCATCATATATGCGACGCTATAATTAATTATTAAATTTTATATCTTCATGCTGATTTTTCCCTTAAATATTCTACTATTGTTATCATGTAATACTGCGCAGCGGACTCATGTTCAGTGGTTAGGTGTAAGAATAGCCTTGGCTAAATCTCGCCACGTTCGTGGGTTAGTTGTGTGTTATTGAAAAAAAATGAGGACCTTATTTATTTATTAATAAATAGGCCAGTCAAAATAGAGAATAAATTGGAAAAACATGATGTACCTCTGATTTTCTTATTATGTTGTATTCATTCATAAGAGCAATGTATTTCCAAGTTTGCGACTCTCAGAAAATTGTGGAAAAACTTTTACATACCAAAAACCGCGAAATTTTTGGACTTGTTTCAGATTCTGCTCTCTACCTCCTAACCCATCCATTTTTCGACAAAAACTATGATATACGGTTTTCAAGAACATCAAACTTATTACAAATAAAGCCTAACCGGAGCTTTGAAAGTCAATTCATTGCTGATTTACGGCCCTTTAAAATAGGCCTGTTGTTGAATTAATAGTTTCACATCTTTTTGGACTAGAGCTTGTAGAATATAATTTATAGGCAATTTAATTAACTCGTTGTTCTTTCAAAATCTCGAAAAACCCAAACATCGCATTTTTCCATAATCATTGATGTCTTGGCTACAACAATATCAAGATTTTTAATAAATGTAGTAACAACTGACCTATTTTCAAAGTACCGCAATTCGACAATGAATTGACCTACAGAGATCAGTTCGGTATAGGCTTCTGAAAAGAGTATATGACAGTTTTTGTGTTAAGATGGATGGATCAGAAGATATAGAATCTGAAACAAGTCCAAAAATGTCTTGGTTTTTGGTGTGTAAAAATTTTTTTTTACAATAGCAAACAATGTTGAAATTGATTGTTCACGTGGAAGAGTGTTAAAAATATTTTTAGCACTCCATTTTCTTATGATGAAATCAGATGAGAATAATTCAGCAATTGCAATTTTTTATTATCAATATTCAACAATAATTACTTATGAACATCAATATTAATCGCAAAACTAGAACAATTACTAACATTAATGCCCTGTGAGGTTAGGGATCTTCGCAACATATCCTCAGCACCATCAGTATTGTAGAAACCGGAAGTACAATATTGGATGATGATCCAAAATCTATTGAGGTTGGGAGAAGCAATGACATTTTTATATGCAATCGAATGATCAACGTAGCCCTCGGCTACCGTCGTAGACTTCCATCCACCATGTTTTTTTATATCCGTAATATTTGCTCCTGATTCTGCTAGCAGTGAAGCGGAGGATCTTCGAAAACAGTGTCCTGTATATTGCTTTGGTTCTGGCAGTTTGAGTAATTCGGCAACAATAGATAGAATTTTCCCAAATGCATTAATACCAACTGGATTGGCAGTGCATTTATTATTCATGTATTTCAGGAAAAAACTTCGATGTTTGATGACAGAAGGGCTCAGTGCAAAGTACTTATGAAAATAGTCTACATACTTCCCAATAATACTGAAAGAACGACTGACTTTCGTTTTTGTATTTGGAAGTTGTATAACCAATGATTTAGTTCCCTCCTACATTTTTCAATTCACACCAGGCCAGGAAATTGTTATATGCAATATCGTACTGCTGTGTTCAGCAATCTGGAACTCCTACATAAAAAATCTGTTGATTTTTTATGTAGGAGTTCCAGATTTGCTCTTCTTGCAGACTCAACAATATACAGAGGAACAACCAAATCGTCACTTTTATTAATAATTGGACTCTCGACAAACATATTGAGCAGTTAAAAGCCCAAGACGAAAATTTGACAGGAACGAAATTCAAATGACAACGTCTTTACTCATTTGTTAGTAATCATACGGTTGGTAACGTTTGCCATTCACAACAACCATTAGATTATTTGAATATTAAAATGCATTTTGAAGCTTATTGTCATTGCAAATTCGCCTATTTCATTATAGAAATAGGGCAGTTGTACAAAAAACATTGTATGGTATTTATGTTAAAAGTGATCTTATTTTGTGAGTGGAAAAGTTTGTGAAATGAGCAGAACGAATTGAACAATTTCAAATCATATCATAAATAACTATTACATATCAAAAACCGGATTTGTTTCAGATTCTATTCTTTACCTCCTAATTCAACCATTTTCGACAAAAACTACGATATATGGTTTTCGAGAACATTAAATTTGTGACAAAATGAGTCTAACCGGTGCTTTGAGAGTAAATTCATTGCCAATTTAAGGCCCTATTGATTTCAAAATAGCCTATTCAGGCCAGTTGTTGAATTATTAGTTTTACATCTTTTCGGACTACAGCTTGTTGAATATAATTTATAGGCAACTTAATTAGCTTTTGAATAAGCTCAGAGCGAAGACTATAGGCTCTCGAAAAACCCATACATAGCATTTTTCCATAATCATTGATGTCTTGGCTACAAAAATTTTAAGATTTTCAATAAATGTAGTAACAGCTGACCTATTTTCAAATTACCGTAATTCGACAATGAACTGACCTACAGAGTTCCAGAGATTTAATGCTCGTGAAAAAAGTATATTATAGTTTTCGTCTATAAATGGATGGATCAGGAGATATAGAGCAGAATCTGAAACAAGTCCGAAGATTTCTTGGTTTTTGGAGTGTAAAATTTTTTCCACAACTTTTTGAGAGTTGCAAACTTGGGTGTACATAGACCAAGTAGGTCCAAACAACATACTAGAAAATCAGAGATACAGAGATTTCGTGTGTCGATTTTGACTGGCCTAAGAGATATTTTGCCCTGGGCGAAAACTACTTGGGTGGTATTCTCTAAATTAGGAAACTCCATCGAATTATCTCTCCCACAGATCTGTTTCTCCAAAGACCTCCACATAGGCAGCGGCGCCTCGTCAGGGACGGCTCATTTATAACGAATGCATTTCTGCAATGAGTGGTTAATTTCGGAATTAATTTTATTCATTATGAATAATAAGTTTTATTCTGTTTTTGTCTTTTTTATTTCAGATTCACAATTTTCGGTAGATTGGTGAAGTCTGTTTTTCTCTACCCATAGAAGAATTACATGAAGTTGTTATAATACTTTTAGTGAATTTTTTTTCTTATGTTGAGGTGTTTCTCTAACCTCATCTCAAACAGAACTTATGGCATCGCGTGTTGAACTAACCTCAGGTACTTTTTTGTTGAATTATTCAACATTCCTTATAGAAGAACAACCATAGGGTTTAATTCACCTCTGGTCAGATCTCAAGGAATATGTAATTTATACAGTGATATAATTAATTTTTATAATGTTTCTCTGACAAAAATGAAATTCGAAAATAAACGTGTATTGAATTCTTAGGTTGTTTCGGGTTCTAATAAGAGTTGTTATTTTTTTGTGAGGACAAGTTGTTGGTGATTAATCTGATTATTTATTGTGTTATTATTTATTATACTGTTAACTTAACATCTATTTACCCACAGAGTGGATCTGTATTGGACATTAGTCTGTTTGTATCCCTATACATCTAAATAAAAAAAATTAAAAAAAATATGTATTTTATTATTTTAGCTCTCCAAATCAAAAGAGTATACAGATCGGGAAAACACAATAATTGGAAACATCACAAATTCTATAGTCAATTCGAACAGTGGCAAATTCTAGTGGCAGAATGAATGGCCAGGCCGACAGATTCGGTTGGGTGGGGATGTAGAGCACAACATATGGCACGCGAAGTGTCGAATCGAATCAGTAACACTCCAAACGCTTCATGGGTGATTTCATATCTGTTGTAAATGAATACGACAATTTTATTCCACTGTAACGCGAGGAATTTATTTGCCTAGATGAATGACAGAAATAATTTCTTGTGGAAGTTAGTATTCAGGTTCCTTTTCGAAAAAATATTTTGAAAAAAAATAAATTCTAGAAAAAGAAAAAATTGAGAAACAAAATATACATTCTACGGAAAGAAATAAAAAAAAAACTAATTCTATGAGAATGAAATAATGAAAACAAAAATAAATTCTAAAACATGCGAAATTAAGGAACGTCAAATTCAAATTATATGTTCAACGTTGTTGTGCCTAATCGTAGCCAAATCTATTATAAATGGAAAATTTCATGAAGATTCAACATACTTGCTATTTTGGCACAAAGTTGGAGAGATAAAGGTGAAGGCATCGGCCTATCTTCAAAGGCAACAATGAAAGAAGTCGTCTCCGCAATTGATTTACCACCCAAGTATTATTTGATGATTTGAATTTTCTCTTTAACTGTAAAAATTTTGATTTACGCGAATATAATTTATTTTCAAACCGTCTAGCTATCACATCTGACGATCGGATGCGACTAATGTGCATTACAATTCGCGGCAGCCTAGACTTGCCATTCCAACAGTCCAGTCCCTTATTTGTTATCGAATCGCAATGAGATTTCGATTCTTCCGCTGTTCTAGTAGACTAGGAGCTCATTCGAATTCAACATTCACATTCCTATGTTTCCATAATTATTTTCTTCATCTGAATATTTCATTTGTAATTATTTTTTAGTTTTTTCACGTGAAATTGCTGTTTCTTTTGCTAGAAAATTTGAAAGTTCTCAAAATTCCCTTGGCCCAAAAATCAACGTCTACACGACAATTACACATATTTCATTACAAATAAACAACTCAAAATTCAGGATGACACTCGAATAGTGTCAAGAGTGTCATCATTTGGTACCCATCACCTACCGAAGATCGTGCTGATCCAGTATTCAACACAAGAAAATTTTCGTAACCTTTATCGATTCTGATGTAGCCCATTGTGGGGATCCTGATTAAGCCACCCAGCCGGTCAATTTGCGAAACAATATGTGGATCACCTCATTCCGTGAATTCTTTCGAGTGTCGAATTGTGCAACGTCGAAATTTTCACACAACGGGCTCGTTTGTGTTTTCGGCAACGGTTCAAAGTGTCGGGCTTGACCCAGTATCCTATGAACGATGCTTAATGTGCTCCGTTTATGCAAACGAGCAATCGAGGTCGCAGAAAATCGTTGGTTAATACGTTCAAGTACCTCTTGATGGGGCTATAAATTTCCGATTCAAACTTGATAAGTTCATCGCGAATATATATCATCTTGAGGACGGCGAACGGAAGAAGGTGTTTATCTCGGATTTATAGGCTGAAAATGCCATCTTTTATAGAGCACAGGACTTTTCAATACGATCGTAATGTGTACTTAGTTCATATTCGTAGAATTGGTGGGTAGTGTTGAAAAAACTGGAGAAATTACGTAATGTAGGGAATCCACCTAATATGGAGAATTCAACGGGCGATTAAGCGTGAAACGAAGTAACTTAATATAGGTGTATGCTGTTTGGGATTGATTCTTCGCCAGATTTAAGAATTTCTAAATCTGTTCTCAATAGAGAAACCCAACTAGGTACCACTCATATTAATTCCCACCTCGTTTTTTGAGATGATAACTAGAATAGATCTGTCGAAGCATTTCCTAGAGTCTAGAGCATACTTACAAAAATATGGGGTTGCACAGTTTTACGTGGCTCGCCCTCTATAACATGTTATAGACGGAAGAAAATGATGATTTTTATCTAAGTCATTTCAAACTATTGTTTTCATGAGAAAAAACACAACCGTATGTTATAGCTCAGCGAGGAAACGTCGTACATACGCTACAAGATTGCTATGAAAAAAGTGTATGTGTATTGTTTCCATGTCATCCTAGCACATACAGAAACAGGGATAATGATCAAAGATTAAATCGCCCAAATTTAAGCAGTTGATGGCATTATGAGTTTCTCTAAATAAAACGACCGTAATATGCCATTCATCTTCCTCTATCACGTTGGGTTAAAACTTTGCAGTTCAGGTATCACCCTGTAAATAAGGGTGGGCAGGAACGACTTAGGTTGGTTGTTCTTAGGTATTGGACAAAATAATTACCGATGATGTCGCTGCATTCGCCGATCAGCTGTTTACCGAAACGAGTATTTTTTCGTAATTACAGTAGCTTTCTTTTTGTATTTATGCGATTTTTTAGTTTAAATGTTTATTGACTATCAATAATCGAAGTTGTTTCGTTAATAATTGTGGATCCTGTGTATTATATTGTAAGTGCAAGTATTGGTAATATTGTGAAATTTGTTATATTTTGTATAGAATATTGAGGTGAGCACTATTCGATTTTGAATGCTTTTGAGATCATCTGGCAAGATGTTTACTGAAGGTTCCTTTAATTATAGGAAATTTTCCAATATTTACATGCTCTCAGATTCTGTGTAGAGAGTGAGAAAGTGTTTCAATGCAATCATTTGATTCTATGTGGGAAATAGTATATTCTAAAACAAGTTGCAGAATGAGCTCCTATTCTAACACGAATGCGAAATTCGAAAACGAGCGACGAAGGAGCGAGTCTTCGAAAGCATGAGTGTTGGAATTGCCTTCTGCAACGAGTATAAGACGATATTTTCTCTATTTCAGTCAAGTTTTGTGAAATACTCCCGAAATTCGAATAAAAACACTTACTAGTGACTTTTGCATTGTATCTTGGCAGGTTGTGTGACTTACGAAATTTGACAGATTACGGAATTTGAATTGATTTGATTTAAAATTGAGAGGACCTAAGGTGGTCAGTACTGACAACCACAAAACGAAAAATATAACTGAAAATAATGCTGTAATGAGTTTCATTACAGCACTACTTTTAGTACTGTAATGAACTCATTACGATACTGAAATAGAGAAAAATTATTTCAAAACATTGGAATTCTACAAGGACAACCCGATCTTATTGAGGCAATAATGTCTTATAAAAATGATGGTGTGAAGGTTGACAACATTATATATACACATACCAAGCGAGATTGTTTGGAATTTGCAAGCACATTTTAGCCCTGCTACTCTACAATGTTGTACGTACTACAAAATATCTTGACAATTCTCCTGATTGTGAAGGTAAAATTCATTGTTTAGTTTTGTCCCTGCTGTTTTTCTTTTTGTTTTGCATAACAATGAAATATACAAAACAGAAAACATAAGGATTATCCATATTTAATGAGAAGGATGAAATTAGTTTGAGGCCTTACAGAACATGAAAACATGCATGATTGTAATGTAATTGAACATCAGCCTGAACAATTTATTAATTTAATAGAAGCTAGTACTTTTTTTCTGTTTAGGAAGGGAAAAAATCTATGAAAAGAAAATGGGTGATAAATTTAGAATAAAAATGCACATTCTTCAGAGACCCGTATGTATGCAGAACATGACGTGATCATCGATGAATCATGTTGAAGAATTCATTACGCTAGATTTTAATGTATTATTCATTTATTGCATCTCACTTGTGTCTTAGGATGCAGTTATAATAAAATAAAATTATTCAACTTATCTATCGATTGATTGCAGCTTTTCCGTTGCTAAATGAACGTCTATACTATCAACCTTTTTTTAATATTAATATTAAATTGATACAAAAATGTATGATATATTGTTTTAAATTGCCAATTCTCGAAATTTATTTGAAATTCCACATGTTGATTTGATCATTGCTGAACATAAGTTCAATTTCGCAACAATCGAGAGAATCACTTAAACTCACAAGGTCCCTAGATTTATTGCACATTATCATATGGCTTGCATTCAGCTCCTTGAATTGTTGAGACTTCTATATATTTAAAAATATCAAGTAGACTCTAAAGTAATTCATTGCGATAAGAATGAAAATTATTGTACTAGAACGATCTGAACAAAAATTTAAAATGTCTTGACTTGATGTCCTTTTTTTGGTAGGTTTTGTGAAGGTGCAGCTATCTTCTCCAGTAGCAGAAATGTATTCATAGTGAGAGTTTCTGAAATAATTCAGAACATATGAAGCATTTTTTTCAATTGACATCAGTTTGCACGCTTGCCTGTTTTAATTCTATAATCTTTTGGTAGGAAATGCTGTGAGCATACTCTAATATGTTTAGATACTGGTTTTTGCTTTATCAAAACGTGCTCCCAGGATTTACGTTTGTTAATTTCCTCTACGATTTCTAGTTTGTTAGTAACGCAAACATTTTGATTTCTACTACGAAAATGGGCTCCAGGATTCCTAGATTTTTTAGAATTACATCCATAAACAGAACAAATGGTGTTTTTCACTCTTTTTATAGCAATAAAAACGTAAAAATAAACAAATAAACCCAGCTTTCACGTACTAACTGTCAAAACGATACTCGTTTCGGGCTCAGTTCCAGCTAACGCCGGCGGTGTCGCATAGAGTTGTGTTTTGCTCAACCGACCAAATTCGAAAAGATAGTAAGCAAAAAAAGTGTTTCATTTAACTTCAGGAATATCCCATTGAATTTATCTAGAAGTCAAAGGCTCACCCTGTATACAGAGTAACATTTGAAGAGACAAAAGAGTTTTCTACTAGAAAAATCCAGATTTAAAAAAAACTCTCAGTTGTTTTTGCTGTGATTTTTCCCCTTTTTTTATACTACATGTATGTAGGTATATAAGACCGTTCCTTGCTCCAGCTGAACCACACTGAATTACTGAATATTCGAAAAAATATACCCATGCCATACAATTTCTTTTCTAATTAAACGTTGATAACAACCATATCTCAAACAGATCATTCTGCATCATGCAATTATGAATTTTAAACGGTAGATTTATCAAGTTCCGAATTAGCAACTTTCCAACCACCGTTGGCACATTATTCATTTGCCATTTCAACCATGACATAAACTCCAATCATGTAAACACGCCTGTTCTCCCAGAATATTATGATTCCCAAGATGCAGAAGAATAGATGTGACATAGTACGCCATTATTCACACTATTAAGATAAAAGATCTTATGATGAATGCATTTCTTTAATTGTTGGTGCTGCAATTTGAATACAATCGCGCATACTGAGTTGTGTCGTAAAGTCCCCAAGATTCGAGGCGGCGTTTTTGTAATTTTTGTGAAATCCGAGGAAGATGCTAATTAGTGTTGAAAAATTGCCCACCGTTTTAAGGTTGAACTTGAACCTCTCCCCCCTGCAACTTTTTCAAATTGAATGGGAGATCTTCCATTTTGTTACATATCCACAGGTTTTTGACTCATTCATTCTTTCAGTGTACATTTCCAGAACTCTTTTGAGTAGTCGTGGAGTTATTTGGCATATCGATGTTTCTATGTACCGAGGTCCATGAAAATATGTATTTTTATCTATTTCAGTATCGTAATGAGTTAATTACAGTACCAAAAGTAGTGCTGTAATGAAGTCATTACAGTATTGATTTCAGTTATATTTTTCGTTTTCTGATTGTCAACTCTGACTTCCGATTCTATCAAACTACATTCCACATTGTTTCCTAACGATGATCAAAGCAGAAAGCGCACTTTTCAATTTTCTTGAAAATCGACCTTTCTCTCTGTGTAAGTCGAAAACGATAAGAGATACGGAAAAATTGATTCAGTACAAAAATGTATGTTTTCTTTTTCAATAAAATTGGTGTTTTTGGTTTTTTTTTCATGTATCATGGAAATTGACAAAGATATCACTACTTCAAGTTAGGTTGATAGCGCAACTATCTTCTATCTTGCGCCCTTTAACCCTTAACCGTTCGAAACTAGAGATTTTGAAGTGATGTAATCAATACACTTGCACTTCAAGAATTGTTGAAAATGATTTTTTGTAACTGCAAAAAAGGATGCAATGCGTCATGTACCTGCAGAAAACTGAGTCTTTTTTGTAACGCTATATGTGGAGAATGTGCTGGTGTTAACTGCCAAAAGAGTGGGCCAATCTTTGGCGAAGATGAAGAAATAATCGACAGTGGCGACAGCGACTCAGAATCAGATAAAATTTTTAAAACAAAAAGTATTAATTTCACATGAATAAAGTGATGACTGAATGAAATGTTTGAATGTTATTTTTATTTTGTTATTTTGAACAGATAGAGGTTGCTTTTAGGGGTTGAAGAATGAAAACAACTAAAACTAACGTTGATCCAAAATACTGTTATGGAATTCATTGAAATTAATTGATAATATTATTAAGCCCCATTTTTACACATTTTATGCTGAAAGGGGGTGGTTTATACGGTCTTGAAGTATATCCCTGGTATGGTGCTTTGAATTTACTTTCAGGGTATGGTAGGGTGAATTTGGACCCCGTGTATTTTTTCTATCAAATTCAGAAAAATATAGTCTTTTCTACATCAAGAATTTCTCTCTGGTAATCAAACTACTCAGTGAAAATGAATTTATTATATTTCAAACATGTACATACAATGATTAAATAATAAGTTTTTCAGAAACTTTGAATAAATATGATAATATATCTTTGAGAAAAAACAACAAATAAATTTTTACTTGAATCTCGCTTTGGGGTGTCTCCGAAAGTATATGGCAGTAAAATGTGAAAAAAACGAAACCAGGAAAATTTTAACAAACATGTTTTAAGTAGTACTATTTCTTCGTATGTCCATATTGATCACAATTTTGTCACAGTGTTCATGATTGTTGCATAATAATTTTTTTCACATTCAGCACATGAATTGAAATGTTTTTTATCGTTTTATTGACATAAAAACGCCTAGCTTCGTTTTGGAATCTAATAGAATCGTCGGTTGGTTCCACTGACTTTGACTTTATAACGTTAATGGTATGGCAGGGTCAAATTTGACCCCAAGTCCGCTATCACGGTTTTATGCCAGACGCTAACATAATAATTACTAGAGTATATTAGTCACATCAATACACTAGGAGAATATCTGAAGGGGGAGGATTGAGAATTTCTCCGTATCTGGCTATCTGATTTGCGTAGGGTCAATTTTGACCCTGCCATACCAAGTAACTGTTAAGAAGACCTTCATTAAACTTCATAAAACGCTATCGAAGCCCAAAAATGACTTTTATTTACGTTAGAATAAGTTTTCTTCTTATAGGAGTTGTTTTCACCCCTTAGAAATAATAAGCATATACAAGGCATAGAGTAGACTTTGGAGTAGGAGCTAAGTAGAGCTTATTCCCAAAATTTCATCAAAATAGAAATATCTTGATAGAATTCAGAGGTAATGCCCTATTTTTGCCCTCATTGACTGGACTATTCATTAATGGCGAATATCTACAATCAATATTAATGTATCCCACGCACAACTTCAGTTATGGTAGGCTACGCATATTTGTTTATGAAATCTTTATGAATCTTTATGTGAGAAGAACTGCTCAATGTTTCGTTTTACTATATCATTCAACATTTTCATGACATTTCATATAAACTTAGCAAATCAATATTATTAATATTATATTGCAGGCGCAAGTTATTCAATTCCACCCGATTTTAAATGGAATATATGTAATAATAATAGCAACTGAGCGCTTCTCTGAACGTTTCCACGTTATTCCTCATAGTCGGAAAAAACCAACGACTAAAACCTGAAAGGTTAATGGAAATAAACGTCCCAGATATATCTATTTCGTGTTGTATGAGACGATGTGGATAAAAGTTTCATCCAACATGCAGATAACCCGAGATAATCATCTTCACCTGAGAATCTGATATGCATTCTACTTCGTAAACTCGAGTCGCACATAAACAGGACCAGACAGCTCTTACTTTCCTGCAATTATGCCAGATTCTCATCAATTTTCTCCTTTCCTCATGCAGAAAACACAAAACGATCCTAATGAAAAAAATTACGCGAAGATTCCGTACTTCGCGGCGGTGCTTCTACGTGGAAAATGGATCAGGATAATCGGCGAGACCGAACAATAAACAAAGAATTAATATTGGTCACACATACCGAGTGGATTTTATGACCTTGGTGGCGGAATTTCACACGATGCAATTACGAAATTCGTTTTTTCATTGGGGTCTAACGCGAATATCAATCCCACGATTTCGATTGAAATCTGAGGGAGCCCACACAATATTACAATATCAATTGAAGAAACAGCCGAACCTTCGTGATATGAAGACAGAAACTTGGACAAATACAAAGTACTGCACGAAAACTTGCTTATTTGAAAGAAAAAGTATTTGACATATCGATTCATCTCATAGTCATTCTGATTTTCTGTTCTTAAGTGGTTTTGACTTAACTTTTTTTCATTTACGTAATTCGTCAGAAAACCTGAAGATCTTTCGTGAAAATATTTATGGCACATGGCAACAAAAATATAGCACGAATTCTCTCATTCATTTTTAAGAGGAAAGAAGGAATGTGCTCGACTATCCTTTTTTTTCAATTTCGATTTTGCGGGAAACTACACTCCACAAAAAAATTAACGCACATTCTGAAAATATCAAGTTTAATGGAAGTTAACTCTATATTGACTTTATAACTTATTTTTTATGTTCTCTCGGGAAGGTTTTGAACGAAACAAGACACATTAATTGGAAGAAAAATTCAGGATTTCACCGAATCTTATGTGAAAGACGGTTCATACTCAGGTTGTCGCAAACCTGCTCAATCGGATTGAGATCTGGACTTCTTGCTGGCCATTCCATTCGAGACACTTCAACCTCTTCAAGGTACTCCTGAACGATGCGCGCACGATGGGGTCTGGCATTATCGTCCATAAAAATGAAATGTTCACCAATGTATGGGGCAAATGGCACTACATGCTCTTCAAGAATGTTCCTTATATACTTATCAGCACTCATAGCTCCATTATCAACGACCACTAGGTCTGTGCGAGCATACCATAATCGATCCTCCCCGAAACCAGTAGTATTCAGGAAATTGCACTGAGCATATCTTTCATGTGGACGTCTGTATACAAGAGAACGTCGATCACAATGTTAGAGGCAGAATCTAGACTCATCTGTGAAGACAACTCTTTCCCAACCGGCCTCTTCGCAATGGATATGCTCTCTCGCAAAATCCAAAAGCGCCCTTCGATGGGATGTGGTAAGAGCTGGGCCTCTTGCCGCGAGACGAGGCCTTAAATCATATTCTCTGAGGCGATTTCTTATTGTCTGAGTGTTAATTTGCACCCCATGAGTTTGCTCAAGCTGATTTTGAAGGAGGCGAGCTGTTGCAAACCGTTGTCTCAACAGAGAAACTCTCAAGTAACGTTCTTGAGTGGCAGTTGTTACCCGTGGTCTACCCTGTCCTGGTCTTCGGACATTCATACCTGTGTCCCTGAATCGCTGCAACATTTTGGACACACTCGTATGGAAAACTCCAAACCTTTCTGCAATTCTTGTGTATGTCCACCCTTCTTCTGGCAAAACTACCGCTTGGGCACATTCTTCTTGGATCAAATTGCGTGTTTCATGTTGCATAGCGATCGAGTGTAGAAAATCAAACGAAAGAAAAACTATTGATCACTAGAATTGATCGAGAACAACTGATTTTAGAATGGAGCTGATACATTCAAAATCTGATAATAGCATCTTTTTTTATTCCTGCTGGGAATAAACATCTGAATTGAAGAAAAACGTTGAAAGTGAATAACATAGGCATGCATAATTCTGATAAAAATAATTATCATTGAGAACACCTTCGGTTGTAGAATACATTTGAGATTTCCATAATGTGCGTTAATTTTTTTGCGCAGTGTAGATAGAGTTTCGTGAAAATTCGAAAGGCACGACCCAGTATATGTGGAGCACAATTTTCTTCAGTCATTGGAATCCAATTTTCTGAACTGGCTGATTTTTACGGTTCCTGAAAAATCTCCAAAACGACATGAAATTAAGAAAAAATTTCAACGACACAAAGCAGCACAAACCTAACACAATACAGCACAACTAAAGTTTTTTCGAAAATCCAAAAGTGTTGGGCAAACTCCACAGCCATAGTCAGTCCACCAGAAGAATTACCTCTACTCTTAGGACAAAGGGTCCAATTTAGCTTAACACAAAGCGGGGCTAATGGCTTTGTTACCATTTCAAATATCGCCACCATGACGTTTCAAAAACATATCATGCTTATTAGGAAACCCATTCCATCTAAATCGTAGCAATATCATAGTTCTTATTATTTAATCGATTATGAGGCGATTTTGCAACTCAATTTCTTCGTACCGAGTATCGAAACGGAACCGGTGTAATCGAATCCAGGAGAATGTCTACGAAGTACGATCGTAAAACTGAATTATTTTGCATTCCGCTAGCGTAGGAGTGCAATGGGATCGATGTTATGCTAGTTGTGTGTGGAAATGGAAGGTTGAATGGACAGTGGCCACAATGGAGGACGTAGAAATATGTCTTTTGCAACTGATTTATTGCGCATCAGGACTTGAACTCCAGCGATGCAGGCTTGAAAAAATTGAGAGGAGCACCGTCTGGAACTTGGAGCTCTTTTAAATTTATAGCTATACAAGGTGGATCTTTTTACATCTCCGTACCGTAGGTATATAGGGTCAAACATCAGCATCACAAATGGCCACTTATAATTCATTCTGACCGGAAGGACCCCGCACACATACTTAGGAAATGCAGGCCCAGTGAATTTTCCCAATTTTTACATATTTTACAGGGTGTACCAAGTTCGACGGCCTATTAGGCGTTTCTGGAGAACTGGATCTATTTGAAATCTGAAAATTGGGATTATATTATTGTTTGACATTATCTGTCGACCTAAAATATTCATGGAGCCTGACCACTTTCAGTTATGCAGGGAGTGAAAAAAAAATTTTTTCTGTTTTTTTGTATGCAATTCTGAATACATTCGTACTCAAATCGTTGCATTCGTCGAAATACTTTCTAAAATATCGAGAAAAAACTGAAGAAAAAGGGAGATAAGTGTATTCGGTATTATGTTTGTTATTCCTAACCTAGATATCGTAAGCACAAACCGTTTTCACATTTCTGAAGGCGAAGAATGTGGAAATATTGTACATTCTCAGAATTTTGAAAAACCCCCCACAGGGTGTTCCAAATGTTGGTTCAAAAATTGTGATCAAGATTGACCCATAAATTTCGTTTTTCAAATTAGATCCCTATATATTAATGATTGCGTTGGATTGTGAGGAGAAAAATGATGATAATGTTCCAACATGTTAATGCTCCTTAAATTAATAATACCGAATACACTTATCCTCCTTTTTTCTTCAATTCTTTCTCGATATTTCGAAAAGTATTTTGACGAATGCAACGATTTGAGTACGAATGTATTCAGAATTGCATACTTTATCAAATTCGAAAACAAAAAACGTAAAATAAAATTTTTGAAATTTTTTTTCAGACCCTGTGAAAGTGGTCAGGCTCCAAGAATATCAAACAATAATATAATCTCAAATCTCAGATTTCAAATAGGTCCAGTTTTCCAGAAACGCCTAATAGGCAGTCGAACTTGGTACACCTTGTATTCATACTAACCTTACGAACAATATGTCAGATTATCACGGAATTCTTATATCTGGTTTGTTCTATAGAGCGTTTCAAAATTGCAGTTCCGAAAAGAAGATTTTTTAATTCATTTGATAATTTTTCTAATTTTCAGAATTTTATCATTATACCTTGAGTTCTGAATAATAAGAGACCACATATCGAAACAGCTCCCACCACATCAAATTTCAATATACAAGCTATTTCATGAAGCTCTATAAGTAACTGAATGTTTATTTTGTTAGTGACTTTAGTACCACCCTGAGTTTTTCAAAATAGGATACCAAGAAGTACGTTATTCTGTGTGGAAAGTTCCATCAATGTACAAAGAACAGTTACAAAGGTATACGGGTTTTAATTCGGATTTCATTCAATTTTTCTTCAAAACTTATCTGTAGTTAGCATTGCTGACAAGTAATATATGTTTTTGTTCAGTATAAATATTAGGATAGGTATTGACAGTCGTTCCAAAGGTGTTTTTATTCAGGAATATACAGGATTGACATAATTCAGTATCACTAGGGTGATTCACTTATCTTGGTAACCCCAATTTTTTCTGAAACGTCCAAATATTATTTCATTCTGTTAATGACGTTTTGAACAAGTCGTCTTGGGATTCGGGTAAGAATCTGCGATAAAACGCCGGACGCCGAGCGTCGCGGTGCTATCAGAATTTTCTTTTTCCAGAAACATACCTTTTTATCGTGTCATTTTAAAAATGATTCTATTCTGAATAATTTTTCTGAATACTATTTTTTCCATTTCTAACCGTCAGCGATCTGCAGCGTGTTTTATGTTAATTCTATTCCATTACATAATTTTTTTCTGTGTTGCCCTATAGAACAAACCGGATATAAAAATTTCGTGAAAATCTGATATAGTCTTTCTAAGGTTGATATAAATTCAATATGTAAAAATGGGGATAATCCACATAAGTTATTGTTTTTCATCAACGCCAACCTGAATCCTGCAACTCAAAATTTACTGATGGGCTATTACCAACATAATTTCGAAATTCCACAGCTGCCCGAGTTGCCTATGATTCTGAAACGGACTATATCTAAAGGGTGATTATTTTAGAGGCGGAGAACTTCAAATCGTAATAAAACTCCCAAAATAAAAATGAAAATTCATGAACATAGGTAGACTTGTGACGTCACACACCTCCAGAGAAAATAGTCCAAAGGTGTCCAAAGTCGCACGAATACGGTGGCCAGTTAAGAGGTCCATTTCGGGAAATCACTCGATCATCAAAGGTTTTCGTCAGTAAATTAATTGTATCGCGGGATGTGTGGCCTGGGACGTCTAACGGGATTCGCAGTATAGTTTAAGGTGAACGTATTGCAAAAATGATCTACAGTTTCTCGAATTAATCCTACTGAAAGACGATTGTGATAACCATTAAATGTACTTAATAGTTGCTCGAATTGAACTATGGTTTTCGTAATAAATTTTAATAATTTGCAAGCGTTGCACCGAAGTAACTCTAGGTATGATGAATTTGCCAAAGCAGACTCAATAAAAACTAACAAAGAACTGTCAAATCGGAGACCATGGAAATTTTTTATTTGAATTTAAAGTTCTCCGCCTCTAAAATAATCACCCTTTATATTGAATATTACTAATTATTTCAGAAGTGAACAAAAAGTACTTGCTATAGAAGGTGATTTATTTTGACGTATATATTATTCTCAGAGAATTTGAAAGGAACTATTTGAACTTTTATATTTTCAACAATATGAAGTTTCAAACGACCAGCAGACAACATAATGAACTCTACCTTCGTTAGTATATCATGAAAAAAGAGAAATTTAGTCCTTCCTTCCCACAATCCTTATTTTGTGACGACTAGTTTCGAGACTTTTCTAAAATAGTCTCATTTTCAAGTCTAAAGCTACAAAACAATTGTTTAAGTCAGCAATAATTCCCAACCGAACAAAGTGTTGGCCAAATTCTAAAATCGATCTCAGAAAAAGAAGTGTGGGTGTGACCACACCAATTACTCATAATTGATATTTTGTTTATGGCGGACGCAGTCACTTTCAAGGATCTCGTTACCCTATTCCAAATTAATAACTCAATGATTAAAATTGTATCCGTTCCTTTTATTGTCCGCCGTCGAATCGACACAATGAAAAGGATCTGTTGAACAAAAGAGGTCAGTTGTAATTTTAATCGATTTTTCCTTGTGTACCATTCTTGATTCCAGGCTATCGAAAAGGTGGGTACCAATGAAAGTATTTTTGCGAGCATGTTTCTTCGGATTGAAGCGTTAAATAAATTTGTGAAAAGTTTACCTGAAGTGTTGAAAATTTGATGGTATTTTTTTTGGGCTGATCAGGCCAACTAGGTACTTTAATAGACGATTTCAGTAGAACTTGGTAGCTAGTTTTTTTTTATGTGATCAGGAGCAGTCATAAAAGTTTTAGAGTGAAAAATTTCATACAAGTAATTTTGTCGATATTTGAAGATTATCTTAATACATAAAACAAAGTCGGCCATTTTGTGGGTCACACCATTTATAACTCAAGATTGGATGAACTGTTTGTTATGAAAGATTTTTTGTTTGATTTTTCAACGACGGAGTTAACATAAAATATATTAAAACTCAGAAATATTTGATGAAATGGAAAAACGAAATTGGAAATAGTTGTCTTTCTTGCGAATAACGCCAGTAGGTATCGCTACGGTTTAGCGTTTTCGTGAAAGTATTATATTTGATATTAATTCGGTGAACTAAATTTAATAATAATATTAACGCATCTGAGTCCATGTGTTATTACACCTATTTTTCTTCCGAACACTACGGAAAATTTTATGACGAAATGTTTCGAACTAATCCCCATTCTACTATTATCGCCATTAGATGGCAATGTAAACAATTACTATGTATTTTGAGTTGCCTAAACGTCTTAGCTTTGGAATTCTAAGGTATTTTTGCCGAAGTAAGTTCCGATTCACAATGGACAATCTGCCCTATTTATTCTCGCACCCGGGACAAAAAATTAAAAATGTTGTTCATCACAACTACAATGAACGAATTGTAAACTATAAAAAAAAGTTACCTCTTAATTCTTTTGACGTAGGAATAACAATGTAGGTACATACCTATTTCATACCTTTTGTGTTTCACCTGATATATTTCCTTCTTAATAAAGAACAATGGTAAGTACAACTTTATTCATCTAAAGGCGAAACAAAGTTCGCCAGGTCAGCTAGCTCATCTAATTGCCAATTTCCTCAATCGGTCCCACCACCAGATCGCTCTTTAGTTTCTGAGATAGGAAATGACTTCTTGGCCAACATTCAAAAATATAACAGCTGTTTCCAGACGAAATCGTTTGGCGCAACACATATTGTACAAGACAATTTTATGTCCACTTTCAACGTATTATACCATAATAGTTTATTTTAATATCAAAGTTGCTTTTTTATTTATCGATTGATGCAGTACGAAGTCTGCTGGGTCAGCTTCTTGTTCATAAAAGATGATTTGTTTATATTCAACCAATAGGTAGTCGTCTTCAAGCATGAAGTTTCAAGAATCATCACGCAATTAAACAATTATTTCTTTTCGAAAACTGTTGCTCAATCATCATAAATACTACCAAAGTTTCCACGCAAGGACTAAATTTTTTAATTCAAGTTAAAGGATATCAATAGTATTCTACTAGATTTTCGGATTCTGTACGATTTCGAACATTCTAAATTTGTTGTAATATTTCTCTGATTTTGTCTTTTTCTGGCAAATACCCCCATGAGATTATTGTTATACAGGGTGTGTCTTTGACTCTTATATATCCTTCACTTAAAAGATTCCTAACGTCAAAAGAAACACTTTTTTCATAACCATTTCTTCTATTTTGACACTGTTGAAAGATACATGTGGTTCAAAATCCTTAAAAACTTTTTTTGAGGTATTCTGCAAACCATTTGAATGAATAAACTAAACTAAAACTATATTTTTATTGATATGCTGAATCTCACCGCATGATCTAATTTCTTCATTACAGGCAACTATTACATATGCTCTCATTTCATAATTACACCAGAAATTCATGAAACCCAACTGCTTGAAGTATTAATATTATTATAAATCTGGACGTTCGTTATAACTTGGATCAGCCTTCCGGGAACTTTAACCACGAAGATTTTTTGTTCTTCATCCAACTTGTTCATTCGAATACAAAGGAGGCCGTCAATGGTGTTGATAAATCCAACGGCATCCTTAGCTATTACCTCATGAAGCTCCAAGATCGACTTATCCGTCTGAATAGTTCTTAGTTCAGCCAGCTCTAGACACTTGCAAAACATGTGTTCAGCCGTTTTTCTTCTGACCCATATAGCAAAATTTATCTGCTGACTCTTCCATGCGATACAAACGATATTTGTATCGTCTCAGCAAACCCACCCTTAACTGAAACTCAGCTTGTGGCAGCTTTATAAACTTTCAGCTGTAGATCGGCAAGAATACCTATACCATAAATTCCTTTGCCTGAGCAAATTTAAGAGTATTTCCCCCAGAGAGCATTTTATTTTTCGCTTTCCATTGTTGGATCTCATATTAATCTTTATTGGTGTTCTCAAAACCCAAAGAAAGGTTGAGGTCCAGTATGCATCAGCCTAGATTCTCTTCTCGAGAGTTCATCGATAGTTTTTGACTGTTTTGTATGGAAAATTATAATAACGATTTGAATTCTAGTTACAAAAAATAGACTAAAAATTTTGAAGGGATAACCTGGAAAAGAATTAATTTTTTCTCCAAAGGAAATCGTTGCTTCTCATAATGGTTGGAAATTTGAAAAGGGTGTCGTGGGACTATATAAAGTTCCTAATCATTTCAGATTTATACTTTGAAATATTTTGGCTACGTTCAGCCTTCCGGGAACTTCGACTGCAAGAATTTTTTTGTCCTTTATGTCAAAGTAAAAATCCAATAACGCCATCAAGAGTGTGACTTTTCATTGTCAGCAAACAGTGATGAAAGTACTTGTTAAGGTGGAAGCTTGTTGAAAATATTTTTAACACGGTTTTTAAAAATATACTACTCCACAAAAGTTAGGGAAATCGTATTCGATCGTTTTGAAAAGTATGAAATCTTCGGGAAAATCGCTGTGAAATCATTTGAAACTCAATAACAACTTGAATCAAGCCAATAAAAATCAGTATGAGATATTTCGTCAATCTGGTCGCCTTTTTTCTGGAGTGTGGTTCTCTGCATAGCTTCATGAATGTTCTTATTTTGAAATGAAGTCAGTTTAACAACGGCTCCGATTTGAAAAGAGTGTTCTGAGGATGCCAAGACGTAAATTAACTAAGCGCAGAGGGCTGTCGGAATGCTACAGGGTGGCCTAACTCAGGTTGTTGCAGCGGAAAGGCTCCAAGTCAGCAAAGGTGTGATTTGACGTTTGGGAGAAGTGAATATAGGTTCTAGACGTCCATTAAGAGGAGTTCCATCAAGACGTGACCATAAGCGTCAAAGACTGGAATAGGTGAGACAACATATCAATTGGAACGATCATCAGCGTAGTGGCCTTTTCACTGATAAATCTAGATATGGACGATTTTCAGATTCCCGAAGAAAAAGGGTATGGGCAATCCTACGCATATCCCGTAATCGTCGCTATGTCCAAGAAGTCCATCCATTCCGAGGGGGTAGTGTAATGGCATGGGCCGGGATATGTTTCAACGGGCGCACAGTTATACACATTTGTCCTGGGAATATGACCGCCTTACACTATAAGGAGCATGTCATTGACAATGTTTTTCCAAATTTTTACGATGCTATTGGTGAAACTTTTCAATTTCTAGACGATAACTCTAGACCGCACGGTGCAGCTATAGTTGAGAATGCGCGCGAGAAGTTTGGTATTCCACATTTACCAATACCTCCGCACTCGCCAGATTTTAATTGCATAGAACATGCATGGGATATGATCCAAAGAAGATTAGGTAATCATAAACCTACCCCAGAATCCTTAAAGGATCTGAGAGAACTTCTCCCACGTTTATGGAACCAAATTCCTCGACCAAATGTTCAACAACCTCGTTTGTGGAGGCCATACATTGTATTGATAGTCTTAAAATGCTTGAATTCTCTGTGAATAAAAGTTCGATATTTTACTCGATTTTTTTACCAGTGCTGCATACGTATACAGACCTAGAGGCTGAAATTAATTTCATTTCCTGCAACTCGAAATCATATTAACATGAATTTTCATCACAAAATCTCATTTAAACAATATTTTTTTGCAATTTAAGTCAATATCCCTAACTCATGTGGAGCAGTTTATTTCAACACTAAATTTCCTTGAAATGAAATCAGATAAAGACATAACTAATAGAGTCAGGAAATATAATATTGAATATATATATATATTATTATATATATATATATATATATATATCACGTAAAGCTGCGGGTTTCGACGGAATTTATCCTGAGTTTATTAAACATTTAGGAAAAAGGGCATTGAAGTGGTTGTTATCCTTTTACAATAACATTTTGTGTACTGGCAATTTTCCGGTTGAGTTTCGCAAAGCGAAAGTAATAGGCATTTTGAAACGTGGAAAGAATCCTTCCGAAGCGAGTAGTTATAGGCCAATTAGTTTACTGAGTGTTTCTATGAAAATTTTAGAAAGGTTGATTTTCATCAGGATTGAACCTACTATAGAGGATGTTCTTCAAAATTGTCAGGGCGGTTTCAGAAAAAATAGAAATTGCAATGATCAGGTTCTCAGTTTGACCACATTCATCGAATCAGGTTTCGATAATAAATTAAAAACAGGTTCAGCTTTCATAGATTTATCGTCTGCCTATGACACGGTATGGAAAGATAGTTTGATCTATAAACTTTATACACATCTTAAATGTGGAAAGATGATTCGTTTATTAGAGAATATGTTGTCGGATAGAAGATTTCGTGTTTTTGTTGATGATAATAGTAGTAAATTCAAAATATTGAACAATGGTCTTCCACAAGGATCTGTTTTAGCACCCCTTCTATTCAATTTATATTTATGCGATATTCCTTGTACTTCATCTGAAAAATTCATTTACGCCGACGATATTGCACTCGCTTTCCGTCATTCTGATTTTAGAAGTATTGAGGAAAATTTAACTTCTGATCTGAAAATTTTGAAAAATTATCTTTTCGAATGGCGTTTGTGTCCAAATCCAAATAAAACCGAGGTTTCGTTATTTCATTTGAATAACCATCAAAAATTCAGAAAATTAAATGTCCTTTTCGGGAACTTTCCTTTGAAACATAATTTTACCCCCAAATACTTAGGTGTTAAATTAGATTCCTCTCTGAATTACAAAGCACATTTGGATGACTTACGAATGAAACTAAAAACGAGAAATAACATTCTACAGAAACTTGCTGGTACGTCATGGGGTGCTGACCCGACTACACTTCGCACAGCAGCCCTTGCCCTGGTTTTTTCCACCGCTGAATATTGTTGCCCTGTTTGGCTCAATAGTGTTCATGTTCAGAAAATCGATGCACAGCTCAATTTTTCAATGAGAATAATTACTGGAACCATCCGATCTACACCTATCCAATGGCTACCAGTGCTATCGAATATAGTTCCTCCCCATATTCGAAGACAGTCTGCAACTTGGAATTCTTGGAATAAATTCAATTCATTTCCGGATTCTTTTCCGATACTTTCCTACGTTCCAGAAAATAGAATTCCAAGACTGAAATCTCGTAAACCTATTTGGTCGAATAACTTTCTGAATTCGAACTTCAGCTACAACGAAATCTGGAAATCCGAATGGGATGTATGTTCTTTATCTAATAAAGATCTAATATCTGATCCATCGAATAAAGTTCCTGGTTTCAACCTTCCCAGGAGAATATGGTCCCTTCTTAATCGAATAAGAACAGGTCATGGTCGTACCAACAGCATGCTTTTCAAGTGGAATTCGGTTGATAGACCTAATTGTGAATGTGGTGAATCAGAGGAAACAGTTGAACACCTAATTAATAATTGTTCGATTTATAAATTCCAAGATGGCATTAGAGCCATACACAATATATCAAACTCATTTTTGCAATGGGTTGAAAATTTCAGATCAATTTGATGAAGTATAAATTGAATTCTCTTGCTGTTCTGGCTTTTTTTATTTTCAGGTTGGAGTTTGTGTTTGGAAATCCTTCCTTCGAAGAGCCGTCCCGCTGATCGTGATGTCCTACTATATAGAATATTCAGATACAACAATTTTATTTTATTTTTTTAACGGGGAGACAGGTTTTTTCGGCTGAGGTTTTTTCCCCTGGCTCTATAGTATCGTATAATACTGGTGATGAAAGTATCGTATGATACTATAGTATCATACGAAGAATGTTGTGGTACCCCGTTCCTTTTTTTTACCTCAGCTTAGGTTCTTTTTGTTTCAACATTTATTGTATTATTTTAGCTCTCTTATTCAAAAGAATATATATATATATATATATATATATATTGAATGATGATGTTCCATAATCTGCTGAGATTTTAGAGGTCGGGGGAATTTTTCCGCAATAGCACGTCAATAAGCAATGGATCAACACAGCCCTTGGCTACCTCCATAACGTTAACTTCTATTGGTCGCACTCACCGGACGAAGATTCCGCTACCGCTACCTAGCATAAATTGAAAGCGCTCCCAAAGATGCCAACTGCTCCAGAACGTGTTGAGTTTGCAGCGCAGGTGCCGCAACAGTTGCACAACTATTACGTCCGGTGAATGCGACCATTCACCATGTTTTTGATCTTCTTCTTCTTCTTCTTCCCCATATTTTAAGCCTGAGGCTTGTATTTTCCAATTATGACTCCTGAGAGATGGATGTCCATGAGTCTCTCCAACGTTTTGGTGGTCTTCCCAACGGTCGGCGTGTTCCCGGTGTTCCGTCTCTCACAATCTTCGCAATTCTTCCCTCGCCCATTCTTTCCACGTGGGCATTCCATGACCTTCTCCTATTGCGACCCCATCGGACTATATCCGGAACATCACATTCCCTTCGAATTTCTTCGTTTCTCCTTCTGTCTCGTAATGTGAGGCCTAGGACGTTTCTGAGCACTTTCATCTCGGCAGTTCGTAGTGCGTTCTTCATTAATTTAGTGTCGGCTCTCGTTTCAATCCCATATGTCATTATTGGTCTCACGATAGTTTTGTATATTCTGGTTTTGGCTTCCTTACGCATGTGTTTGTTATTCCACACAATGTCTCTAAGAGCACCCGATATCCTTGCCGCCTTATTTGTTTGGTCCCTGATTTCCCTTATTCTGTCCTGATTAGACGAGATCTGTACACCCAAGTATGCAACCGTCATAACTTGCTCAATTGGTCGGTCCTCAACTACAAGTTTGCATCTGATAGGTTCCTTTGAGACAACGAGTGACTTCGTTTTTGTGGTAGATATTTCCATGTTATGTTCTCTTGCCTTTGTGTAGAACTTAAACAGGAGCCTCTGTAGATCGTCTTCGCTCTCAGCCACAATTACTGCATCGTCGGCGTAGCAGATTATCTTTATTTCGCCAGTTGTCAGCTTATACCCTCTTGTTGTTTCCTTCAGTTCTTCTATTATGTCGTCCATTATAAGGTTGAATAGTTGGGGACTTAAGGAATCTCCCTGCCTTATTCCTGTCGGTGTTGGTATTTCTTTTGTGAGACCCTTGTTTGTCATTATCCTAGTGGATGTTTCGTGATTAAGTTCCCTTACAATTTTTACGATATCACCAGGGACATGTTTTTTCTTCATGATGCGAGTGACATCTTTCAGTTGGACTCGATCAAAAGCCTTTGTCAGGTCTATGAAACACATATACATGGGCTTGTTGTACTCGATGGACTTTTCTATAAGCTGTTTTTGATGTCCATAATATTCGTCCCTGATTCTTCTAGAGAAGTGAATAATTTACGAAAACAGTGGTCTGTATATTTTTTTGGTTGTGGTAGTTGAGGAATTCGGCAATAATAGAGGGTATTTTCCCAAATGCATTTGTACCAACTGGATTGGCAATGCATCTTGTTCATGTCTTTCATTGAAAAATGACAATGTTGAATTTAATTTCAAGATCGTTCATTTTTTTTTATTAAAATGACACAATTATGCGAAAAATATCGTATGATATTTATGTTAAAAATGATTTTATTTCGTTCGTGAAATTTATTGATTCGATCCACACATATCACAAATTTTCTATTCATAAAATAACACATCACTTTCAAAACGCACGTTATAAATAACTTGGTTTTCAATTATTTTTTTATCAGTAGAAAATAATTCAGCTGAAAACATTCATATACCAATTCTAATGTAGTCAGCTTTCTGACTTTCTACTATGGAGAACATACAGAATATTGAAAATTAGTATTGCTGCATGGTTTTTCATCGATATGATTTTCAATTCCATCCTCTAACCCATGATGAATGTCTCTTTGTGTGATCTAAAACAAAATCACGTTCACAATAAAAATATAAAAGTGATCTATCAGCCAAAATTTTTATCTCACCTCCTCTGATGATCATATCTAGCTATTTTCAAAATTATTGTACAAGATAGAAGAAAAACTTGAATCCAGGATACATTGTCGGTTAACTCAAGAACATTCACAAAGAAAAACTAACTCTAAACATTTTTTGGTTCTTTAATTCAAACTTCTTAGGCATTGTTTCAGCTCTGCACCAACCAATATCATGGCACTCAAATGTTACTAATGGGATATTACTAACCTTATTTTGATTCTTCACAGCCGTCCGAGATGGATATAATTCTTAAACGGACTGTAAGTATATTTGATATGATCATATCATTCTCATTGATTCCCCCTTTGGATGAGCTAATGACTGGTTTAGCATTTCATTATATGACTATCATGATGTTTTAGGACATGCTATCCCTTTGTAAATTAAATCTTGAAGTCCTCGCCTACTTCACATTTAATTTCTGTCACCAAAGTGGAGTTTCTTTCACAATACAAAGTATTCTTCACTAAAATGCTGTAATTTCTCTGTCGATCTCCACGCTGATAGAATAACAATGTGATACATATCTACTCAATTTGAGGAACTAATGGGAAGCACCCATTACCATGGAGAACCATATCGGAAGGAATATAGAAAGCACGAATTGAAAAGATTTGTTAATTAAATAATTGTTTCATTGCTTTCATACACTTTCATAAAACGATTGCAACATCTGTTATGAATTTATTGTGCGTAGAATTTCAATGAACGGGAGAAAAATGAATTTAAATTATCGAATATGTCGATGAACCTAATATAGAGAAAAAATATCGAGTGCTCAATTTCATTCATGAAAATTTTTGCTTTTTCTTTTCATTTAATTCTTCATTGAAGCTTGAATCTCATATTGATTTAATACACCACAGTCGGAAATTATTTGATAAATATTGTCAGTCAAATTTCTTGATACGATCTCATGAATACGAATCTAAAGGAGTAAGATCCGGTGATCAAGCAGGCCAAAGAAGAGGACCTCTTTTTTTCCACCAACTATCTTCGAATAAATCCAATGGAAGGCTCTGCTCATGAGATAGGTAGTTGTCCTTGCATAAGACACAGTATGTTTCAAATGCCTCAACCATGAAAGATCCTCCAATATGATCACACGGAGAATCACTCCAAAGTTGTTGTTGTCGACAATGAAGGAGGATCAACTTAATGTCCTAGCTCCATTGAACATAAATTAGGAAATTGATTTTCCTTGACGATGTAATATTAACCAATTTTCTAGGAATAATAAGCTCAAAAAATTCATCGTTTGAGGAAGAGAACTACAATAATTGTAAATTTGTAAAAATTATTTTTATTAATATTATTATTATTATTTCTGGAACTCTGCATGTGACTTATTTTTTATTAAAATAAAAGTAAAAATAGCTCAAGATATCTTTAGCACCCTTAAGTTTTTTCTTCATTCGTCACTGGATAAGTTAAGGTTTGGATTCAATCCAGATTCACGTAGAGTTGGTACTTAGAGAATTGGGGAGTGGAACTATCTGGTCCAATGTTGAAGTTCCTGAAAAATCTTTCGAAAATGTCCAAAAGTCTACATATTTTGAGAAAGGAAATAAAAAAAATAAGTTTACTCAAAACAAAACTTGATAGAATAGATACCTCAAATTGGAACTCATGAATTCTTATAATGAATTCTGCAGAATTCCCCTAACTGGGAAAAGGAAAGGAGTATCAACTGCGAATTAGATATTTTTGCATGTAGGGTGTTTCATTGGTAAATAAACATACGAAAACCTGAGCTACAGCTACCCCTAGTTCATGTATTCACCAAAATTTTCAATTGCTAATAACTTTTGAATCAACCGGTATATACGGTTGATACTTGGGACTTATAATAACTTTACACAGATCGATCGATTTACATTTAAATTCCTGAAAAATTCCAGGTCCGTATTTGAAAAATATGGGACATCTTCTAAACTGAGATTCAAGACCCGGTATATTGGAATTTTGCGATTTGATTGGGATATATGAAAAGAGCAGAAAATGTTCTGTGACGTTCGGTAAATTTCATTGTCTCGCAGGTGATTTTGCCTAAAGAAATCTTCAGGGAAAGATTCCATTGAATATTGGAAATACACTAAATTCTCAGAAAAATCGTAGGTACATTTTGATCAAATTGAAATTTTTTCGTCACACTTATTGCACATTCGTATTTCATAATATTCTGAGGAATCATTTTAATGTATTTTTGGAAGAACATTATTGAGTGAAAAAAAAATTATTTGAACTTAACAACGATGAACACTCAACGTGATTTACAGAAGGTTATCGAAAGTAACCCGTTTTTCTGAATTCACAAACTTTTCTGCTTCAAAATATGTCCGATACTTTTTTGATCATGCCTAGACTTTTTAAGTATTTTATTGCAGACGACTTCGATATCTCCTTATTTCTTTTTTCAGGCGAATGTCCTAAACATCTCGAAAAACACCAAATGAAATGATGAACAGAATTGAAATCTGGTGATCTAGAGGACCAGGATTGCAGTCCACCTCTGCCTTTCCACCGATTTGGAAAGTAATGATCTCAAAAATATCTGAACATTACTCTAAAATAGGGTGGAGCTCCATCATACTGAAAATGCAATCCTGTAATGTGCGTAACTTCGGGTAATACAGGTAGATGATTTTGAAGGAAATCTATGTGAAAATCACCCGTAAGACGTGCGATCTAATCAATCGATTTTTATAAACGTTTTTCGAATATTTGTATTTGAATATCGTATGCCTGACCTCATAGAGATTTTCTTCAGCCCATTCATGCAAATTCCTCATATTGAAGATACCAGTCAAAGTTTATTTTGTAGAAAGCGTCGTAGTCTACTCGAAACAACTCTTGTGAGATACAGTACATAAAATTAAATTTCTTCCAATCAAAACTTTTTATTTTTTGAAAATCTAATAGAATATAGAAAAATGCAAATATTCTAGTTCGGGATAAAATTTTTCCAATTTGATTGCAATGAACAAGTTCATTCACGTGCGGGACAATGAAATCTATCAAACCCTATAGAAAATTTCCTGCTCTTCTCAAATATCTCAAACAAATTCCAAATTTTCAATATACGGGGTGTTGAATCTCAGCTTCGAAGAACTCTCAAATTTTTCAAATACGGACCTGGAATTTTTTGATAATTTGAATATAAATCGATCGACCTGTGGCAGTTTATCATATGTTCTAAGTATCAACTGAATATACCGGTTGGTTCAAAAGTTATGAGATACTGAAATTTTCGGTGAATACATGGACCAGCCTCTATCTCGGTTACGAAATTGATTTGACCTATCATATATCGGTTTTATGGCCTCGCTTAGAGTAGCTCTAGCTCAGGTTTTCGTATGTTCATTTACCAATGAAACACCCTGTATAATCGAGTCAAAAAGATTTTTGAGGTTCTCTTAAAGTCTGTAATCAGTTCAAATATAAGAAAATGCAAGGTAAACTATTTTTGTCTGTCCAGAGTCGTATCTAGGATAACTCACACGTTCCGACAGTTTCAACTCGATACTGTTCTCCGAATGGAATACACACAAGACCTTCACGTAAAATATTTAAGGTTTTGACGAGATTTGACGATAATACTAGAAGTTAAAAACTGATATTTGTGGATTCACATGATTCTATCATTACTTTTCAGTACTATTCACATTCCGTCGCGAGTACGATCCTGGCAGTCTGTTTAAGATGACGAAGGGATATGATTTAAGACCGTCTGACCAAACTATACAATTTTGGTTGTTTACCTTGCTCCTTCTTGTATTTGAACAGAATATAGAAGATTTGATTATGAAAAGAAGAAGTATCTGTTGAGTAACTCCAGTGATATTACTATCCAAATCCACCCACAATGAAATTCAATCTTGAAATTCCAGTGTGTAGTCAGTAATCATGCATGTATTTACCTGAAATGTATGATATTCTACAGATCTCGATAAAGAGCTGGTACATGATTTGAGGGACTCATTCATGTGATCAACTTTACCATTACTATCCCGTAATAAGTCCATGAATATCTCCAACAACGAACCCTAGACAATATTCTAGAATCGCTCTGGTAAAACATTAAAATATAACATAAAACTCATGGATTACACATAAAACTCATAGACGGTTTAGTTTACTTTCCCCTCTCAGAGCTGCACGTAAGTTATAAAGAGAAGTAACGTTCTTCTTAAGGAAGCATTCGAGCATTATCACTCTCACTCTCGTTCTCGTTAGGCTTCTGCGGTCGTTGGTACAAAAAAAAACGTCACAAGCGTGAGTTAGTTCCATTTACTTGTGGGCATTGGATATCTGTAGGAGAGGATGAGGCTTAGAGCGATTGTGAGTAAATTTGAACTTTTAAGAAATCGTATCAACAGTTTTTCAATATCTTTATCGATCAATATTGGAACGTTAAGAGTGCCCTAGATTAAGTGCTTCATAAATCGTTTTTGACGATCGAAAAAAAAATTTTTTCAACCTCAAAGTTTTTTATTTGAGATGCACTTAAAAAACAATGTTGATTTTTTTTGGTTTTGTATCAAAAGTAACACTTCGATCTATTAAACGTTGCTCATCAAATAAAAAATCTTCAGAATTTTTGAAATACAAATTGAAATTTGTCAATACATCAATTTTTGAATTGAAAATTGTCAAGATTATCAAAATTTTCAGCAATTTTTCAGATAGTAGGAATCACTGGAGTTGTAAAAAAGTTGCAGAATGATCCCATAATTTATACTTCAATCGATAACAAAATTAATGGCGAGATTTTGCAGCATATTTTTTTCGGTAAAAAGAAATGAAGTTCATTCTGAGGATCGTTACTTCAAAGGGCTGAAATAATTATTCTAACAATCATAAAGTATGGTGGTTGACCACTTATTTTCATATACCCTATCAGGATGCAAGTATATGCAAGAAAATATGACATAGAAATTCTTGAAGAAAATTTAGTGGTCCTTATTTTTTATTTTTGTGAAATAGGCCCTCATTTCGAAATTACAAACCTTTGAATTTGGTCACCCTGAATAGTTTTATGTCAATATCTCAGAATTAAATTTACATACATAATTAAATTTCAAGAAACTCTTCCTTGGGCCCCCTTGTCTATTTATTTCAAAGAGAAGCCTAGGTTATTTGACATTTTTTTTGTCTTTTTCATTATTTTCGTAAAATGAATCGTAATATCATGTATATCGGGATTTGTAGTTTATTTGTTTCAATATAATTTAGATTGACTACAAATCCCGATATGCATGATATTAAGACTCATTTCACGAAAAAAATTGAGAAAAAAATTCACAATCAACCCGGGCTTTCATATGAAATGTTAAATTTTTAAAAATAGAAACCAACAAAGTTTTCTGGCTACAAAAATTATGGGGCTCAAGGAAAATTATCTTAAGGATACATCATTGCAAACAAGTAAGAACACTCTCACATCATTGTATTTCAGAACCCCGTCATTTCGAATTAAGTATGTGTCCAAAAATGTTCTGAAATATTGACATTAAACTATTCTGGGTCAAAATTCAGAGGTAGTCAATTCCGAATTGGGATGTTTCCTAAAAATTAAAAAATTAGGGTCCCCTAAATTTTCTTCAACAATTTCCTGTTAAATTGTGTTGCATATATTCCGGGACACCCTGTGTTGCATTTTCAGACAGAATCTGAATGAAAATTGAATTCATTTTCTTCATTTTATGCCTGAATGGTCAATATTTGATTATGAAAAAAATTATATTTATAAAAACATCGTTTGTTTTGGACTCAAAGCTTGAATAAACAAGAGAATTATTTGGAACAAATCAAGATATTCTTAGACGTGCCAAGTTACTAGGCATTAAATCACAAGAGATTAAATCACAAAATTATATGAAATATAATTTTCTGATTTGGTGAAACTACTGAATGCTTGATTTTTCATAACAGGATTTCGTCCGAATTGGAAGCAAGATAATTTTTTTCAAGTTTTTTTGACCAGGTTTTCATATACATTTCTTGATGATTCCATTCAAAAGAATATCTGAATGAGAACAATTTTATTCTGTTGAAGTTATGTCATCTGCAAGAAGTTTTATTTCATGGTCTCACTTATTACCATATAGAATTTGTTGTTGGATTGATCCACCTCATCCTTTTCAAATGGTGAATAGAAGAATTTAAAAACAAATTCAAAAAAATATCCAAAAAAAGAAAGTTTCTGGGATATGTTACGTTTCCGGAAAACATGAAAATATTTTGAGTGCATGTATTTATTGAAAGAGAATTCAATTGGTTTGACATTCTGTGTCGTATTATTAATTATTTGCCATATTTATGGAACAGGAACCAGTTCTACCAAGCAAAAATAACTCATATTATATTTATGCAAATATTACATAAATTTCGAAAAAAATTCAACGAATTAGAGAAAATAATGTATGATACTCGTACAGAAGGCGCACTCTTACAATGGTTCATTCAATAGAATTTTGAACTCGTGTTAGAATATCAATGCTTTTTGCACTTGCATTATAAATAACCATTTCGAAATATCTAGAACGTCAGTTTTTTGGAATCTACAGTTTTATTCTTTTCATCTCAATTCCGCATCGTCCAACTTGTTGTTCAATTTCAAAATTTTTTATGGCTATGACAAATTTCTATTGAAAGAATAATAAAGAAAAATAAAAAATCTATTCATTCATAACAAAGGGATTCATTTGAAAAACTCATCGTTATTTTCATGCTAAATTCAGGGAGAACTCAAGGTCGTGTCAAGATTTCCAGACTTCCTGTGCAGCACCAATTTTACCAACTCCTTACTCAATAAAGAACCGCGTGAATAATCAATTTGAAGCCTCGAGTGCTTCTTCATTGAGTTCTTCGCTGTGAAGGTTAATCCTCACTCGCAGCAAAATTGAATTCGGCTACATTACATGATGTAAATTAGCCGTAGTATTTCAGAAATGGTCAAGATCATTCAGACAACTATAAATATCAGATCACTGATAACAAAGCAATTCACTGATTCCATTTCGTTCGATACTTTATTGAATGTTGAATAAAAACGTTATTTATTCCACTAATGAATATCTTCATCATTCATCAGAGGTGATGTTGACAGTACAATTTCATTTTCAAGGACCTCAAAAGGTAATTGAAGCAATTTGTTAATCAGGTCATGTGCAGATTAGTTATTTATTGCTATTTTTAAAGCAATTATTGCAAAATAAATTGCAGCTTCTGTTCAGGTTGGAGGTCTGGAACATATTATATTCTGAAAAATATTTCATCTTGGTGATATTTTTTTGTTGGTATAATTGGAATTTCAAACTTCAGGTTTTAAATGTACGTTTGTATATTTATCAATGAAATACTTTTTATAAAGGGTGATTCACGAACGCCGTTCGTTAGAATATTTCAACGAAAGGCACGAGATAAACTCTTGAAATTTTATAATTAAGTTTTGTTAGAAGAGATGAAATTTTGAAAAAAATCTACAAAATCTACATTGCAATGTAGCCCTATTTGTGGTGGTGGTTTTTTCAGATTTCAGAAGAATTTTCTGATAATAATATGCAAGTGACACATGAAAAAAATGTGGAATTTATTGGGTAATCTGATTATCCATTAAAATACTGGGTATTACATTTAAAAAGTCAAATCTGAAATTGTTTTGCAAGAATTCATCTTTCCTAACAAAGTATAACTATGAAATTTCAAGTGTTCATCTCGAGTCTTTCTTTGAAATGTTTTAACGAAGTCTTTGTGAATCATCCTGTATGAATGAACTGATGAGAAAAGAAGTTGTTAATTGTGGAATTTTTGGGGCAACCGTTAATTTTCAGGCATTTTCAATCATTGGCAGATCAGATTGATTCAAAAATATGAGAGCAGAACTAAATTAAATGTGTTCTCTACAAGCTGAATGATCTTAGAATTAGTCCAACGACCTGGCAACATAATAGAATAACATGTCGATCTGGACTTTGACTTTTACTTTCCCTCAGCTTCGTGACAAATATTTCTCAATTAATACTGATCGGAGATTTGCATCGGTTTGTACAACGAATGCAGTTACTGAATAAATGGACGAATGTTATTTTTAATGATCCCGCCAAGGTGAAACCATTTTGGTGAATTCTCTCGATTTTTCGTGATTGCGCAACACTCCGGTCACGAAATGCACAATGAAAAAGATTAATTAATTTTTTACCAACTCGAAATTTTCGAACGACCTCGTTAATTTTGTAAGAATTCAATTATTCCGCCCGTTTTTAACTCTGAAATTCGTGGTGATTGGTCGCTTGTCGAGTTAGAATTATCCAAATCCATTTTTGGAATTCTTCCTTGTTCGGAAAGATTCGAATCCATGATTTCTTGTTTCGTCATGATATCCTGGATTCAATCAAAACTGATCTTGTGTATTAGAGTTTTATCTTTGATTTATTCAACGAGATTCTATACAGGGTGCTCTTGGAGTGGTGTTACAAACGTAGAATCAGCTGGGAGAAATTAATGAGTTATATACCAAATCAAATTAAATTTGACCACCCATTTAGAAAACGATAATGAATTCCCATCAAATTTCTGGTATTCAGTACATTAAATTGATGTTTTTGATTCTTCTTTTCTTCTTTGTTGAATGGAGAAAAAGTTGCAGATACGGCCACATCCAAACACTTGCTTCCTATATAACACATTTTGTGAAATTCTTCCAAACGTAAGAAATAAAAGAAAAATTCCAACGGCACGAAGCAACACAAACCGAGTACAATTAGGTACAAAAAATTTCTTTTCGAGAATCAAAAAGTGGAACGCCAACATCACACACACTGTTGAAAGCTATACTGATTTCCCTACAATCTACTGATTTTTCTTTTTTTCTGCATATGAGGGAAAAACTGTTGATTTTTTCTGAAAGTGTGACTGACACAAGTTTGAACAATTGTGGAAAAATAAAGAAAGTGCTGGGGTGAATACCATCTAATTTCTTCATTTTTTGGTTGAATTAGCGAAACAATTGTGAAATGTACAACTTTGCCTACAATTAGCAAAATTTTTGAACATGTTTTCTCTGGGAAGAAAACAAAAGTGGTGGATTGTCTTTTTTCATAAGTTAATACGTTTTTAACAATTTCGATTTTTCGGGAAATTAGGCAGATGTTTTCAAGAAAAGGAATAAAACGGTAAATAAAAAAATTCTTTGCCTCTACGGAGGCCACACCGAAAACATTTTTGAAAAAATGAAATTGAAAATGGTATTCATTTCGATGATTACTATTTTGAATTCATCTATGTTTAAAAAAAATATTTGGCAGACTTTCAGAAAAATTCGAACGGTACAATACAGTTCATGTGAAGCACAATTTTTTCAATCACTAGAATCTAATTTTCCACTAGTCCTGTTCTGATCCGTTTTTCTGGTGTTTGAAATATTTCGAGAACCACATGAAAAAAAAGTTCAACGGCAAATATCAGCACGAATTTGGTACAATTTAACACAAAATTTTTATTTCAAAAATCCAAAAGTGCTCTGCCAACTTCACAAACATCTTGGCATCAGCTGTAAAGAGCTTTGATCCTCTTACTGCAACTGTGCAATTTTTTCAGTAAAATTTAAAGTGAACATACTAAACATTGATTTTCAAAAAAAAAAAATCAGAGAAAGAATGAGCTTGAAATTGAGTCTAAATCTAGATTTTTCATATTAAAAGAAATGGTGGATAAAATATAAACTTCTAAAACAATCTCAAAATTTTTCAACTTCTTTAGAAGTGAGGCGTCTTCAATGTACCCAAAGCCTAATCATATTTCATCAAAATCTTTCTTTCTGAGTTGAACAGAAAACAGATAGTCTTAAACAAGGCAAACAAAAATCAATCTGTCCATATTATTCAATAAAATTTTGCCTAATTGTTTTTCAACTGATGTTTCTATCCAAATGATAATTTCTTTGGAAAATAAAGAACAAAATGGGATATTAGGTAATGTAATTTCAAAAAAAAAAACTATAATTCGACATGTCTCACACAAGGAATGTCATACATAATTACCATCTATTCAAATATCAGCAATAAATAAAGGCACCACAAACGAAGAAAACAAGTAAAATAATACGATTTATTTTCAAATAAAGTATTTTACCATTTTTACTAAAACCGATACGTGAATAATTCGTCCATCTCATGCGCAACTTAGACAAGAAGAGACCAATTTTTTTCTTTCTCAGCTTCGTATTATTCAATGAAGTATTCTGCTCCTCGTTCTACAAAAAATCTGGGTATTTTGTGTACTCTGAAGTTCTGAATCTCAGGCTTTCGGGTTATGTAGTTGATCTTGAACCTCCTGTTATGGCCGTGTATTCCTGAGTGTTTGCAAAAGGTGTTCTTCCTTTTGTGAATATATATAAGAGGCGTTCTAACATATAACATCCTGGGACAGTAAAGATGATATATTTCCTGAAGAGTGGCCTTCAGCTGGTCAACTGACTGACTTCAGCCAACGCACATAGAGCTTAATTCAAAGATATAAAATAGTAATTCATGATACAAGGACAGGAGGCATTGATATTTTTACACGAGTCCAAAATTCATAAAGAGTTTTTGAAGGAACGAGTGTTAGGATGAGCCTTCTGTACGAGTATCGTAAATTATTTCCTGTAATTGTTGAATTTTTATCGAAATTAATCAAATATTTTCAGAAATGAAATGTTTGCATTGAATAATAGGTATTGATTGACTGAACTGGTTTTCTCTTTCATAAATTCGCCATATGATCCGTGGCAGAGGTTATCAATAAATAGGGTAAGGGCACCGGTTGTGGCCATCGTTCCAGTTGTGGCCACTCGAGATCATTTTCTTGAAAAAAACGTGGTACATTCGAATTAGCCATTGAAATTTGCCTTCTTTGCCATCCTCCATTATTCCTGCACCAATTGGCAAGCTTTTTCATTTAGTTCTTGACATGACGGGGTAGTAGGCGAATGCTTAGAAGTGCGATTAAGAAACACAGGGTGTGTTTCCAATGTTTTTTTTTATTTAAACATATACGTTACAAATAGTAAATGTTTTATATCATTCTTATATCATGTTCTTCTATATTTTTTATAAAAAATTGAAAATTTCTGACTCTAACTAAATAATATAGTGCTGGCCACAACTGGATCACAAAAAAAGAACGATTCGCTACTTGTGGCCACTTAGTGGCCAGAAACGGAGCGTACAAACCCAGTTGTGGCCACTAGATAGTAAAGGATAGATAATACTGCATCGTATGTAACAAACAATGATGAAAAACTTAACAATAAACTTCCGATAAATGAATTGGAGTATCTGGAAGAGAATGAAAATGATAAGCTTCATAAAAAAGGCTTCATAATAAAACACAAAGTTGTTATGTTGACGAAATGGATGAGACTGAAAACTAGAGAAATTTGAGAAAGACTAGAAAGAAGATATATTGTAATATCATTGTAAGGATGGGGCTATGAATATAATGAGCTGGAGTCGAGCAAGTCTGCTAACATTTTTCCGAAATTAATCTTTATGATAAAATTCTTTGTACCCTACAAGAAAAAAATATCAATCCTAATTTGAATGTGATTAATCTCAATTTGAAGTTGAAAGGGTATAGTTCTGTGTAATCTCCAGAAGTGGAAAACTGAAAATAGCATGAACCTCCAGTCCTTCTGTGGTGTTAGAAAAAAGATCATCATGAAAATTGAAGAACATAGGGCTGCTGATGATCGCGGACCATATTTTGTTTGAAAAAAATTTTTTTTAGAAACCTAAATATTTCGATGAATTTTTTTATTCAAGTATAAGAAAGATTATAATTTTTTTATTTTTTGTATCTATATTTTCATAAAATTCTAATATATTTTTTGTTATTTATGAGAAGGTTTGTTGAATTTCGATGGAAGTATCAAACTGTCCAAGTTTAACCAAAACCGTAACTGGCCACAAATGGAAAATTATGTGGCCACAACTGGTAGAAAATGTGGCCACAACTGGATAAATTGCACTCGCTCTCCTTTTCATTTTTTAACTATTTTATTCGCCATAAAGACAATTTCTGCTTGGCAACCCACTAATCACAATATTCATATGGAGCGTTTTCATATTTTTAGTTGTGAAGCTGTGCATGAATAGTGAAATGATCACAATGTGGAGTTGGAAAATGTCTTAAAGTGGCCACAACAGGTGCACTTACCCTATTACCATGAAAACTGTTCTAGAATGAAATATTCTCGCAAGATTTGGTTTTACAAAATGTGGCAGAATGAACGGATTTGACACAGGATTAGAGAAACTTATATTCCTATGCAAAAGTCAAGATTTATGAATACCGAGAACAATAGAACAAATATGAGAATGTGTCGCAAAGGGGGAGTTGTTAAAATAAACCCGATAAACATCTTGACAACGTGTGCTTTTTACATATTTCCATTGTTTTCTACTTTCCATTTCTCTGGAAACATCTGTTCAAGGTCAAAAGTTCGCTCGCAGTTATCGAATGGAAACAAATGTGAACATAAACGTGTAAAATGAGCTTTCGCCGCCACGATAAAGATCGTAATGATATATCTCGGCTCCTTCTTCATCAGCCGTGACCGCAGAAAATATAAATATCATCTTTCTAACCGTTGATTTCTCCTCAGAATCGGAATCTACGCCACGAAAAGGAAAACCTACAGAAGGATACAATAATTACTATAATCTACGCTAATGTAATAAGGACGTACATTTCATACTCGTGATTTAATGATTCTGGTCCGGACAGCCTGATAGAGACCTGAATCGCCTCTAGACTGACGTACGTCACTTCAGAATCAATGAGATTAATAACTATAATCGATGTTCTTTTTGATACCGAAAAACGGAAAAGAAAGGGGAACGTTGCTGAAGGCTAATTTGAAGCTATAATCTCCGTTTGCGACAAAGAAATCGAATGGTAATGATTAACAACGGTCTCCTTTTTCGTTTCATGATTGTCAGGAAGTGCCAAAAAGGATCACATAAATGGCACTTGCGGACAAAAGAAAGGTATCTGTAATTATGTTTCGAAACGGGGAAATTAAGGCGATCGACACTGTATATTTCTGTTTTTCATTTCGGATTAGAATGGAAAAAGCATGGCAAATTTCAATGAATAGAGTTCAAAAACATACTTCCAAAACATTTGTGAAATATGAAGGAATTTGAATTTCTTAAAAATAAAGTTTGCAATTAGTTCTTATCAAACCAGCTGAAACAAGGCGAAGTTTTGCCGGATAGAAGTATGCAGAGAAAAAAGTCAGGAAAACAAGGTATAACGCCAACTGAACTAATTCATGATTCAGGGTTTTCAGCCTGATTTGTAGAGTCAGCAATAAATGGTATTCATTCCAATATTTTGGTCAAGTGTTTGAGAAGATTAATCTTTTTTTTGCGTTTTCTCACAGCGACCGCAGCAGATACCTAGTTGTAGATTTTTCGGTTACGCATCATGAGAAAACCATCTGGTATCATCAATAAGTTTTTTCACTCAGTTCAGCTGGGAACAGAATTCATTATTATGCTCCACATACATTGTGTTATTGTTTCTCGAATTGAGAGAGTGAAAATAAACACCAAAATGGATCGAAACAGATTCAAAGTGAAGTGTGTGGTGCCTTATTCAATAATTTGAGGAAAAAGAATAAATCGGAGAGAAATACCTTTTTCAGCCTTATTTGGCATCATCAGTATCCTATACCACTCAGGGACAAAATCTTCAGAGGTGACATCTAATAGCGTCAAAAGAGAAAGTCCACATCTCCAATCACATGCTAAAAAGAATGGAGTACATCCTTTTTCATTCCATGAGATTTAACAGTGGCCTTAAATCAGGGCCCCCATGCAAGTTTCTCCGAGTGATGGAAACGCCCAATTCATTTCGCGACTGTGAAACCAATTGTTTTTAATTATGACCATAAAAATATTCATCAACAGAAAACAGACAAAGAGCAACAAGTGTATGTGAAAATTGCGGGTGGTAAAAATTTTAACACTACATTTACTTTTGCTAAAAGATGTAAACTTTCTCTTCAAGTAAGATTTTTATTTCAAATATTTCGGTTTGATATAGTACCATATTTCTTTTCTCAATAAATGTTGATGATTGTTAATTTTTTACTTTTTCCATAAGCTTGAAAGTCTCAATTAATTTCTATTCAATGATCTTAGTATCAATTCATTTTATTCCTATCGTAGGTAATTATTGTGGAAACTGGAAAAATTCTTGAGAACTAAAACTTTCTTCTCATTATTCTGTGAAAGGGCTAAATGTTGGGGATGGACATCATGGTGAGTAATTAACTTTGATTGTCCATCTATCGAACATTCAATTATGTAGATTTCTTTACTTTATGAAATGTGTTTTTCTCGTGAAAAGTTTGTTTTATGCTGATTAAAACTTTGAGAGAGAAACTTTGATAAGGTTGAAATTGCCCATCCCTAACATTTACCCCTTTTACAGAATAATGAGAACAAATTTTTCAGAAAAAAGATTTCTTTGGATGAAAAATGAGCCTCACCTTTGCTTCGCGATTTTTTTTATCATAATGGCATAAATTACTTTCTGACGTAATCGCAAAATCACAAAACTAAATCAACATAAAATCAAAATGTTATAATAATCATAGATATAACTGTACTTCATTCAAAAGGGAAAATCATAAAAGAAGAAAATAACATAAAGGGACTTAGACATAATTTGCCTCAAATCGAGCCGTGTTGCCAAATTTCAATCATCATTTACGAAACTCGACCACAGATTATTCGTAGATATCAAAGTGAGACTAGTGACAGTGGCAATTACGCAATTTTGTAAATCTATTATTTTTTGTTATTAATATATGACGATATAATTTGACACGACACTTTTTCATTCTTACCGAAAACTACTGAATATCCTAATTTATTACCAAAGATGATGACGAGTAGGTAACCGAAAATATCAAATGATATTTCTAAGCTTATGGACTAATAACAAGGCTATTGACTGTTTGACAGATCAGGGATCAAAGCGGAAAGGGCGCATTCCGATCTGAAGTCATTGTTTTCGAACAGATGATAGAATTCTAGG